>CM045771.1:29419473-29748322 GCA_025200525.1 Camellia lanceoleosa
ATTGTAGAATCATTCATATGACCAAAGACACTTCCTTGATTGGGCTAGACAAATCAATCACTCTAGGAAGAACACTTGCAAGATAATTTTGGATATCAACAACTAATCTTATTATTCATCTTAGGTATGGGTATAAGATTCTAAATGTCTCTCTTAAATGCTAGATTAACCTTAGTATTTACGCACTGCTTAACAAGCACTAAATTTATTTAAGCACTTGACAATAACCTACTAGAAGTCTATAAGGAATTTTCTTGAATCTTGATAACAACTTTTATATCACTTGATGATTCTTGGAAAAGCGAGAAGAGCTGACTAATTAAAATGTCCTTATCATTTTTATAGATTATCACTTGATGCTCCTTCATTACTAGGTTGGGTATAAAAAATTTGAATGTAATATCATTGAGAATAAATGAATTAATGTGTCAACGATCCTCGAGGAGGTTAGGGAGACAATAAGAGTCGTCGTCCCAATTAATTGAACTCGGGACATTGAATGACCTTGCTCACGAGCAGGGTTTGAACAGCTTGCTACCCATTCCTTCTTCTCCTTGGCTCTGTTGTTTTCCTCCATAGCCTATATGAGATTGGATTACCAATTATATAAGCCTTACAAGAATCTCATGTTTGGTTTGGCTTGACCAATGTGGGAGGACTAGGAGTCCCATGGGATTAGGAATACCCTTCAATGAAATGTAGCAATCCCATGGCGGAAGTGTGTGCAAATTCCAATCCTATGGGATTGGGGTTGAAATGACTATTTTTATACTTTACAAAAGCAACTTGGTCACTTTCTACATAATGAGGGCTTTTATGTAATTTCATAGATTTAATCTCAATCAATTAATATCCTATAATAGTACACAAACAAACACAATTTGCCTTACACCTCCGAACCTCTAAATACCTACAGTAGTAATCCCCACTCACTCAATACTTCGTACTCATCCATCTCATCCAATTTAATTAGGAAAATGAGCGTTACCTTTAAAATTAATAATTTCTATATATATTTTTTTTCTTGTATAAAGGGAGGGGGGTCTTGAGGGAGGTTACTAAAGAGCAAGAAGGAGAATTAGTGATCATAGACATTTCCTAAATGTGGGTGGTGACCAATGAGTTAGTAATGGCCAATGAGAGAATTAAGGTGTCTTTAGTGAGAAAGAGGATGGTGGGGAATAGGAGATGGACCATTGTTGGAAGAGTAAGGAGTAAGTAAGGGATGAACTTGCTTTCAACACTTGCGTGGAGTCCCCTTATATAGGATGATGGACTATTTAGAGGCTAAGCTTATCCAAGACCAAATGGCTGATTTCTCTCCTTGATTTGACAAAAATGAAGGCATCTACGCCTACCCTTATGTCTGGGATATAGATCTTGGGGTCTATGCTATGGACAACTGTAACGAGTGAGTTGCTGACTATATTGGAGAATGTATCATAGAATGAGGTTGGTGGTAGGTATGATACACCTTCGTGGAGGGTATCACTTGTTGGTTCAACACCTTTGTTTCTTGTGAGAAAGGAGCAAGTCAAAGCGACCTCGATAAACCCTCAACTATAACCCCTAAACCACAATCCTCTATTGATTCTATGAAAAGTAATGTGTTCCTAGGCCTTGCTCTTAGCCTATGAAAACAAAAGTGATAGCTTAATGGTTGTATTGATCATAGATTATATAAGACTCCCTAATAGAAGGTATAAGGCATAGGGGAGTCATGACCCAACAGAGGGTCTTTTTGGTCAAGCCAAGAGGCGGTGTCAAGCTACTCAAGCCATGTTGCTATTGGGTTGGGGTGGCTGAGCAGAGTCTACCTTGACTTGAATGAGTGGAATTCATGGCCACCCTTGAAATGACCTATGGGAATGAAGCATAAAGGGATCATGGTGTGATAGAGGACGCACTTGGCCAAACTAAGGGATTGTTGGGCCCACGTTGCTAGTAGGAGTAGCTGTTGAAGGTGCCTTGGCTCCAGCTGAGTATTGCTTTGTACCATGACTTGGGATTCCCAATCTTTGACTCGTCTACTATGTGCATTGGCATGTGACTAAGGCATCGAGGCTTGTTAATGGGCTGGAGTACCATACTCGGTGATCCATGTCCCATGCTTGAGGCTTCAGGCACGACCTAATAGTTTATTTAGGGAGATGTCGTGGCATTGCTGAGGGAGAAACTTGTCACATGGTCATATTTGTTAGACTGGGATGACATGGAGCCCCCACATAATGGGATAATCCAAATACCCACACTAAGAGGTGTCATCTTGAGCACTTGTCAGATATATGTCCAAGATGTATCATATTATTACTTAAAATTTCTTTTGTAAACTTTTTTTATACACTTAAGGGAACACTACGTTTCCATCACTTAAACACAAATGAAATACATTGCAAGTTAGAAAAAAAAGTAACTTAGGATCCTATTTATACCTATTAATCCTCCCTCATGCTCTAGTCTCTTTAATTTAGGAATTCTAAAGTCCAATTCTAATATAGATATTTGGATATTTCTTTACATTTCTTTTCAATATGTAGAATGAGAAAAATGATTTCTTTACTATTTTGATAATAATAAAAAAATGTATATATATTTTGTCATGCAAAAATGAAGAATAGTTATTTTTAATGTATACATTTGAAAATTTTACCCTAATAAAGTAATTAAGTATCTTGATTTTCTATCTTGTAGTATCTTGTTTTTTTTTTAAAAAAAAAATTGCCACGTTGTCTTATCCGTATTGTTGTACCCATGTTTTATGTCCAAATCTATGCTTAATAAATAAATTTAAGAAGGTTTGCATTGTATTTATTGAGGATTCTTTGGTAATGTCCTTTGCAAAAAGGGTTTTGGTCTTAAACGGGCGTGTTAAATTGGGCAATTAATTATGGCATAAGGTTGGACCTGGAAGTTCTGACCTTTTGGAGGGAATTTGAAGTGTTAGGAGGATTTTGAGAAATGTGGTGAGTGAATTGCCCTCATGCTTTTGGATTTTGAGAAAAAAGTGGAACAAATGTTCCTTTGAAGAAAGTAAGATCCTTATTTTTGGCTCAAGGAGCTCCAAGTTTTGATATAGTCTTTTGCTCATCTTTTGGGAGATATGCACTAGTGCATAGTTTTTGAATCAACTTTTGGGTTTTTGTACAGGGTTGGTGTTTGTCTGTATGTGATCAGTAAGTTCATGCTTAAGTGCTGTCTAAATTGGGACAGGGCAGTTGGCCCAGTGGTGGATTTAGCTGTCCCTTGGAACAGTGAGAATGTTAGAGGTTCAGTGTTAGTCGATGGAGAATCTTTCGTTATATTCTAACTTACTAACTCCTAACATCCTATCATATGGGGCAAAAAAAAAAGAAAAAAAAAAAAATGCTCTCCAAAGTGTATGCGGACTCATCTTAAGTTCCATAGTAGACTAGATGTCATTATTTTGTAGATGGACTGAATGTACAGTATTTGTGCAATAAAATATTGTATATACAAGATTGTTCAAAAAAAAAAAATCCTGTGCTTGCAAGATCAAAGATGTTAACTCTCTTTGCTGCGTCTAAATATTTAAAATGGTTCATATACTCTTGTATTTGATTGTCCACATAATATTCTGTAATTTCCTTGATGTACATGTTCAGATCAGATCTCTCGATATCGAGAGCAAATGAACCTGCAGATGGTGGCTCGAGAAAACCATGACACAGCTATTCTGAAACATCTTCCAGTTTGCAGATATCATATGCGGCTTGATACTCCGGCTACAACTTGAAACATTAAAGACATTTTTGAGGGTTATAGTTTTCTCATTCCTTTTTCTCGTGGGCCAATAACTATGCTTTATATTACTTAGAAATGAAATAATTACCTATCATTAAGCTGCTTTTGCTAATTTGTTAAGCTGTTAAAGCTTTATTTTGGTCCTATCTAAAAAAAAAAATAGAAGCTTTATTTTGGAAAACTTATCTCTGTTTGAATTGCTGGATCAAGTAGCCATAGATTATATCAATATGCTATACCATTGCTGTGTGTTCAGATATGGGGTCCAGGAGAACACACTCGTCAAAATACTTGTTTGAGGTCAGCAGTTAGAGGAATCCGTCTGCCACTAACCTGCACAGCTTAACCATTGTCAAAAGTCATCATAAATTCCTCAAAGCTAAATTTTCATTGCTGGATGATGAACCTAGGAGTTTTTGTTGATAAGCCAACATAAAGTTCTGGTGCACACATGTTTGTGTATACTTTTTCTTTCTGTGAAGTTCTTGTTCCAGACCCCATTCTTAGTCAATTGACTGACGATAGTTGTGGGGACAGGATCATGATTTTGACTTCTAGGAAAGCCTGTAAGTGAAGGAGGGAATTGCTGTAAGTTAAGATTTCAGTGAACTTGAGCCTGCTTCCAAACCGGATAAGGAACCGAAGTAAGCCAGTAGTTCAGTTTTGGTACTCCAGTTCCAGCGCTTGTGGAAAGAGGTTGGTTTTAGCCGGTTTAGTAAGCTTTTTTAAGGCTTAGGGAGGCGTGGTGCGATTTACAAATCTCTGACTACCATCCCAAACACCTCCTCCCCTTATTTTCCCCTTTTGTTCATCAAAGCTAATTGTACAGGTTTATCTGTCTATTTTGTAACTTCTGGGGACTTTGTTAGCTATTCCTTGAGCATGTTTTCTTTCAGATAATTTTGGCTAAGCATGAGATTTGTTCAGTAGTTTTATTTTCTTGTGAGTTTTCTCTACTATGCTGCTGCATGTCTTCTTGTACATTGATTATCCACACAAGGTAACTTTAGAAAACATGACATTGATATTAAAGGACTGGATAAACATTTATTTTCGTGTTTAGTTATTAAAATGAACATAGTGCTGCATCTATTTGAGGAATTTGTTGGTTAAACTAATGTCATTGGGTTTGTGAAGTGGGACCTTTTCTTTTAGTCACATGGTAAGATGTTAGATTATTACAACTGATGATGTTATTCTATTGACTCAATTTGATTTAACCTCAATCACACTTTTTTTCATCGGCCTCAATCACATAGCACCCTCTAATGACCACTTGATCCTTGTGTACCCCATTTGGTTATTCAAAGATCTTGAACAATGGCTGTTAAGAGTAGTGGTGTTAGGGACTCTATTTGATTGCTGAACTTAATTGATCTGCAGGTAACGGGGACTGTCCCTATCACCACAGAGCACAAGATCTTCTATTTCAAAATTATTTGTCCAAGTCTCACGCAATCACAATCCACATAATTTAATTGTTAATTTTAAAAATCAGATCATGGGACAGGATTCCACTTAGCCTACCCTTGTCCGCGTAATGTTTTCAAAATTTTAATTATTGGATCATATTTCAAAATTTGTGTTTTAAAATTCTTGCATAATTTGATGGGTGATAATATTGAGATAGGAAGATATGTTCTTTGATATTCAAGTGGCCGGTGGGGTTACTTGAATAATATATATATATATATTTTTGAGCATTTGAAGAAACTATTATGCCAAGGAAAAAGAGCCTTATCTGATGTTAGACTTGGAAAGGAGTGACAGGAAGTCTTGGTGCCTAATAATAATTAAAGTACATAAAACTCAACATAGAAAGAGAGTTGATAGGATGTCACTTTCTAATGAATAAATAGAAAACTCAAAGCAAGCATTACGTTTTAATTTTTATTTTTGTTTGTGTTGTAATTTTTTAAAGAAACCCATCTTTGAATGCATTGAAATTGCTACTCTCTTATTCATCTTTTGATTCCCAAGTCCAACCTTCCCACATGAGAATAAATAATTTAAAAAAATTTCTAAAACCATTTTTATTTTTTAATATTTGTGGTCAAAAATATTTATGTTGAAAATATAAATTTAAAAAATTAATGTAAAAACAACTTTTTAAAACGCTTTTATTAAAAATATTTTTGGTAAAAATATTTAAGTTGAAAATATAAATTAAAAAAAATTAAAAATTAATGTAAAACCGGTTTTACGAAAACCGTTTTCTAAAACGGCTTTTCTAAAACCCGTTTTTAATTAAAAATATTTTTAGTTAAAAATTGACTTTTGTAAAACCGTTTATAATAAAAAAAAAAAATTTCAAAAAATAGCTTTTCTAAAACCGTTTTTAATTAAAAAAAATTTTGTCAAAAAACAGCTTTTCTAAAACCGTTTTTAATTTAAAAAAAAATTCAAAAATTATTTTTGGTCAAAAAATATTTATGTTGAAAATATAAATAAAAAATTAATGTGAAAGCGGTTTCTGGCTGTTTTTAATTAATTTAAATTAATTAAAACTTAATTAAAAAGCTTTAGAAAAGCGGTTTCCATTCAAATTTTATTATTATTTTAATCGAATCGGTTTTTCAAAAACCGTTTTCTGAAAACAGTATTACAAAAACCGTTTTACCCTATATTAGAATAAAGTTAAAAACAAACCCTAAATTGGGACTAAAATATTCAAAATGCCACAAAGAGGAAATTGGCGGTTCACCGCCAGCAACTCCTTCCTCATGGCCCTCTCATTTAATTCTCATGCTTTTAATATTTTTTTTAACATTCCTTTAAAATATAATAGAAGAATGCTATATAAATTTTTACAATGAAAGTCAAAATTTTTGTAATATTATTTTGTGGTAAAGTTGAATTTATAGTAGTCATTTCTAAAGTGAACGTTATGAATTATTATAGTTACGTTATGAATAGTAGTGTAAATGTTACGAACCATTGTGGTGCAAAAACATTACGAACTATTTGGTAAAAAAAATTACAATTTGTTATTGTTATGTTACATATATTGTGATAACGTGTATACATAATGCACTTTAAAAGAGCACACCATAAGAGCTCCCTAACATATTATGTTCTAAAATATACTTGTAATTATATTATTCACTTTATAAAATATGAAAGGCTTAAGTGAGAATAGTAGTATCTCAGACAATAAAAAATTGTTAATAAAATTAGATTGATAATGTTTGTCTCTCACTAAGCCAATCATTATTTCTCACTACCGTACTGTAAGAACTCTCATTGATTAGTGATATTACTGTTATATCAAATATCTAACAAAGTTTATCCATTTTCAATTAATAGCATGAAAAATCACTAGTGTTAATTGTATGAAAATCCATTGCCTTTAAATCTAACCCTACTTGTCTTCCCATCTTTATTTATTTATTTTTTGACCTTTCCATGATCAAATCCTAGGTCCGTCCTCAATAATGTCAAATCTTTTCATTTCAAATTCATGAAATCAAACCAATGTTTTGAACTGTTTGGCAAACTGAAACCGAATCAAGGATTACTGGTTCAAAAATCACGTCAATCATGATCAAATTTTGATGTTATAATTACCTCAAAATATATTAAAAATTGCACTTCAAAAAAGAATTACATAGTGAAGTATTAATAATCCTATTAAATTAGTGTGGTATTCACTATCCAATAGGATTAATATTCATTGGATTAATAATCCACCACTACCCCATTACTAATAATCCTACAAATTTGTTGGATTAATTATCCATTGGATTAATAATCCTAAACCAAAATGTTAAAACAAACATAGGATAATTGGGCTCACAGTTAATAATCCTAATCATACTTTAATCCACCCAATCAAACATACTCTAATAGTCCAGGTGCAAAAGCATCATTATTAAACAAACACATCTTAATTAGGTTAGGTTGGCACATGAACTGCAAACTAAACCAATCATATTGAGCACCAAAGGCAAGGAACAGAGATTGTTGCCAAGGAAGGAACCAACGCAGCAACAAACCAGAGAGAGAGAGAAAAAAAAAAAAAGGCAAAATACGTCAAGAGAATTAAAAAGACAACACAGAGCAGACCCAAAAAAAAAAAATTTAACTATGACTCTCAACAGTGTCATAAGAGCCAATTGCAGTCTGATTCGAGGCCAGCAGAGAAGCTTGTGATGAGATCAAGGAAAAGATGGTCTCTAAAACTAGGTGGAAAAAGAAATTGTACCTCCCTCCCTCCTCCTTCACTGGAAACTTCCTGTAAAAACAGTGATGTTATTTTCACATTTTTACTCTACAAACAATATTGTCCCTAATTGTAGCTGTAGACCATAAAAATAAGAAAAATAGTTGGAACACCAATTCAAAAATTGTCTAATAATTTCAACAATTGATCGCTGTCTGGAGCATTATTGTTGCATTTCTTTGTTTTGTTTGTGGCATTATTACTAGTAGAGCAACTAAATTCATATCTTGACTGTGCATATAATGTACAAAGAGTGCTGCTATTAGCACCCCATCAATTATTTTGGACCCCCACTTATAAATTGTAAAACTCTTAAGGTGTTTTTGGTAACGTTTACGTTTTCAGTTTATATTTACAAAAATTTTATAAACTGATTTTTGTTTATTTTTTGTTTATTTTTAGAAAAACATAAACTACAAACGCGTTTGGTAATTGACAAAATGTTTAAAAAAAAATTAAAAATATAAAAAAGAGTGAAAAATGGCAAGTGGTGGCAAGTGGCGGCGGAAGACGGTGGTGGAAAGTGGTGACGGTGGTTGGTGGGTAGCTGGTGGTGGCAGGTGGCGGCGGGTGGGTGGTGGTGGTGGTGGGTGGGTCGGTGACGGTGGCAGGTGGTAGCGAGTAGGTAGTGGTGGTGGCGGGTGGCGGGTGGTGACGGGTGGGTGTTGGTGGTGGTGGATAGGTGGGTGACTGTGGCAGGTGGTGAGTGGTAGCAAGTGGGTGATAGTGGTGGTGGTGGCGAGTGATAGGTGGTGGTGGCAGGTGGGTGGTGATGATAGGTGGGTAGGTGACGGTGGCGGGTGGTGGTGGGTGGTGGGTGGTGATGGTGGGTGGGCGGGTGACAGTGGCGGGTTGTAGCGAGTGGGTGGTGGTGGTAGTGGTGGCGAGATGGTGGGTTGTGGTGGCAGTGGAGTAGCGGATGGCGGGTGGTGGTGGTAATGTGGTGGGTGGTGGTGGTGGGTGGGTGGGTGGGTGGTGGTGGTGGTGGGTGGTGGGTGTAATAGTGGTGGTGGTAGTGAGTGGTGGTGGCGGATGGATGGTGGTAGTGGTGGTGGTGGCGGGTGGGTAGCAGGTGGCTGGTGGTAGTGGGTAGGTGGTAGCAGGTGGTGGATGGTGGTGGTAGGTGGGTGGTGAGTGGTGGTGGCAAGTACGTGGCGGGTGGTGGTGGCAAACGGTAGATGGTAGTGGCGGGTGGCGGGTGGTGGGTGGTGGCAGGTGGATGACAGGTTGGTGGTGGTGGTGGCGAGTGGGTGGCAGGTGGCTAGTGGTGGCAAGTGGGTGGCAGGTGGTGGTGAATGGGTGGTGGGTGGGTGGTGGGTGGTGATGGTGGTGGTGGTGGTGGTGGTGGTGGCGGTGGTGGTGGGTGGTGGGTGGTGGTGGCGAAGGCGGTGGTGGAAAATGGTGACGGTGGTGGCGGTGTTGGGTGGTAAAAAAAAAAAAACTCAAAACTCAAAATGGAAATACATTTTTGTGTTTTCATTTTTGGCCAAATTTATAAAGCGAGACCTTGATTTATAAATCAAAATTTTATCAAACAAGTTTTATTTGAGTTTTTAAAATTTTGTAAATATAAGCAAATGAAAACATAAGTGTTATCAAGCACCTTAAAATTTCTATTCTCTTTCTAAGTAATACCAAAATTATCATATAAAAGCATTTCACCCATTCAAGCACACCCCCACACCCCAAAAGCCTCACTTGCAAAACCCTAACAAAACCCACGATGGTGGAACTTCCGAAAAGTAGTGGAAAAAATTTGTGGTTGTTAAGAAGTTTTTTCTCTACTTCATTACGATGTTTGTCAATCTGTTTGATTTTTTTTTTTTTTTTTTTTTTTCTATTACCTCTTTTCATACACACAACATAATCCATTTTCATGCTTCTCTGATTGGTTTTTTGCCATTTGTCAATGGCCTCTCTGTGCTTGTATACTCTCTGTGTGAGCAAAATTGGATAGGATTTCACCCCCCGGTCAACCACCTCAGGATGGTCCGACCTCCTTTATTTGCCTGTTTCTACTGCTACTTCGATTATCTATTTCCGAACAAATAAGAAATGTTCGGTTACTTGTTCCCAAACAAATAAACAATGTGCGGACCTGTGTTCTTGAATTTTGATCATATGTTCAGGAATTCATTCTCGAAAACTGAAAAAATGACAAATAACTTTTATTATTTTTGCCATTTTTTTCAAGAAACTTACTCTTATAAGGCCAATATCCTCTAAGTTAAGAACACCATCAAAGTTATGAATCTCTTCTGAGTTTTTATTATTGTATTTCTCTCGTCTCATGGAGTTGTGATTGCCAGAAAAACTTCCACTCATTGTCATTACTGTAGAAGTGTATGTAATCAAATGGTTGCCACCGTAGTCGTCAGAATATTGCGGCCAAAGGATTTTCAAGGTTTTGAATGTAGGTAGGTTTTGGAGGTGGGATTTGGAAAAGATTGATAGGTGGTGATTGAAGTGGGTACTCTCATAAACCCTAACTCATGATGTAGTGGATATGTGAGCTTAATTGTTAAATAGAGTTTCTCAAAATTATTAATGTTCTTTTTAGTAATTTCATTTGAGGTTATTCTTGTAATATAAAAAATTGAGAGTTCAAAATAATTGATGGGGTGCTAATAGTAACACTTTATACCAAATCATTTACATAAAAGCCCTAACCTATTGATAAGTATCATTTTGATCCCTAAAATTATAAAAGTGTACAAATAAACCCTCTAAACTATTGAGAAGTGTCACTTTGTTCCCTAAACTATTAAAATTTATAAATGAACCCTAAACTATAAGTGTACAAATTGAGCAATGTAGAAAAGATCAAAAGTGAAACATGTCAATAGTTTAAAGGTTCATTTGTACACATTATAATTTAAGGAGTAAAGTGATTAGCATAATTTTAGAGCATACGGTGAAATTTAATTAAAAATTGATTTGGATCAAAATAATTAGATTAAATTCGATTAAACTTGAGCCTTGATTAATTAGCACTAAACCTTGATTAGCCATTTTGACTAGTCAAGCATATATATAGGTTAATCAAGTGTTTAGACTCATTTTGAACACTCAAAAATCTGAGGAGAGCCATTTTAGAGAGTGAGCCAGCCATTCTAGAGAGAGAGAGATTATCTTTGAAGATTTGCTCAAAGGAATTGAGGATTGTGAAGAATAGCTCACTAATCTACTAATACAAGTGATAATCAAAGCTCTAGGTAAGTAATTGAACTCTAATTCATGAGTTTAAGTTCATAATTATGTGCATTGAAAAAGTGTGTAAATAAATGTAAATTGAGTTGAACATGTGGAGATTAGGATCAATGTGTGCATGCATGTGTAAATTTATTCTGAGTTCTTCATTTTAGAGCATGAACTATGTTGTTTAAGTCAAAAAGGGATTCATTGTGTACATGCATGTATAATCCATGAGGATATGAACTTGAATTTCATGTGTAAAGAGTTTTAGAAAAGAAATTGGGTTAAAATGAGCAAGCATGATGAATTCATGATGTTTTGAGCTTCAATTTTATAAATTAATAATTGAATTCATGTTTAGGGTTATATGGTTGAAGTTTAGTGCTTAATAGGCAAGCCTACACCTTTTGAACATGTGTTTTGAAGCTCACATAGTAATGCAAATTCGAATTTGACCGCATCCTCGGCGGTGAAGTTACGCTTCGGCGCATATTGAAGGCATCGGTATTTTGCGGTAAGCATTGGCTCAGCGACCAAAAGGTAGCTCAAGCGAAGGACGCTCGGCGATGGATTGTTGGCTTGAGCGTAAAAATGAACCATCCAATACTTTTGCAGACCAGGGGTTCGCTCAAGCAACCAATGTTGCACTTAAGCGAAGTGCCCTGTTTCGGAAAATTTTGAAAAATAGTTTTATGTTCCAATTTCCGTTCTCTTTCATTTCTGAGCATTCTCAGGCACACATTAAGCATTCTAAATGAATTAAAGAACTAGAAAGAAGCCTAAGAAAATTAAGCAAACTAAAGAACGGATTGAATTATATTATGACCCAATGTGTTGTGAATTATATAAGGTCAACTGCAAGGGCGATTCAACTATCGACTACAATAAGTAATATCTTAGTAAAGATAGTTTTGTGTATGTATTATTTTCTAAATGTTGCCTATGTAAACTTATGAATTTGTACTATGCATGAGTATTCTATCTGTCTAATTAAAGTAAAGGTGATTAATAAGTATGAAACTATAAGATTGGACGAAGACCATTTTGTATGAATACAAAATGGGCTCAAAACCGTTAGTATGTTTGATGAGAACATGAAATGGGCCCAAGGCCGTTTGGTATATATATCGACAAGGGCCGGAATGGGCTTAAGGCCATTTAGAATGTTTGACAAGATGGACCTAAGGTCATCTTATATATGTGAATTTAACCGAAAGTCATTTTGTATGTATGTTTAAATGGACCAAAGGTCATTTTGAATAAGGAATTAATTTGACCAAAGGTCTTTTTGAATATGAACACGATTGTGAACATGATCATGATTTTGAATATGCGCATGAATGTGAATATGGAAATGATGGACCCTAAGACATTTTGTGCATATGTTTCGAAAGACCAGTGGTCAATTGTATATGGATCCATTAGACCTAAGGTCAGTTTATGAATAAATGTTTGGACCTAAGGTCGTTTTACTCCTTTGACATGCCTTGAGCATAACAGAATGGACCTAAGATTGTTTTGTTTTGATAATAACCTACATGAGTTACACGAGTTAGATTTATCTATCTAAGAGTCTAATTCTTATGACCTCTTTACTTTGGTATTATTCACTGGGTTGTCGCTCACTTTATATTTATATGTATGTAGATGAAGCGGAAGAGGAATGTCCACTTGACCTTAGTGGAGATGAGAAATGAAATCGAGTTTTGGGGGGCTAACCAGGGTCGCCTCACGCACGGAGCTTATAACTTAGTCTTTTGAGATTCTGCCCCCTTTTTGTCGGTCACTTGATCGTATATATAGCGATTCCGATTTTGATCTGACCCTTGTTGTATCCCAAACTTCGGGTTTCATGGTTTCATGTAGTTATTCACATTTTGCTTTCCTTGTATCTCCTTAAATTTGGCTATTGGATTGTTGTGGTTGCGTTTGGACAGATTGGTTGCTTAGTCTCAAAACTCTTATTGCACAACATTTTGCTCATTCGCTCAAGCGACACTTCTTGTGCTCGAGTGAGTTTTGTGAACTCTCAGTACTTTTGCATGTGCAAAACTACTAGGAAGTGTATTCTCGCTCGGCGATTCTTTGCACTCAGCGAGTTAAACAAAGTGGCCTTTCTTATGCTCGAACGTTGGTCAGTTATTTGTAAAACTATTAGAAGTGTGCATTCTGCACTCGAGCAGAATAACTTATTGTGTCTAACGCTCAAGCGTCATTTCTTGTGCGGCATTGTGTATATCGATTAAATGTGACCTCCTTCTACATCACTTTTTCATCTGTTTTCCTTCCAAAACCCTAGATCTAGAGCCTCTCTTTAAAACTCACATTCTGTCTACATTTTTACTTAGATCCGTTCGTTTCTCTAACCTAGTGTCTTTGGGGAAAAAAAAAAAAAAAGGTAGGGCATCTCAAAAGCTCCATTTTGATCCGAACAAAAGTCGATTTTGGCATCTTTGAAGTTTTCTCCTTACTTTGCATGTCTTCTAACTTTGAAGTAGGGATTTTCTACACTCTCCTATAATTTTTAATTTAGTTATTTGTTGATTGTGTAAATAATGTTGGGATGTGGACGATTTCAAACAAATCCATAGTTTTGGTTGAAAATCAAAAGAGAGGTTTTCAAATGAAGGTATTGAGAATGGTTGTGGGTGTAGAAATGAGGATGTGTTATGTTAAATTTGTTGATTTTGACACAAGCATTGGATTTGGAAGAAATGAGAGTTTTGACCTAAAATGTCTCAATTAATTATCTTGTATAAATAATTGTAATTAGTATTGGAAATGTGAAATTGGATAGATGTTTATATAAATGGTGGGGTTGGATGCTTGTTATCTCTCACCTATGAGAATTTGGAAAAATTTATCTATTTTGGAGATTGTATAATTGTATAGAAATATCCGTTTTGGGCTATCGGTGGAAGATGGCTATGATTGTTGTAGAAATTGCATGAGGATTATGTGAATTGAAACTAATCTTTTATCGGTTGTCAATGAATATGGCTGTGTTTTTAATACATTGTATATGTATGATGTTTGGAAGGAAAAAAAGGATGTACTCCATGTTTGGGAGAACAAAAGGGATGGACTCTATTGAATTAAGTTGGCTTGTGTGTCCAGGGTGAAAATCTCGAAAACCGTGCATGTATACATGGGTGTTGATTCCCCCGGATGAAATTTTCGTAAAATGGCAAATTTGAAGTGTTTGTGTAACGATTGTATTGGTTAGAAAATCACAGAGTTGTAGCCTCAATTGGGTTGTCTGGATAATAATGGACTTGACTCATGGATTGAGGTGAAATGAATTGTCATGAAATGAATTAAGATAAAATGGCTTGAGATACGAAACTTGGCATATGATGATCTTGTAAAAGTATGAATGATTTTATTATTGGCATTGTATATGCATACCATACTTATATATTTGTTAAGATTCATATACTGTGCTAGACTATCTCTACTAGACTTTGGCTCACCCTACTTGGGAAAAACATTTTCAGGTACTGATGATATGCCTCCGCCAAGGACTTAGCTTGGAAGGATTGTGGAGCTGAAGGCTCAATTCCTGCTTATTTTGTATTTACTTTTCACAAGCCTAGGGCTTTATTTGTATTGAGCTTATGACTCATTTTGTTATAACCAAGCACGGTCTTATTACCTCTTGTAATACATGCTGTAGATTCAGGATAAGCGATTTATTAATATATATCGCATGTGTCACCTTTTGTATATTAACTCTGATTAATGAAAACTTCTTATTTTATTTATTTCACATTGTACTAGTGTTTGGAGTTGGTTTATTGTAATTATTTTAGGAGCGTTACAACTTGGTATCAGAGCTTACCAAGTTTGAATACTTTGGGTACGTAGGAAGTGGTTAGTACCACAATGAGTTTGTCTCACTTGATAGAGATTTTAGTATGTATGGTGTGCTTACATGATAACTTGCTTATGTGATTATATGAGTATGGGATTTAATTTTTAGGATATTGGTCTACGGGTTTCTACAAGTCCTGTTAGAATAGCACTTGATCACTGCTGTTTCTAATCAGAACTCTGGCAACACCGATAGACGGTTATTATCTAGGAAGGAAATTCGTATATGTTTACATGACTATGTGCTTAAGTGGAGTGAATTATTGTTGTCCATTGCTTTAGGACGTGAGAGAGTTAGCTTCGGCACATTGGTAAATGTGCTAATCTATTTTGTTACCTTTATTAGGATATCAAGAAGTGGTAGTGGTGATGGTGGGCGTGGTAGGCCTAGAAGGCATGAGGCGCCTTTACCGGATGAAATTCCAACACAAGAAGAAGGGGTTGGTCAGGCAAATGTGGCTGAACCAGTTGGTCAACAGGCCATAGGCGCCTTAGCCCGTGAAATAAACGGAGCATTGCGGGAGTCTATGGACATTCTCGGCTAGAATCAAGTCGAGCCCAAATGGCTGAAGTAGGGTCGTATTTCTTGAAGCGGGAGTTTTTCTGGTTGAATCTGGATGAGTTTTTGGATGATCCCAAGGAGCCACTGAAGGCAGATGAATGGCTAGAGTAAATAGTGAGCGTTGAGATGCTTAGTATCGAGGGCGACTAGTTCTTGATGACCTTAGCATCTTTCAATTGAGGAAGATGCAAGTTAGTGGGAAGTATCTTGGTGGGCGCATTGGGGTGACAGGAGGCTTTTGTTGGCGCCTCCCGGGACAAGTTTACCTCCCATTGTTAGGAGAAGTTGAGATCAACTCTCAAGTGGTGTAGTTGAACACTCATGTGGCCGAGTTTGAGGTCACATTTACTAGCTTATCGAGGTTCTTTTGAACTTCGTGGCGTGAGGAACCTTGTAGTTTGGAGTTTGAAAAGAGGTTGAGGACCGGGCTAATGTTGAAAGTGGCCAGGTAGATGATTAGAGATTACGGACGCCTTGTGAAGGTGGCGGGTCATCTTGAGACCGTAATGTCTGAGAGGAGGAGAGGATGATGGGCTCGAGGAGTCAAGATGTTGAGGAGACAATAAGAAGTAGAGGGTTCTAACCCTCAATAGTCCTAGGGAGCACAGTTGAGGTTTACCTTTCCAGTGTCAAGTTCGAGTTCTGGAAGAGGTGGTCTGGGGGATTTCACTTGTTACAAGTGTGGTCAGTTGGGCCACAAGTCTCGGCTTACGCATAGAGGGCGCAACGATTTGCATCGTCTTGGCTCGTTCTTAGAGCGAGTCAAGGAGAGGGCAGCTCACTTGTTATCAATAATGAGCAAGCGGGGCACATGAAAAGATTTTTCCTCGGTTAGGCGACACACCCAATGCATCTGGTTCAAAGGCGGAACCTGAGTCACCGGCCTACCGGATCGGCCTGACAGCCTCGAGGGCCAATCAAGGAACCTCTTGGCTCGGTCGATTACATCGAGCTTATGCTCCAAAGGGCAAATGGGTTGGCGAGACCTCTGGGGTGTGTGTATGTTGTTCTGCGCCGAGATCTTGTACCAACACCTTGATCATAAGAGGTACCTTCTTGTTTTGCACTTCAGTTGCTAATGTGTTGATGGATGCAGGTACATACCATTCATTTATTACGTCAGCGTTTGTATCGGTTGTGGGGTTAGAGTTGGCTCAGTTAGCATCTCGTATCTGTGTAGAACCACCTATTGGTGGTGAAATTGTTTTGAAGTAAGGGTGTCGGGGTTGTGACATAAAGGTTGTCGGTCGCCAACTTCTTTTTGCATTTGTATTGATTAACATGTCTAGTTTGATGTTATTTTGGAAATGAATTTGGTTGTCATCATATCGGGCTGTTATAGACTGCTACCATCAAAGGATTACTGTATGTACCTTGAGCGGTGATTGCTTTTATTTCTTGGGGGATCGGGTAGATAGAGACTTATCATCGATGTATGATCTGCATAGGCGGAGTAAGCTTAGTTGCCTTACCAACTTCTTGAGTACTAAGTGTGATGAAGTCAGGGTTGAGTTGCGGGGTAGTTTGTGAATACGGATCTTTTTCGAGGTCTTACTAGTTTACCACCTTACCAAGTGATCGAGTTCTCTATTGATTTGAGTAAACGCGATGCAGATTTCTATGACATCATATAGGTTTGCACCTGCTGAGCGGAGTGAGTTGAAGATTCAACTCCATGAATTGTTGGATAAGGGTTTTATCCACCCTAGTATTTCACCTTGGAAAGCATCGGCTCTTTTTACCAAAAAAAAAGATGGTGCGTTGCGACTTTGTATAGATTACCGGAAGTTGAACGAGGTAACTATTAAGAATAAGTACCCAATGCCTCGTATAGATGATTTGTTTGATCAGTTGAAGGGATCTTGTTGCTTCTCTAAGATAGACCTGAGATCGGGTTATCACCAGTTAAGAGTAAGGGAGAAGAATATCCCGAAGACGGCATTCCGTACACGGTATAGCCATTACGAATTTCTAGTGATGCCCTTTGGGCTAACCAATGCACTAGCTGTGTTTATGGATTGGATGAACTGAATTTTCCGTGAGTTCCTAGACCATTTCATGGTCGTCTTTGTGGATGACATCTTGATTTACTCACCCTCTAAGGAGAAGCACGAGGAACACTTGCAGTGGTACTTGAATTGTAGAGCCCAAGCGCTGTATGCTAAGTTTGGGAAGTGTGAATTCTAGTTGAAAGAAGTTAAGTTCTTAGGCCATGTGATGCAGGAGAAAGGGTATTTGTAGATTCATCAAGATAGAGGCGATTGCAAGATTAGAAACCACCTAAGAATGCTTTCGAGATCTGTAGTTTCTCGGGGTTGGCCGGGTACTACCGTAAATTTGTGAAGAATTTCTCTAAGCTAACCTCACCATTGACTAGATTGACGAGGAAATGCATCAAATTTAGTGTGGAGTGAGACTTGTGAGAAATCTTTTCAAGAACTTAAGGTTAGACTTACCACTGCTCCAGTTTTGATTATTTCGGAGACGGGTTTGGGATATTCAGTGTATTGTGATGCCTCACAGGAAGGTTTGGGTTGTGTATTGAAGCAAGAGGGAAAGGTAGTAGCCTATGGTTCACGGCAATTGAAAACACATGAGAGGAACAACCCTACTCATGACCTAGAGTTAGCAGTGGTGATTTTTGCCTTAAAGATTTGGAGACATTATCTGTATGGTGAGAAGTTTGAAGTATTTTCTGATCACAAGAGTCTGAAGTATCTGTTTACATAAAAAGACTTGAATCTAAGGCAAATGAGGTGGATGGAGTTCATAGAGGACTATGACTTTGAGTTGCATTATCCTCCGAGGAAGGCCAATGTTGTGGCCGATGCATTGAGTAGAAAATCTATTAGCAGTGTGGCTTGTATTGCCATCAGGAATGGGAGATGTTGGGTGCCTCTTGGAGAGTTTAACTTGCTTGGCAAGTCTGTTGAGTCTGTGACCTTATTCTTGGCGGTTGCACAACCTACACTTGTGGTGAGTGATAGAAGCAAGAAGGTGACCTTGGTAGAATCCCTCCGAGAAGATTTCGATTGGGAAGGTAGAAAGAAGCTTGAGCGTGTACTCAGACTCAAGTGTTAGATATCTTGGCCGTCTCTTCGTGCGGAGTCTTGCTTGAGAGGAGAATGCTGAGAGTTTTACCATTCACGCCTTCTTGGTGCATCTGGAAGGCATAAAGATGTATCCACGACCTTTGTAGGGGATAAAGAAGGATGTGGCGCGTTGTGTCAAGGTGCATTACTTGTCGACAAGTGAATCTTGAGCATCGAGAGGCCAACGGGTTTATTACAACCTTTGCCTATAAGTAGAAGTAGGAACATGTCGAGATGGATTTTGTTGTGGGTCTTAGAGGACTCAGGGGTAGTGATGCGATTTGGGTGGTAGTTAACAGGTTGACTAAGTCGGCGCACTTTATACCTATGCGTGTGAGTGACTCGATAGATTATCACCAACCTTTACATTAGGAACATAGTAAGGTTGCAGGGGTTCAATAGCGATTGTTTGAGATAAATATTCATTTTTACGGCTCGGTGGCGAGCCTATAAAGTACCTTAGATGCGAGATTGACTTTTAACTTGCGTATCATCCTCAAAGCGATAAGCGATCAGAGTTTACTATTCAAATCTTTGAAGATATGCTTCAGGGTTGTGTCCTTAACTTTAAGGGTTCGTGGGAGAGGCATTTGTCCTTAGTGGAATTTGCCTATAATAATAGCTTCTAGTTGAGTATTGGCATGGCACCATTTGAGGCCTTGTATGGCTGACCGTGTAAATCTCCTGTGTGTTGGGCAGAGGTGGGTGATGCACCAATGTTGGGTCCAAAGTCAATCCAAAGCAGCGGAGAAAGATACACTTATCCATAAGAGGTTGATTACTACCCAGTCATCGAAAAGTTATCTTGTGTAGAGAGACCCTTGTTTTTGAGGTGGGAGACCATGACTTCTTGAAAATATCACCAAAGAGAGGTTTGATGAGATTTGAGAAGAGTGGAAAGTGTCCCATCGATTCATTGGGCCTTTTGAGATCCTTCAGCGGATTGGAGGTAGCTTATTGTTTGGCCTTACCGCCACAACTTTTGAGATTCATGATATGTTTCATATTAGCATACTTCGGAAGCATGAGCTGAATCCATCACACATGTTGGATTGAACCAACTTAGAGGTAGATGAGGATGCCTCGTATAAGGTGAGACCGGTGAGAGTCTTGGATACTTGAGACCAAGTCTTGCGAGGCAAGACAATTCCTTGATTAAGGTATTGTGGAAACATCAGGGATGAGGAAGCAACTTGGGAACATGAGTTGGAAGTCGTGAGAAGTATCCGGACTTATTTGTTGATGCTTGAACATGTATTGGAATTTTAATTATGTTAATGAAATATGAAAGCATTGTATATGTTTTGAGAATATGAAAACTTTGTATATATGTTGTATATGTTTTCGAAACATGGGTTTAATGTGAACATTGCATATGTTTTGGAAAATGTGAATTGTATATTCAATACTAAGAAATTGTTCATCTTGTTGATGAGAATGGATGATCGGGGAATGGGTCATGATGATGGAATTGATCGATGATCATTATGGTAATTTGTTTAAGCATAACTTTAAAACTTGATTTGAAATTTCGGGAACGAAATTCCTTAAAGGGAGGTTATAGCGATTAGGTTTTGACCAACCCTTGTTGTATCTCGGACTTAGGTTTCATGGTTTCATATAGTTATTCACATTTTGCTTCCTTGTATCTCCTTAAATTTGGCTATTGGATTGTTGTGGTTGCGTTTGGGACATCTTTGGTTGTAGTTTCCAAACTCTTGTTACCTAAATTTTGTTCTTCCACTCGGCGGCATTTCTTGCGCTCGAGCAAGCTTTGTGAACTCTCAGTACTTTTGCAAGTCTGCAAAACTACCGGGAGAGTGTATTCTACGCTCGAGCGGGCTCAACTCGAGTAGTTTTTCTTGCGCTCGAGCGTTGGTCTGTTATCTGTAGAACTACTGGAAGTATGCATTATGCGCTCAAGCGTTACTTCTTGCGCTCCAGCAGAACAACTTATTGTGTCTGACGCTCGTATGTCACTTCTTGTGCTCGAGCGGACTATGTATATATCAGTTCGCAGCAGCCTCCTTCTACATCACTTTTTCATCTCTTTTCCTTCTAAAACCCTAGATCTAGAGCCTCTCTCTCTAAAACTTACATTCTCTCTACATTTTCACCTAGATCTGTTGGTTTCTCTACCCTAGTGTCTTTGGGAAAAAGGTAAAGCATCTCAAGAGCTCCATTTTGATCCGAACAAAAATCGGTTTTGGCGTCTTTGAAGTTTTCTCCTTGTTTTGCTCATCTTCTAACTTTGAGGTAGAGACTTTCTACACTCTCCTATGATTTTTAACTTAGTTATTGTTAATTGTGTAAATAATGTTGGGATGTGGACGATTTGAAACAAACCTAGTGTTTTGGTTTAAAATCAAAAGATGAGTTTTCAAATGAAGGTATTGAGAATGGTTGTGGGTGTAGATATGAGGATGTATTGTGTTAAATTTGTTGATTTTGACACAAAGATTGGATTTGGAAGAAATGGGAGTTTTGGCCTAAAATGTCTCAATTAATTATTTTGTATAAATAATTGTAATTAGTATTTTAAATGTGAAATTGGATAGATGTTTATATAAATGGTGGGGTTGGATGCTTATTATCTCTCACCTACAGGAATTTAGATAGTTTATCTATTTTGGAGATTGTATATCTATTTAAAAATATCTATTTTTGGCTATCGGTAGAGGATAGTTATGATTATTGTAGAACTTGTATGAGGATTAGGTGAATTGAAACTAATCTTTTATCAATTATCATTGAATATGGCTGTGTTTTTAATACATTGTATATGTACGATGTTTGGGAGGAGAAAGGAAATGTACTCCATGTTTGGGAGAAGAAAGGGATGGACTTTATTGAATTAAGTTGGCCTGTGTGTCCAGGGTGAAAGTCCCGAAAACCGCGCATATATACATGGGTGTCAATTCCTGCGGATAAAATTTTCATAAAATAGCAAATTTGAAATGTGTGTAATGATTGTATTGGTTAGAGAACCAATGAGTTATAGCCTCAGTTGGGTTGTTTGGATAATAATGAACTTAACTCATGGATTGAGGTGAAATGAATTGTCATGAAACGAATTAAGATAAAATGGCTTGTGATACGAAACTTGACATATGATGATCTTGTAAAAGTACGAATGATTTTATTATGGACATTGTATATGCATACTACATTTATATCTTTGTTAAGATTCATATCTTGTGCTAAATTTGTCTCTCTCTTGGACTTTGGCTCACCTACTTAGGAAAAACAATTTTAGAGTCTTGATGATATGCCTCGCAAAAGACTTAACTTGGGAGGGCTGGGCTAGCTCAATTCCTGCTTATTTTGTATTTACTTTTCACAAGCCTAGGGCTTTATTTGTATTGAGCTTATGACTCATTTTATTGTAACCAAGCACGGTCTTGGAAAAATGTAAACCATTAGAGCATATGAATATCTGTTTAGTTTTTATTTCTTATTACCTCTTGTAACACATGCTGTAGATTCAGGATGAACGATTTATAGATATATATTGCATGTGTCACCTTTTGTATATTAACTCTGATTAATGAAAGCTTCTTATTTTATTTATATCACATTGTACTAGTATTTGGAGTTGATTTATTATAATTATTTTGAGGGTGTTACAGTATATGTAAATATTATAAGTTTGAACTATGTGACAAGGGATGACTGAATGATCTTGGAATATGTATTTTGTAATTATCTATGGTGTGAGTTATTATATATGGTAAATGTTTTTGTTATGCCATATAAGCATAGCTCATTGGACAAAAATTTATTATTCTGCTTCCGCTTTTGGCCCTCTATTATTATATATTATTGGATTTTTGTCTGAGGCCGTAAGTAGTCTTATGATTACTAGCCGGTTATGATCATAACCTATAGGGGCGGGTTCAAGTCATGACACATAGCTCTATTAAAATTATTCTCATAATTGTTTGTTGTTATTTTTACTACTTTCTTAGTTAAATTCCAAGGGCTTAACCTTCATAACAGAGAATTCAATATTTGTATACAAGTTCAAGTGAAAGTAATATGCCTAAAGAAACAAATTAAACAAGTAAATATAGATGGCCAAAAACAAAAACAAAAACTTGGGAAAATTTTTTTTGCTAAACAATAAAATCCTAGAGCATGTACCCTTGTTTGGAACCCCCTTTAATTCCAGAATCTACCCATACCTTGCTTATTTTAACTGCTTTGCTATATTCATTGGGGAAGCATTCCACAGTCTCTAATTACTTTGCTATATCCATTTTCAGCTGTCGTATGCTAACTCCATGCCGTCTGTAATAACCCTTTGAGCCACACTAGAAACCACCTGAGCAACCACTTTTGCTTCAATTCAAGTATAGCAGCCACTACATGCATCAGCCATTGTGAACATCTAAAACAAAACCACATGCCAAAATAGAAGGGCATTTATAAACCAACCTATGCTCAACCACAAGCAGAGCAAAAAGACTACCAACTAATGTTCCCAAAGTTTGCCTCACAAATTCAATGGAAAAGATTAAATAGATAGAACAAATGAAGCAATTAGATCAAGTCCACCACTGCCACTAATTGCAGCCCTTAGTAGCCCAAGTACACCAAGACAAAGACACCTACTATTTCCCTTGACACTCAAAGGAACCAAAAAAACATGCCAACCACAAGACAAAGCCAATCACAATTTTTAAAGCATCATGTATTACTTTCAGATAGCCTTGAGCATTTGAGTAAAAATGTTGAACATGATTAGATGTCAATTGATAAATGTATAAATTAATAAAAACTCAAATCTCCTAAACTATCAAATGTATAAATTAGTATATGCAGCAAGTAAATACATATACATTCACTTTAAGACTACATAAATATTTCTGTTAAAACAATGGCAGCAACAAAACAAAAGGGGAAATCTTGTTAATGTTGCTGAATCAACATCTAAAACTGAATTTTTGTTACAAAAAGGAGATAGTAAAGCATGGTAAAAACCTAGTTTCATAATTCATATATACATTTTTATTTCCATTTCAATAGTTAGTTCAATGAATTTTTAGACTTACTATGCGTTTGGATAAAAAAGTTGCTGTTTGGACAAATAAGCTTTAAACTTCTAGCCAGTAGAGAGTTTAATGAAACTTTAAACTTGGTTAGTAGAGTGTTCAATGAATCGTCCAGGCATCTTAAATGTCTTCTAATTGTCACTTAGCAGTGCTCTTCCTCTACAACTTCTCATTTTAATTATTCTTTTTGCTAGGTAAGAGTTCAATGAATGAGGGTCTTGGGTAGTAATGATACAATGTAAATCAGAGTTGATATTGGTAAGGTTTTTGTTGACGGTTGGTGGGCTTTACAGGGGTGGGTTTATGTCATATATAAGCATATGGTGGAGAATTGGAGAGAGAGAAGCATAGAAGTTTTATATGTAATCTAGGTTTTTGAATTGGGTTGTTTTGTATTATCAGAGAAGTGGAAAATATTTGAAGTTTCAGAAACTTTTGATTAATCAAAGCAGAGTACTATGTTGTAAAGTAAAGCCAAAAATAGGGCATGCACTAACATTGCCAGTTTCAGTTTGAGAAGTTTCATTGTCTCTCTCTCTTTCTTGTGAGTTCATGAATCTATCTTTTATTGTTGGGTACACTTTTCTTGGCTCTTTCTTTTCCTTCATATGTTCTTTCTAGTTTCCAGGTGTTATCTCTTTCGCTCTCTCTCCCTCTCTCTAACTTTTGAATTCTGAAAACTGTGAAGGAGAAAGTTGTTGATCAATTGCCTTGATTTTTCTTTTTCTTTTCAACTTGCTAGGACTCTTTGCAACCATACTAGTAAAATGTTGATTTTTCTTTGCTTTTCAAAAAGAACTATATTAATGTAATTTATAGATAATTTTAAAAAAAGGAAAAAAAAAAAATTTGTGCCTTTCTTGCACAATAGTGATTCTATTCAAAATGAGGCTGCTAGCTTTTATTTGAAAGTCACATTTAGAATTTTTATTTCCCTCTTTTATTGCATGTTGATCCATGATTTGTTCAATTCTAAGAATTTTAATAATGGGTTAAAGTTAATTTCATCTTTGTTCAATTAAGAGGTATTTTTTGGCAGCATAAAATGATAAAAAAAAATTAAATTACAAATGAAAAGTAGGTTAACCATTAACCCAACTCTCTTAGATTGAAAATTGCTCTTATTGTCCATGAAGCATTAGTTGGATTTTCCATCCCTTGGTAAGAATGAATAATACTAAAGGATGCTGGATAATATAGATTTGATTGGGAGTGTTATTGTTGGGAATTCACTGGCAATAGATTTGTAACAATGATCTGGAGGGTAGCATGAATGATGCCTAGATAGTGTGACTAACATAGATTGCTCCCCTTCTTTAGCTGCTGCTGCTTCTTTTTTTTTCCTTAAATAAATTGTATGGATTTTGTTGTGATGTGAAGAAGTATCTGTACTTTGGTTGGTTTAGCTTTTGTTTTGTCTTTCATCTTTATTTTCTATGGGGTCAACCTCTAAATCTTGCAAGTGTAATATACTCACATAAATCTGTTTTTTATATTAATCACTCTTACATACAGATCAACACATACAAGGATACCAAATAGCCAATCTCACTTTAATGAGATCACATAGCTCTTCAGTGTCTGTATGCTTGTTATTGAATACACAATTATTATTGAATTTCCAAATAGACGAAATGACTGCCATAAGAGTTTCTTTCCATATTTGCTTTTCCCCTTTCCTAAATCTCAACCCAATCAACAAATTAGTTCAACAGCGACATCTTCTACATCCCCTGCCTCTACTACCACCTCCAATACACTGCCTAACATGACCGAGGTTTAATAGCAGGTTTTAGGCAGAGTAAGACAACCCACATAAAAATGAGTTAGCCCATGAAGCCACCTTAACCTTCACTACTTCACCCAACTCAACACAAGAAGGCTGCCCATTATTAAATACACAATCATTTGATGGGAAATGGCAGCAGCCAACTAAAGTCTATAAAAGGCGTGGATCCAACAGTTCTAAGGCCCAAGCCTTAATTTGGCATATGATACATGATGTGGGGCCTACTTGGGAGATTAACTAGAGTTGGGATTTATTTAAAAATGTCTTTTGAGTTTCTCAAGTCAAATGTCTTTAAATTTCTGTCAAGGTCTTTGGGTTATTTAGTTGGTCAAAGAGTCTTTTGGTGTCTTCCACATGATTAATGCACTAAAGAGTCCTAGGAGTCTAAGTTAGTCATGTCATTTAATTTGGAAAGTTTTAAAGTCAAGATGAAGTTAGTAAAAATTAGATTGTAAGTCTTGTGGCAAATCATGAATTGAATGAATGAAAATTAAGCTTATACTTCTATAATTGTGCGATGCAATCTTTCTTTAGTGCGATGCTAAAAAGCCCCTTGGTGTGATGCCTTGGGTTTTCTAGGTGTGCTACCTAGATCTATTCTTCTTTAACCCTTCTTCTACTTCCAACAAATCACTGTTCATGCCTACTGTTCACGTCCGCTGTTCACAGCCCCTCCAAAACAGCCCTCTTATTTGTGTTTTGCTCATACTTAGGCCTATTTTGAATCTGTCCTGCATCATCATTCCTGAGTTTCCACACTGACCATAGCAAGATAACAGGTACTGCTCTCCAAATTTTCATTTCCAATTTACTTAGCTTCACTCCGGACCACCATTGGAGCACACCCTCAACTGAATCTGGAGTTGCCCACTAAAACCCCACCAATTTAGTAGCTCAAACCTATATTATATTCATGATACTAGTATATCTTTTCATTAACTAATTGTTTCTAAAATTTCTCTTGCATTTTAATGGAAAAACACTTACACAAACACCAAACTTGATGAAGTGCAAGTTGAATGGATTAACTTCGTCCTAAAGAATATGCGTTGAACTCCAACATGCAAGTATGATATAACTTTCATCATTGGATTCTAATTATATTTTTTGGGCCTCTAAATCATCTGCTAATTAAGGTTCTTTACTACCTTCACAATCTGATTTTGGTGATGGATTGTTTGTATTAGTGAGATGTGGATTTTTTGATTGAAAACTTTTTCCTTTGGCAATTCAGTTTTCACATACAAGTATGCACGTATAGGTATTCTATGTAAGCATGCATACATGATTGCTCTCTCCTCTTTTATTGCGTTGTAGCTTGTATTTCATCTCAATGGTTCTTCTAACTATTCTTATATGTGGGGGGGATCATTGCCCTTGTTTGAGTAGTCACCAAGTGTACCAGTGTTGCAGCCCTAACTATCATTTACTGCTTCAAGGACTCTCATTCTATTTCATGTGATAAACCAGAAAAGATGTCCATTATGGTGTCTTTTTTAAATTTTTCGTTTGCTAGAATTTTAGGTGTGGAATGTCGACCTAGGTGTAATACAACAAAGGCTTTAGCTTATCTTCATTTGCAGTAGTCTATTGTCTTGATTAATCAAGATGAGATGCCAAGATATGTATATAGTATCAAAATAATATTTCATTGACTTGGCTAATAGGCATTCATTTGGATGCTCCCTATATAAATAGAGATATAAGGGACAGTTGATGAGTACAAAGCCTTATATATGTGCTAACTTCATATAATGTGTGGCATTCGCATTTTAGTGCAAATTTGAGTCATTCAAAATGATAGGTCTTATTTTTTCCCTCATATTCTACCTTAACTAAAAGCAGTTCTCATAGTTTCTCTTTTGTATTCATTTATAGTGGCCTGTAACAAGACTACACTTTGCACCGAAAAAGGAGGCAACATTCTACAAACTAGGAATGTTGTTAGCCAATAGAAATCTAGGAATGAGTATAAATAATTAGGCCAGAAACTTAAAAACAAAAGTTAACAAAGAAAAATGTAAATTCAAAGAGACAAGTATTCAAACGACTAAAGATTATGCAGTGCCCCCATTCCTTTTCATTTCAATTTTCTTATCCCAACAAATTTCAAAATTCATCCTATCACCACTGATATTTCTAAGAATTTTCAATTTATCCACTCCTTTTTCATCATAATGTATATAATCTTTGTTCAAATGTAATAAACAAGGCTGCCAGTCATAGCTCAAACAAAATGTTTAAACAAAACGATATCATGAAGCACTATCAATTAATGGTCATGGCTGTTCAATCTCAGCAGCCGTGTATGTATGTCTGTGTGTGTGTGTGTGTGTGTGTGTGTGTGTGTGTGTGTGTGTGTGTGTGTGTGTGTGTGTGTGTGTGTGTGTGTGTGTGTGAGAGAGAGAGAGAGAGTGAACTCTAAAATGGATCACAGAATAATGTCAATCCATCTACGTTGGGGGAGATTTTCAAGTCCCAAAACTCTTTTTCGACTTTTCAAAACAATAATGTCAATATTTGAATTTTTCTATAAATTTTAGTATCATATGAATAAAATGTTCTTACCAAATAGTAGAATGACCATCTCAAGGCTGCAAGAGGCTTGTCAGCCATGAGACCATGTTGTTCAAATGATTGAGTTGTTGTGCCTCCCAAGTTTTTTCCCATGTTTGGCTTGTTTCATCAACTCCACTCTTTCCCTCATCATCTCTTCATGATCTCTCTTGCACTCCTCTCTCTCCCTCATCAACTCTTTATGATCTCATTGCCACTCCTCATGAAAAGCCTCCATCTCAGCTCTCATTGCATCCATCTGTTGATCGCGAGCTTGTGCCACAGCATCAAATGTGGAAGAAGGTTGTGTGATTTCTTGTAAAATTCTGAGAAATCCAGCTCTTTCTCTTCTACCTGTTAATTTCAAATAACAAGTGTGGTACAAAGCATTATTCATAACTAATATGCAAAAGTGATTAAATCGACATTAAATTAAATGAAAAAATTCACTTGGTGGGTTAGCTGTTGCCAAAAGCCATCAATAATAAAGTATTATCAAAACAAATTATTATTCCAACTCTGATCTTATCAAAACAAACCCATGCCATACCAGCTTGGTGGGATAGCTGCTGCCACAAGCCATCAATAAGAATAGCCCACCTGGGTAAATCTGCACAAAAGAGTAGAAGAGTGTAAGAAGAAAAAAGAGCTAAGCAAAAATTTCTAATTGATGATTTGAATATAGCTAAGCTAAGTTCCTAGTCTTCCAAACTTTCACCATTGTCATTGCTTACTCTAAAACATAAAAACCTGCATATCAAAATGATCAGAAACAACATAATAGTCGAGTGAGAATAATATTTTAAAATGTCTAATAGATCAGCTATATGTATCTTTTTTCATAATTTCACTATCTAAAGAATTATGCAGTTAATTAAATTAAAAAATATATATATATAGAAAAAATATTGTATTTATCAATTATACTAATCTGATGCCACTAACAAGCAATCTAGTACTTACCCAAAAAAAAACAGGGAGCTAGTGAGTGGTCCTTTAATTTGAAGGGACATTGCAAGTGTTCATTGCTTGCATGCTGATTTGGCTTTTTCTTTGGAAATGGCCCATTTCACTACCTTGCAAGTCATAATCATTGGCTTTATTAAAGTTAAAGAAGATGGGGACATAAATAAGGGCAATGCAAATCTCAAAATCTTCCCAAGATGGTTTAGTTCACTGTTGAGAGAATTTAATTGAACCGTATAGTTGAAATGATACTAAATGATAAGGGAGGGAGATTATGTGGAATTCCTAATTCATCACAGAGAGAATGAGATTGATATATAATGTATAATTTTATTAATAACCAAATATTTAAATCTTTGCACATAAATATATGTATGCATGCATATGAAGTTAAATTTGTCCTTACAAACCCCTTTAAATGTGCCATTGGCATGAAATCTAAATTTGTTATTAGATAGTGACCATAGGTCATGCAATGCATTATGCATATAATTAAATAAAGATTGTATCCTTCAATTATGTGTCAAGGTGCAGCAAATCTATCATACTTGTATCAATTTTATGTCTTATCATCAATCTTGTAGATCTTTTACACTTTTCTTTTGTATTTATTTTTTTATATATTGTAGATCTTTACATGTGAACATGTGATGCAACATTCAAAAGAAGTGAATGTTTTGAGGGAACAATAGTTCATCTATTTAGAGACAGTTTTCAGAAAGGATATCAGTCTCTTTTGGCACTTTTGGTCTGCCAATTGGAACCATCAATATTTAAACAGAAAATTTCTTCAAAATTAAGACCCCATTAACATGTGCCATAAAAAATTCTTATTGTCAACCTCAATGCTTTCAAACAATGGATTAGGGCTTTGAATGAGTAGCCATACATGCAAATACATACACAATCAAGGGATTAGGGCTTTGAAACTAATGAAAGAGAATGGAAAAAGAGGAAATGTATCAAACAACTAAAATCAAACCCATAGAACTTCAGAAATCAAACCACAACAACCAAACCTGTTTCACAAATCAACACGAAATTAAACTAAATCAACCACATAAAACCCTAGAGTAACAGTCAGAAAGAGGGAGAGAGAGAGAGAGAGAGAACCTGTGATCTGCGGTGGTAGCGATGGTGATTTACGGTGGTGGCGGTGGCGGTGGCGGTGGCGGTTTATTTGATTGAAATAAACAATTAAAAAATTTGAAATGATGAACCCAAATTAAATGAATGATAAATCAAAAAATAGGAATTGAATTGATCAAATTTTTATGGTGAGTTAGGGTGATTTTGGGTGAAAGAAAGAAGTTGTATGCTCATCTTTTGTAAATGTTAGAATTTTGCACCCAAAAAAATGAATACAATAAAAAAATACAAAAAATGTGTATATGGTATGTATTTTTAGTGGAGTTACATGCATTAATTAATGTATTAATTAGTGTACGAATACTAGTTATGATATTATTATTGACTCCACTCATTAATTACATTACAAATACTAAAAGCTTCTTAAATTATGCTACATCATCAATTGGTAGATTAGTTATTACACTAATTGTATACATAGCATTATTCATGTATTTTATTATAGAAATTCTATAATACACACACCATTTTGGAGTGTGTACCATATGCCAAGTTATGACGTTTGTAATTTTTAGTTATGACCTATTTTGGTGTTAGTGATGATTTGATTATGACTTATTATAGTGTTAATTATCTATTGTGATTATTATTTTTGTTTTGAACGAAGAAATCTTTGATTGTACCATATGGTGTGTTTTGTTATAACTAAATATTCTTTTTAGTTATAATATTTATAATAATCACAACCATAAATATCATAATTTGTATAAGCATGCATCACCCATTTTATTATGTATTTTTTTTATAAATATTAATTTTTTTTGTACCAAATATTAACTGATTTCCTGATAGTGTGATGATAATTTATTATTAGGTATTGTTTGTTATAACAATTGTGATATAGTTATGTACTTTTATGATAGTATTATTTTTTTTATGAAAATGTTACTTAATCATAATAGATTATATCATATTTCAAATTATTGAGTAACATTTCGATAAAAAAAAGTCGTACATTATCATAAAAATACATTAAACAAATTTAACACATTAATTTCAATTTAGAAATTGAGCTACAAGCAATGGGTAGGGTAGCTGCAAATTGGGAGAAGGAATAAATAATGGTTGATGGAGGAAAAGAGATAAGAAAAAGAGCAAATAGAGGGAATTTTGGCCATTTCATTGCAAAAATTAACGGATAAAAGGGGTGTGTATTTATATAGAGACATTTACACACAAGTTTAATTTATGAACTTATAAGTTCTAATTAAGATTTTTTAAACTTTCAAGTCCCATTAAATTTTTAGTAGTCGAAATTACCATTAAAACAATGATTGTTCATCATTTATGATTATCTATAAAAAAAACATGATGATTTGACATTTATTTTGTTTTTTAAAATTTTTAAAACATCAACTTTCAAATTTAAAAAAAAAAAACTAAAAAAAAAATTATGTGCATTTTGAAAAAATTGAATTATTATTATTTTTTTTTTGTACAAAATTGAAAATTTTGTGTCTATAAAGGAGTATGATGATGGAACATTGATGTACAAAACTGGGGAAAAAAAACTTTAAAAATGAAAAAACTGATAATGTTTTTCAGTTTTAAAATTGGAAAAAATTGATAATATTTTATGTTTTATTGAATAGCTGAATCAAATCAATAAGTAGAATGGCAAAAACATTTAATCTCTCATGCCCTTTTTTTTCATCGGTTAGTAAAATAATTATCTGAAATATTACTATGCAAAATTGAAAATGTTCTTAATTTTAAAAATTGAAAAAAAACTAATAATATTATCAATTTACTAAATAAGACTTATTGGTTTAAAAAAATTTAGATAGGATCTAAGCTACCATAACATTTGTAAATAGGACTTTTAAGTAATTAACTTATTTTTATATTGTTAGATAAAGTAAGAGAGGTCGATTGTAATTTTCAAAACCTCAGGGGAGATTTCTGTAATTGTTAAAAATCTCCTCTGTAATTATCAGAAATCTCATGGAAGTAAGTGTGATTTACCCTATTATGAAATTAACACTAATATTTTAATATATTGAATATTTATAATGAACTCTAACATATCTGATTGGTATAATTTTTAAAATTTGTTTGTTTATTTTATTATTTTTTTGAAAAAAAAGTTACTAATTTAGTGAAAAAATAATTAAAACCACTTATTATTTTCATATATTTTTTTGGTGTTCAATTTTGCCAAATTAATTTTTATTTGCTAAAAAAAATTTAAAAGTAAATTCTAAAATTGAAACCAAACAATTAAATATATTACACCTTTTAAATCTCTTTCTCTCTAACTTGGATTCTTGAATTATCTTTTCAACTCCTTCCAGTTCTATTTACATATATATTTTAATATACATCTTACAAAATTTAAATTAATTATATATATATATATTAGACATCTTAATATTTTAATTTAAAACTTATTTTTTGCATTTTATGCAACATTAGTAATTTCTTAAAATTATTTTTGACATTTTTTTGTTTGGTACCATTTCTTTTTTATTTTCAATTTGAATCTCCTAGAAAAGAAGTTCATTAAAGTAAACAGGTTAGTTGGATTGATTTGTCTAACCCATACTCAATTTTATCTAACCCGGTTATTAAGTGGGCGGTGTTGGATTGAGTTATTTTTGTTAGGACTCTTTGTTGTCAAATTCTATGGATCAAACTCAAAGTTGTAATTTTTTAAATTTACATGTTGGGTCAAACCAGGATTACTTTGGATTTCTCTAAGAAGTTGATTTTCTTCCAAAACTAGGATTACTTTGGAGTCCTTTAAGAAGTTGGTTTTCTTCCAAAAACAGGATTATTTTAGATCTCTATAAGTAGTTGGTTTTCTCCCAAAACTAGACTGCTCATTAATTTTTCCTCTAGATCTTCTTTATGGTTCTTAAGGTTTATATCTGGGGATATTTTGTTTGTTTCTTTGATGTTTTTATTGAGTATTCAACTCATGCTTTAAAAAAGAATACATCAAAGGTTTTGTTTGTTAAACAAAAGAGAGAGTTGTTCTCCGGTGGATTCTGAAGAATTGAGCACGAAGTTTCGTGGATTGGGTGGCTCATAAGAAAGACAATTCCGTGGTGAAGATGGGGTTGGAAGAGGCACATAGAGGTTGGTTCAATTAGGCGTTGTGGATTCGCTAGATAATTGAGAGTATATCTGTATAATTCCTTTAAATCTTCTTAGTGGATTGTTTTGTGGCTGTTGCCCGTGATTTTTTTTATCACAGTTGGAGGTGTCTAATTGTGATTTTTCCACGTAAAATCGTTGTGTCTCTTTCTCTTGATTGTTTGATTGGGATTGTTATATTACCTTAAAATTGTTACATAATCACAAATCAACATCTAGGAGGTTTCTAGATTTTTCAATTGGTATCGGCGTCGCTCTATTTTTTTTACAAATCTTTTAGAGCGAGATCTTGTTTGATTTGTGATAATGGATACAATTCGTGAGGGAAATTCTATGAAAAAAAAAGAAAGAAAAAAAAATCCAAAAAGATTTTTTTAATATGGTTTTGCAAGCTTAAATTTTTTGAGTGGTCCTTGGTACATATTGGAATTGATAAGAATATCCATTACATGTTAATATGTGTGTGCTTTCTGTGGTCATTACTCATTTTAGAGTGTGTGTTTTTTGATTGGTATATCTCATTCTGTACATACACTTGAATTAGCAAATTTTGGAGTCTTCCATCTTAGTGATCATTTTTTTTCTATGGACTTCTGGCATTGTATCTTTTGCTTTTCTTGAGGAATTGACCTATACTAGCATATCATGGGTGATGTTGAGTCTCTTAACCATCTTGCATCTTTTTGCATCTGCATGGGTTTTCTCTCTGTTCTTTGTAGTCGACCATGAGAAAAGGCTACCTCGAGTCACCAACCGGGCCATCCTTATTATCTCCATGTTTCTCTGGTTCGGTTTCCATACTCTTGAGCGTGTCAGCCGCCAAGGAGTGTGCAAAAGAATAAGAATAAGAAAAAGAAAAAGAAAAAATGTGCAAAAGAAAGAAAAGAAAAAAATGTGCAAAAGAGAAAAAAAAGGGATTCATTGATTGAGGGGGAGCCTCTGCTTTACTCACCAAATACCCCTTGATTCCTAGTGGTTTGACTTTCCCTTATTGTGCTTAGATTCTCTTGTCGGAGATCCAACTTTCATATCATTACTAGGATTTGAATCTAGTGTTTGTCGAACTCCAAGAGTCACACACTTTTATCATGGGACCTATGGTTTTCACATAATGCATCACTTTCTTTTATGAGGAATCTTCTAGAGGTTGTGCACATTGTATTTTCAAGTAATTGTGCTTCTTGGATAGTCTTGTGTGTATTAAGGTACTAATCTGAAATTCCTTGTCTGTTCCACTATATTATTTTTTGCCTTTTTCTTTTTGTTCACTGTTTTCAGTGTGTGTGGTTGTTTTTAGTGAGGGGGAGTTTGGTCTATTGTTACAAAAGTTTGTTCGCATGATCACTTTGATTTGTTTGGTAAGGAAGATTGGCTTTAGTTGTTTTGCATGTTGCTATGCACTGTTTGCTTATTATTTACATCATCATATCATTGCTTGTGTGGTTTATGATCATGGTTTAGTTGATTGAGCTTCCTTTGTCAATTAAGTGATAAAAAGGTGTTGTTCATGTTTTCATGCTACATGTTCTTAAAATCTCCAAGTTGCATCTATTCATGTTTTTCATCTCACACTTCAAGATAATCTAGCCATATGTTTATTGCTTTTTCATATACTCTTGTGGGACTAATAGTTGTTTTGGAGATTATGCGCTAATAGTTGTTTTGTAGATCATGACCTTGAGAAATAAGTTTGTAAAGAGATTTGGTTATAAGTGCTGGTTCCTAGTTGGTGGTGTTGTTCTTGTTTTGATTGGAAAATTGTTTTAATGTTTTTGTTAGGAAAACTGTTGTAGCATGGTTTTGTCCAGGATTTGACAAAGGGGGAGATTGTTAGGACTCTTTGTTGTCAAATTCCATGGATCAAACCCAAGGTTGTAATTTTTCAAATCCACATGTTGGGTCAAACTAAGATTACTTTGGATTTCTCTAAGAAGTTGATTTTCTTCCAAAACTAGGATTACTTTGGAGTCCTTTAAGAAGTTGGTTTTCTTCCAAAAACAGGATTATTTTGGATCTCTATAAGTAGTTGGTTTTCTCCCAAAACTAGACTGCTCATTAATTTTTCCTCCAAATCTTCTTTGTGGTTCTTAAGGTTTATATCTGGGGATATTTTGTTTGTTTCTTTGATGTTTTTATTGAGTATTCAACTCATGCTTTAAAAAAGAATACATCAAAGGTTTTGTTTGTTAAATAAAAGAGAGAGTTGTTCTTCGGTGGATTACGAAGAATTGAGCACAAGCTTGGTGGATTGCAGGTGGCTCATCGAAAGACAATTACGTGGTGAAGATGGGGTTGGAAAAAGGCACATAGAGGTTGGTTCAATTAGGCGTTGTGGATTAAGCTAGATAATTGAGAGTATACTGTGTAATTCCTTTAAATCTTCTTCGTGGATTATTTTGTGGCTGTTGCCCGTGGTTTTTATCACAGTTGGAGGTGTCCAATTGTGATTTTTTCACGTAAAATCGTTGTGTCTCTTTATGTTGATTGTTTGATTGGGATTGTTATATTCGCTTAAAATTGTTACATAATTACAAATCAACATGTAGGAGGTTTCTAGATTTTCAATTTTATTATAACCCATTTTAACCCGCTTGTATTTGCACATTGTATTCTATGGTCATATTATCTATTTCTTTAGATTGTATTATTATTTTCTTATTTTTTAATGTGTTTAAAACAATCAATGAAAGACATATTAAGGTATATATATTACATAGATGGTTAATGTGTTTTGAAGCAAAACCATTGAAAGTTATGCTAAAAATATTAATCATTTACTTACAGTAGATAGCTGTGATTCATAAACAAAACTAATGAAAGGCACGACTTTAAAAACAAAACAAAACAAAAGGAGGAGATTGGGTCGGTCCACTATGACCCGTATCCAACCCGACCGCATCCAACCCGCTATCTAAATGGGTAGTTTTGGGCTAACTCACTCTTTTGACTCATTTCCCATTCAAGCTTGCCTATTTGTCACCTCTAATAATTACTCGTCCAACGTGGTCTCATAAATAGCATTATCAATAGTTTGATGATTAGCTATTGTTATATTTTAGCAATAAATAATGATAAAATGTTGCATTTGTATAATGTTATGTCAATACTAATTTTTTCCCCCATAAAAATACTAGAAGGCAAATTAGTTCAGTCCTTATATTTTAACTCATGTGTCATTTTAGTTTCTATACTTTCAATTGATTCAATTTTGACCTTTAATTTTAGAATTTGTGTCACTTTGGTCCAATTGATAATGGTGTTAGGATTTTTAACAAAAAATTATTATTGAATTGGTTGAGGTTAACTCTTTGAGTTGATCGTGCTTATAAATTTGCCCCTAAAAACATATTTATGTGCACATTTTTCATAAAAAAAAAATACTAACAATTTTAATATTGAATCAAATTGAGACAAAGTCAAAAGTTGAAGGATAAAATTGAGTAAATTGAAATTACAAGGATTAAAAAATTGTAATTTGACCAATGCTAAATTAAAGTATTATATGTGAGTCCCACCATAAAAGATGTAGAGACAAAAGATTGCAAAAATTTAGCTATAGTCGGGCGAATTATATGTTTGCACCAAGGCAAGGCGGCCTTGGGCATAGGCCCACAGCCATAGCTTAGGGTCCTCAAAATAGACTCAAAAAGGGCCCTCCTATTATAGTTTAGTGTAGTATATTAGGTATGTTTTAAGTCAAAAAAAAAAAAATTAAAGAATGCCCAAACTAACTTAAAATAAATTTATACTTTTATTATATATAATAAAAGTACATATATATCAATTTAGTGACGTTTTTTAGTAATGAATTTTTCAAGCTGTTGCAAAAGTTAAAATTAGTAACACTTTTTGTGATACTTTTTTAAGCGTAAGCTAAAACTTATAATTAGTGACATTTTTGTGATAAAATTTTCAAAGCTGTCATTTGAAAATTAACAATTAGTAACTTTTTTAATAGTATTTGATGAAAAATGCCATTAATTATCATAGAACCTAATAGACAATAATCTACTTATTAGGACATACACGTGAGTACCTCTAAAAAATATAAATACAAAACAATGCATTTGTATAAAAAAAATAAGAAAGTCGTAGAGGAATAAAAGAGAAAAAGATAGAGATGAGAGAAAAAATGCAAGAGGAAAATGAAATTCTTAAAAGTTAGGCCTTGTTTGGTAACATTTAATTTTAGCTTAAAAGTCAAAAAGTCACTTAAAAATTAAAAAACTAACAAACTATGCGAAAAAGTCAATGATTTTTTTTTCTCTCTATTTTTTGCACATGTTTTTATTAAAAAAAAGCTAAAAGTCATTCTAAATATATTAATTTTTTACCTCATATTTTAGCAAAAAAATTAAAAAATTACTAAAATAGTTTGTTCCTAAACGAGACCTTAAAAGACATAAATACATTTCTTTAATTATAGAAAGGATACTTTACAAAATTCTAAGAGGGTAAAAGTGACACGTGATACAGTTCTAAAGTTTCTTAGGAGAAAACCCTATTTATATATTATATGATTTGTCCTATATATTTATGGAGGATTCCTTTTTGTCCATAATTTAGATTGAAGAGTATTGTTTGGGCTTCTAGATCTCATTATTGATCCATTTTAATGATTCAAACTGTTTATTTTATTGGGTGCTTCGTATGTTTCATTCACAAAAAAATTAAGTTAATCCGATAATTACAACATATTTAATTTATCGTATTTGTTAAAAAAAAAAAAAAAAAGACGACAATTGTGTTTTTAAAATGAATCAACCTTTTTTTTTTAATGATAAATGTGATAAATTGAATAAATTACGATTATCGAATTGATCTAATTTTTTTTTTAAAAACGAAATACACAAATAACTAAAAAAAAATGAACTGTTCGGATCATCAAAATGAGACTTGGAGTAGGCTTTATGGACCCAAAGAGCTCTTGGACTAGAGAGGAATTGCCTCCTTTATTTACTTGGACCATGTTTGGTTTGGTTTTTAAAAACTAATCTTCGATTTTTTTTTTAAATAATTAAAAATTAATTTGGTGAAAGAAATTAAAAAAAATAACAATGATTATTTTTATATAATTTTATCTTTTGAGACAAAATTTTGGTTTGGCCTCTTGAGTAAAAATTCAATACACCGGTGGGAAATTCTTAGGTATGCCTTGCATATGGTATGCAAGGCATATGTACTTTTATTATATATATATACTTGTTTTAGTTATACATTCTTCTATTCAATGTTAACATTGTTGGCCTTCTAAGTACATCAATTTTACAAAAACATATAAGTTAACACAAATTCGAGTAAGTTATCTCATTAAAATTTGAATAACATAAAAACGCGTAAGTTTTCATGAACTCACATAAGTGCTCTCACAAAAATGCGTAAGTTAACACAAATTTTTCATAAGTTGTCTCATAAATTTTTTGAAGAACATAAGTTTTTACGAAATCACGTAAGTGATCTCACAAAAACACGTAAGTTAGCACAAATTCGAATAAGTTATCTCATTAAAATTTTGAACAACACCAAAACACGTAAGGTTTCACAAGCTCACATAAGTATTCTCATAAAATACGTAAGTTAAACACAAATTTCTTGTAAATCGTTTCAAATTTTTTTTGAAAAATACAAAATCTCATAAGTTTTCAAAAATTTACATAAGTTATCTCAAAAAATTGCGTAAATTAACACATATTCGAGTAAGTTATCTCATTAAAGTTTGAACAACACAAAAATAAGTAAGTTTTTACGAGCTCACGTAAGTGCTCTCATAAAAATCCGTAAGTTAAATACAAATTTCCCGTAAGTTGTCTCAAATTTTTTTTGAAATACACAAAATCTTGTAAGTTTTCAAGAACTCACGGAAGTGATCTTAAAAAACTGTGTAAGTTAAAATAAATTTGAGTAAGTTATCTCATCAAAGTTCGAAAAACACAAAATCTCATAAGTTTTAAAGAACTCAAGTAAGTGATTCCAAAAAAGTGCATAAGTTAACACAAATTCGAGTAAGTTATCTTGTCAAAGTTTGAAAAACACAAAAATCCTGTAAGTTTTTAAGAACCCACACAAGTGATTTCAAAAAATCGCTCAAGTTAACACAACTTTGAGTAAATTATCTCATCAAAGTTTGAACAACACAAAAACGTATAAGTTTTCACGAACTCTCATAAGTGTTCTCACAAAAATTCAAAAGTTAAATACAAATTTCCTATAAGTCATCTAAAATTTTTTTAATGAACACAAACATTCGTAACTTTTTAAGAACTTATGTAAGTGATCTCAAATATTGTTTAAACTTACTAATAACTGTTTTTAAAAAGTATATAAATTAAAAAATATTGTTTATAGTAAGTTTTTTAATTTATAATTTTTTTTAAAAAATTCAGCAGATTTTGATAACTCAGACCATCTCCAACACTTAAGCAAATTTGATATCAAATTCAAATTTTGATGAAAACGGTACTATTCATGGCTCAAACCGTTCACAAAACTTGATACCAAAATGAGATTTCATCAAAACTTTCATCAGATCGACGACGAAGTAATGAATTCATCAAAACACTGTTCCTGATCGTTGGAAAGAGGAGCCGGTTGACCAATCAGTCAACCAGTGAAAGGTTCAAGCAGTTCAAGGAAAAGAAGTTCAAACCGTAAAAAAAAAAAAATTTGCCTAACCGGTCGACCGGCCGGTCAACCACCCGATCGTCCCGGAAAAAGTTCAAAAAGTTCAAAAAATTCAAAAAAAAAAATATATATATATTTTTTGGCCCTACTTGATCAACGGCGATTCGACCGATCGACCACCCGATTAATCGGGATTACATTTGGTGAAAGGTGAACCGTTGGAGTATCTGTTAAAAAATTTGGTGAAATGGGTCATTTTTGACTCAAATTTGGTGAAAAATTTGAGTCACCGTTGGAGATGCTCTCAACAAAATCAATTTTTAACCAAAATTTTTGCCCTAAAATTGAAAATCCCGCCCAAATTTTAAAACAAAACCCTAAACAACTTTCATAATCATCTCACTTAGGTGTGCAGAGCAGAGCAGAGCCTCTTTTTCCTTCTGCCCGTCTCTGACGATTATCACCCTCTCATCCTCCTCTCTTACGCATCGGCCTCCCTTTCCGCTTCCTATAAGAACTCACGTAAGTGATCTTCCCTGTTTCTTTTTTTTTTTTTTTCTTTTCCTTCTCCATTTCTGCAGCAAACTAATTTTTTTCCCCTTCTGCTATTGTTTCATTGTATTTTCATATGCACAATGATGTTAAATCTAGGGTTTTTTTATTTGGGTTTTGAGAATCTATATTATATGTGACGATCATTGGGGCTTGATGTAATGAAAAGGTTGGAAAATTTTTAGTGATTAGTGGTTATAATTGTCACTGCAAGTGCCTTTAACAATCAAAGAGTCAAAATGGAAAATTTTGGCTAAATTTTCACATTTTGTTGAAAGATAGTATCAAGTTAAAGTTTTGTGTAAACATGCTTTGTTATGTGCCCATTTAAAATTTTTGTCAATTAGGTTTTTGCTTCATTTTGCATGTGATACTGATCAGTCTTGCCTTTAATTTGACAGTTGTATTGAGCTTGTCCATTTCGATGTCTCTTTTTTTTTTTTTTTTCTCTTCTATCTCACTTCTCACTTATTTTTAGCTGTCTCAAATTGACCTCTCTGTTTTTGCCATGATCCCCACCATCACCAACAATGCTCTTATTTTTAGCTCTCTCAAATTATATTTGAGTAAAAATATGATTGTTTGAAATTTGGTGATGGATTTTGTTTAACCTTGATTTGGTTTAATTTTGCCTCTCCTTTGGTTGGAGCTCACTTTTAGCTCTTTAATCATCAAATTTAAATATGACAAAAGAATTGAAGGGTTGGAGATATTCTTTAATAATCAATTTCAAACATTGAGGTGGTCAAGCCCATCCAATCAATTGACTAATTGATTGATGATGATAATCAAATGGTCATTTGATTCCAATGCCACCGTTATTTTGTATAGGATGACCAATCAATTGTGTAGCTGTTTATAATGTCCATTGTTATTTTGTATAGGATACGACCAATCAATTGTGTAATTGATTATAATGCCCAATGCCAATTGTTATCCAATCTATTGTTATACTAACTTGCAGTTTGGGATTTTTTGGTTGTTGCATTATATTGGTACTGCATCTCAAGTGTTGCTATACTAGAAGATTGTTACTGGCATTATGTTTTTGATGCATTATAAGTCATTACTATTGTTGTATCATGGAGTTTTTGGTTTCACTTGGTGAATTAGAATACATATTTCTTATGTCTCATTCTTGAATTACAATATGTATTTCTTGGATGACTTGTTCATCATCAATTGATTTGGTGATGGAATAAATTGATTTGTAGATTATGCTAGAATTTATGTTGGTATCTAACATAAATACTCTTTTAGTAACATGAAAAGTTTTAGAAATAGTGGTATACTCTGCATTTTTGTATATTTTGTAGACATTAGAAAATGAGTATTGACATTGAATTACCACATTGGTGTTGGACAATCCTTCAAATTGATTGGTGAATTGATTAGTGGTGGCCAAGCCATTCGATCAATTGGACAATTGATTGGAGTGGCCAACTCTTCTAGTTGTTAGTTAATCGATACAAAATTTTATTTGTAATCGATTAGTTAAATAATTTTGTTGACTTGTGGAAAAGTAATATTGGGTTGTCGGTGGCTACCAATATTACGATAGGATACATGCATGGCATCAGAAAACATGCCTCATCTCCAATTCATGTATCATTACTTAACTCAGGTACGGGAGTTCATGGGTTGAGTCGGCTTGTGTTTGTCATGGGCTTGTCATCCGAACCGACTCTATCAGGTTAGAGATTTATTCATCTGCTTTCGACTGCACTGTTGTTCCAAACCAATTTTGGCAGTCCGATTTCGGTCAGGCAAATGAGTTGGATAGATCTAGTGACCTTACCTTTTTCTCTTTCAAACTCTAATCTATGCATACATATGCATAGATATTTAGATCTGAAAGATAGTTGGGGAAAAAAAAAAAATTTAAATAGAGATTTGTAGCAGCCTTGCACGGGCAGATATTTATATTCATCTATAGGTTTAGATTATTGATTTCTGACCCATGTTGCTTCTTCAATGTCCTCTACTTTCAAAATCACCATTATGAGAACTCTTTAATTTGTATGAGAGGGTGAGTTTGAAAGGGAAATTAGGGGTTTTGGGAGTGAGGGTGTTGAGGATTAAAATTTTATAAAATTAGAGTTTGAAATCACTACATCTCCATTCAATGGTCAGAACTATTTAGCATGGTCATAGAGTTTGACTATGTTTTTGAAGATTAGAGGGAATATGGGATATGTTGATGGTAGGATCTGGGCACTCAACACTATTGACCTGGGTTATGACCAATGGCAGATTACCAACTCTTTGATTATGGGTTGGCTTATTCATTCGATGGTACCAAACATTGGCGAGGGCTACTTGTCTATAGAGACTCCCTAGGATATTTAGGATGTTGTGGTCGTTACCTATTCCATAAAGGGAATTTCTCCCGAACATTTGAGTTCTTACGCTCTATTGAGAGCTCTCAGGGGAGTAGTCGATTCTTGATTTCACCTTTTTCACCAATGGTGAAATGCCTTGATCACTTGTAGGATTATAAGCTTGTTTACTTCTTGATTTAGTCAGTCTGGAAGTTTATTGAATAGGAAAGGATCTTGAAGTGTTTGGTGGGGCTCAAGGTGGAGTATGATCCGGTTGGTCGAGTTACAGTATGGACACTTTTCTTCATTTTAGGAGGCATTTGCCTATGTACAAAATGAGGAGAGTCATGCCTGCTATCTTTGTCTCCTATCTCTATTGACCGCTCCGCATTGCTATTTACTCCTAGAGATGGCCTTAGCTTGACTCCTATCCTTTCGTCTGCTACCAAGGAATTTGTATTCTGTGATTATTGTAAAAAACACCGGCATACTCGTGAGACATGTTGGAAGCTTCATGGGACTCTATTCAGGTGTCGAGGTGATCGGTCTGGTTTTAGAGGAGGTCAGTCAGGCCAGTCTAGAGGATGGGGTTCTCATCTGAGCTCATCGATCTAATCTGGTTGATACACTAGATTCTACTTCTGCTTCCGTTGGTTAGTCTTCTGATGATCTCTCTGGCATGACTACTCCTGAGCTTGAGGATGTTCTACGTCACTTGCTAAATCGCCGGTCTTCTATTGCTCTTCGTACATCTTCTTCGTCGTTGGCCTACTCAGGTAAGTTAGCCTCTTCTTCTTGTGTTTTCCTATCTCATAAGTCTTTGCCTTGGATTATTGATTCTGGTACCTCTGATCATACGTCTGGATCCTCTGATCTTTTCTCTGCTTATAAGCCCTCTTCAGGTCAGGACAAAATTAGGATTGTAGATGGTACTGTTTCTTCCATTTTTGGGAAAGGTTTAGTCCATGTCACTCCTACCACACCTCTATATTCTATTCTCCATGTTCTCAATTTTTCTATTAACCTGTTATCCTTGAGTCGTATTATCTAGGATTTGAATTGTAGTGTGATTTTTTTTTCCTGATCATTATCTTTTTTAGGACTTTGTCACGAGGAGGACGATTGGCAGTGGTAGTGCAGAAAATGGTCTCTATTTCTTGGATCAACCTGACAAGCTTGCTCATTCTTCCACCATAAGTCCTACTACCCAAGATGATTTATGGCTGTGGCATCGGCGTCTTGGACATCTTTCTTTTTATTTACTTAAGCATTTATTTCCATCTGGTTTTGCAAACAATAATGTGTCTGAATTTCTTTGTGAGTCTTGTCAACTTGGAAAACAACACAGAGCTTCTTTTGCTCTCAGTTTTAATAAAAGTTTAGTTCCTTTTTCATTAATACATTATGATGTCTGGAGTTTATCTCGTGTTATGTCTGTGAAAGGTCATCGATGGTTTGTTTCATTTATTGATGATTTTTCTCGTACTACTTGGGTGTATCTCATGAAAGACAAGAGTGAGGTTTTCTCTGTGTTTTGCAATTTTCATAAGATGATTTGTACTCAATTTGGGGTCACTGTCAAAATCTTCCGTTCTGATAAAGGGGGGAAATACATAGATTCTGGGTTAGGGCAATATTCTAATGCTTATGGCATTATCCATTAGACCTCTTGCACCAATACCCCTCAACAAAATAGGGTGGCAGAACGCAAGAATCGTCATCTTTTTTACATGGTTCAGTGCATGTGTTTTTCTATGAGTGCGCCTCGGTCCTATTAGGGCGACGCTGTTCTCACTGCTACCCATCTTATTAATTGTCTTTCTATCCAGGTCTTGCAAAACAAGCTCTCCTTGAAGTTCTCCTAGGTTCTGAGTCCTTGTTTTCTATTTTGTCAAAAATATTTGGCTGTGTCTGTTTTGTGCACAATCACTCTCCTACTCGTGGTAAGTTAGACCCTCGCTCTCTCAAATGTGTTTTCCTGGGGTACTCTCCTACTCAAAAGGAGTATAAGTGTTATCACCCTTCGTCTCGTAAGTGGTTTGTGTCCATAGATGTCATATCCTTTGAGTCCCAATCTTATTTCTTGTCCTCTTTGGTGTCACAGTCCTCCCTTCAGGGAGAGCCTTGGCGTGAAGTGATTCCTATGGTGGAACCAGTTGTTCTTGCACCACCACCTCTTATTGGGACTATAGAATCCAATGTTCCCAAGGATAGGGAAGGGCAAGTTTATGTCAGGGACAAAGATAGACAGAAAGTTAATTGGATACAAGAGACCACCTATGCTCCTCCACTGCTATCTCTTACTTCTGATAAGAGTCCAAGTAACTTTGAATCTCTTGAGTCCATTGATCTTGATGTTCCTATTGCTAAGAGAACGGGTGTGAGATCTTGTACTTAACATCCTATCTCAAATTTTGTGTCCTACTTCCATTTATCATCCTCTTATAGAGTGTTTGTGTCAAATATTTCCTCTGTTAGTATTCCTAACTATTTTCAAGATGTTCTTGTTACCTCTGAGTAGAAACTTGCCATGATTGAGGAAATGAAAGTAGTTAAGAAGAATGGCACTTGGGAATTGGTAGTTACCTAAGGGCAAACGATCTGTGGAATGAAAATGGGTGTATACTGTGAAACACAAAGCGGATGGGTCTATTGAGCGTTACAAGGCTAGACTTGTGGCAAAAGGGTTTAGTTAGACATATGGTGTTGACTATCAGGAAACTTTTGCACCAGTGGCTAAGACGAATTTGGTCAGAGTACTTCTCTCTCTAGCAGCTAATCTAGTTTGGCCACTTCATCAGTTTGATGTAAAGAATGCCTTTCTCCATGGTGACCTCGAAAAAGAGGTATATATGGACATTTCTCTTGGTTTTAAGGATCATCAAATAGAAGGCAAAGTATGCAGGCTTTGGAATAATTATGGTCTCAAACAGTCTCCAAGGGCTTGGTTTGAGAGATTCACTCAAGCTATGTTTAAATATGGCTTCAAACAGAGTCAGGCAGATCACACCTTATTTGTGAAACATTCCTCACGTGGTAAATTACAACACTCATTATTTATGTAGATGGCATAGTTCTTACAGGCAATAATAGTGAGGAAATACCTCTGTTGAAAAAATATTTAACCAGTGAGTTTGAAATCAAAGACTTGGGAAGCTTGAAGTATTTTCTGGGAATTGAAGTTGCCCGTTCCAAGGATGGGATTTTTGTCTCACAGAGAAAGTATGTGTTTGACCTGTTGAAGGAAACTGGGATGCTTGGTTGCAAGGCCTGTGACACTCCACTGGAATCTAATCACAAATTGGGGGATGGTGAAGGAGGGGTAGTTGTTGATAGGGAGAGCTATCAGCGATTAGTGGGTAAGCTCATTTACCTATCTCACTCTCGTCTTGATATTGCTGTTGCTGTCAGTGTGGTTAGCTAGTTTATGCATGCTCTTCATCAGATTCACTTCAAGGCTGTCATGAGAATTTTGAGGTACTTGAAGTCTGCTCCTTGTAAGGGTTTTTATTTTTTAAAGTATGATCATTTTCGTATGGAAGCCTATCTGATCTTGTTGGCTGGATCGATGGCGATCTGAGATCAACTTCAGGGTATTGCACTTTTGTTGGAGGCAACCTAGTTACTTGGAGGAGTAAGAAATAGAATGTGGTTGCCAGGTCAAGTGCAGAAGTTGAGTTTAGAGCTATGGCATAAGGGGTGTGTGAGATCTTATAGATCAAGTTATTGTTGAGTGATTTAGGTATTAATCAGACGGACTCCATGCGGTTATATTGTGATAATAAGGTCGCTATCAACATTGCTCACAATTCAGTTCAACATGACAGGACAAAGCATGTTAAGGTTGATCGCCACTTCATTAAGGAGAAACTAGTGGCACAATATGTACTCCCTTTGTGCAGTCTGGTGAACAACTTGCTGGCATCCTCACCAAGGGAGTTGGGAGTAAGCCCTTTCATGACATCTTAGGCAAGCTGGGTATGAGAGATATCTTCGCACCAGCTTGAGAGGGAGTGTTAGAATAATATATTATTATTTGGGTTATTATTTTGTAATTATTCTATGCCTTAAGGCTCCCTTGTAATTATTGATCTTCATTAACATAAATAGGGAATGATAGCCTAATCATTCCCTAATCTGGTATTCTCAAATTTATCATTATGGCTATGTGTGTGTTTGTAAATTCGAATTATGAACAATGTTTTCAGCTCTTAATGTTATACTGCATATGATCCACTTCTGCTATTTAGGAACCTTGACTTACATTTTTTATGGCTAAATCTTGAGTTGTATTGAACAAGTTCATTTATTGAGTTGTCAATATGCATTTTTTTTCTTTGGGGCTAAATCTTCATTCCATATTTGAAGGAAAATATGCGAGTTATCATATTACCTGAAGCGGAAACGGTTTGGATCGGATGCTTGAATTATAAGCTTCGTTTGGAAAACCCTTCGTCGTCAATTGAGAAGCTACCAGAGTTTCTCAATGTATTATCCACACTTCAAATTCCTAGGTTCTACAATGGTGACTTAGGAGGGAAGAATAGAGAAATATTTTGATGAGATTTTTTGAGTAAACTCCCACACCAATAATATGTATAGTATTTTCTGTATATTAGATATATAGAGATTTCCTCTGATAGAGGTGGAGTTATAGACTCCCACAACAACTATAACATCTCCCAAAAGATAATCTGTTACTTATCTTCTTTATAAATCATGTGAATAATCAACAACCCATATGGAAGTCCCATTGGTTATGGGTCAAATTCGATCCAATTTTCAACACTTGTGATCATCGTGTTGTGTTCTATTTGTTGTGCAAGGTCAAGGAGGAATTAAACAAGTAGTTGATTTGCCTAGCAAGAGTCATTTCCCTCCTTTGATTACATTCTAGACTGTCAAAGGTATTAACAATGCAGAAGTCAAAATTACATGGATTACAAAGAAAATAATTAGCAATAAAAGTGAGACCTTAATAAATATTTCTCATTGCCTAAATTTATGAAGAATAAAGTGGTTTGTTGGAAATAGCATTCATTGACTATAAGTTGGATTGTTAGTGTGATAATTTAATAAAATGCTAGGCTAAAAAATCAAGCCCAAACTTCAATCTTAACTAATTATAGTTGGTCATAAGAAGGGACCGAATGTAATTATCTATTTATTGGAATCCATTTTTATCTCTTTAATCTAATTCTTTTTTCCTTCTCTGTTAACACTGCATGCAACACTGTTCTAATCAGAACATGCTTACATAACCCTTCTGCTTTACATTTGCCTTTGGTTTATCCATTACGGAAACTTAGTGAGTAAAAGTTAGGAGGTTATTTAGACTCTAGCTACACTTTATGATTTCTCTTTTTATTTGTTTGTCTTTTTTTCTTTTGGTGTCCACTCTTTCAAACTACACTATTATTCTCGCTTATTTAACAGAGAATCAAGTTTTCATGCTTCATTTTCGCTAGCTTATTATTATTATTCTTCTTCTTCAGATTGGTGAGTTTCTCTCTCTTTCCTCAATTTCTCTTTCCATTACATATGTTTATTCAACTCTATTTTTAGTTGCTTTTGTTTTAGTTCTTGTTTAAACATGGAAGAACATAAAGTGGCACTTGTTATTTTCTAATTTTCTTTTCAACACAAAGTGGCGGCATCTCCTTCAGTTCTTGTTCAACTTTCAAATTTAAAGTCATTCCTTGCAATTTTCTCTCTTAAAATCTGTAATGCCCCAAATAAATGGACATTCTATTCTGTTACATTATTAATAAAAACATGCAAAAACTAGCCTCTATCATATATTTACATGACTATCCATTCTACAATAGGAATTACAAGACATGGTTAATATGAAATAAGATTTGATTTATATGAGTTAATGTCTTAAAGGTTACAAATTTCCAAGGCTTTGTTCGGTTAAAACAAAGGAGTTAGAACTCAATACAAAGAAGCCTTTGGCTTAAATTACAACAAAAGAAACAAAGACAATCAAATGAGCCTCAATCTCCAAAATCCTCCTAGGTAATTGCCTTGGCAGAGGCACACCAGTCCACCTGAAAATGGTTTCTCTTGTAGGGGTAAGAATAAAGCCCAGTAGAAATAATCTTAATAACTTATATGATGCTTAATAATGTCATAAGGTGAATGCATATTAAATGCCATGATAAAACATGCGTTTTTCTCATTTGAAACAATATTATGCTAGTGTTCCAAAACCACAATTTCCAAGACCTCCTTTAAAAAAAAACAAAGTAAAACTGATGGTAAATGTAATGGATAAATCTCCAAGGCTAGTGTTCAATAACAACAGCTATACAAGCTAACTATGCCATTTTACTTGGATTATCCGGATGGAATCGACACCTACCACGCGGGTTTCTGGTGTTACACCAAAGACACGTAGGCCAAATTAATTACCTCCCTCTTGCAACTTTATCATTTATTTACCTTTTCCAATAACACACTCCATGTGTTCCAAAACCATGTTTTCAAAACATGAAATCTCCAGTTTACAAATCTATGATATACACAATGTGATGTATGATTTTTACACATTTTCATTTCCTAATGTACATGTAATTTCTACAACAATCAATATAACCCTCCACCAGTTGCCAAAACAATTATCTCTAATGCCATTATTAAAGAACAATACTAATAACAACAACAATATCCAAAATTGGAATTCCAACGATTTGTACAAAACTCCATGATTCTTGAAACAACGTTCACATTGTTAACAAGTCTTGTGAATCTCAATGAAAACAAAATTTCAACAAAATCACTATTTCAAAAGAGTAACAATTCCCGGTATTTTCCAGTGGTTCAAAAACATTCCTCAAACAAACCTCATTTCAACAGAAATCCCATTACTATTCTAATATAAAAGCATCCAATACCCTAGTTTTTATAAACTTTTGGGGAACTTTTTCAAAACATGATTTTCTTCAAAAGTTCAGCACACAATAACTACTAGCTTACCAATTTCAAGTCATAATTGAAAACAAGTCTTTTCCCCCAATTTAAGCATTAATACAAATATAGCCAAAAACCTATCTTTTTTGAAACCCCTCAACTAACAAAGATAGAAAATAACAAAGCTAAATAACACACCCTCTATCTTAAAGTCTTAGGTATTAGGGTTGAGAAATGGGTAAAAGCAGATGAAACCAAGGTTGGAAGCTCAAAATCCTAAAAATGGTGGTCTGGAATGAGAGAGAAGGTGAGGCTAAAAATAGATATTTTTAGCTTTTGGCTGATGTTTATAGAGCTGTTGGATCGTGGGCACAACCTTCATAACTGCGGGCATGACCTGTCTTTCTATGGGGACGACCAGCCAGGTTACGGCTTACCTTGTGGCTTCTCGTGGGCTACGCACCTCTGCTTCCACACATTGGACCTGAAGCTGTGTTTTGGTTGCGGCCTGGTCATGGCCCATCGCAGGCATAACCATCAACAAAGCAAATTCCAGGCCACTAACTTAGAACTCTTGGACTGCTGCCTAGTAGCCAACCTAAGGTATACCCCTCTTCTACGCCCACCAAACAAGACCAAAAACACTAGACAACCACGTATCCCAGCCGGCAACTAAAAAGAAAAGTGTTTTTTTGACCCAGGCCACTACAATCTCCTCTTGTCCAATTTCGTCCTTGAAATTGGACAATGCCGCAACATAAGAAAGCAATCATAACTACAACAACAAAAACAATAATAATAACCATAACACCACCACCACAACCTAACCATAACCATATAGTGATTCTGGTTTTTGACCCGTTATCTATTGTATTTCGGACTCGGATTTAATGCTTTCATATTATTGTTTACCTCTTATTTCCATTGTATCCCTCTGGAATTGGCTTTTGGGTTGTGGTTGTGCGTTTGGAACAAGTTGGTTGTGTTTCTTTTTCAAACCTGTGATGTCCAGATTTTGGCTTCTCCGTTTGAGCGGGCATTCTTGCAATTGAGTGGGTTTCACAAATTTTGCCTCTACGCTCGAGCGCTATTCTCGCACTCGAGTGGGATTCGTCAACTTTCAATATTTCTTTTACAGTTCTGAAAATATTGGGAAAGTGCTTTGGACGCTCGAGCGGGGACCTTTGTCTGCAGAACTTCTGGAAACGTGTATTTTACACTCGAGCTCCAACTTTCATGCTCGAGCGGAACTTTGTGTCTGACGCTCAAACGGGGCTTTCTATGCTCGAGCGAACTGCGTGTATTTCAGTCCGAGAAGATGACATTTTGAGTCACTTTTTCTTCTGTCTCTCTCTCTCTAAAACTTTCCAAAAAGCTTGTTATTGAGCTTCTCTCTCTAGAAATAACATTCTCTCTTGGATTTCATCTAGATCCATCCATCCTTTCACCCTAGTACCCTTAAGAAAAAGGTAAAGCTCGTCAAGATCTATATTTTGATCCGAATAGAAGTGGGTTTCGGCGTTCTTGGAGTTTCTCTCTTGTTTGGGTCATCTTCTTCTTTTGAGGTAGGGATTCTTTTTACACTTTCATATGATATTTAGCTTAGATAGTCTCTTATGTAACAATGGTGAGATTTGGGGATATTTTAAACAAACCTAGGGTTTGAACATAAAATGGAAAGAAGGGTTTTGGGGTGTAGATGAAATAAATGCTTGTGGGGTTGAAAATGATGTTGTGTTATGTTTAATTTGATGATTTTGGCACTTGGCTGATATTTTAGGGGAAAAGGGAGAAATTGCCCTAATTTGATCAAATTATTATTTTGCGCAAATAATTAAAATTGACATTGAATATGTGAAATTAAGAGTATTAATATAAATGGTGGGATTAGTTATGTATTAACTCATTCTTTTGGAAGTTTTGAATAAACTATCTGTTTGAGATTGAATATCTGTCTAGAGACAACTGTATTGGGCTATCGGTGGAGGATAGCTTTGACTATTATAGAAATTACATGCGGATTAGGTAAATTGAAAGTAATCCTTGATGGTTGTCATTGAATATGACCATGTTTATATACATTGCATATGTATGGATGATTGTTTGGGAGGAGAAAGGGGTTGGACTCCATGATAATGAAGTTGGCCAGAGTGTCCTGCGTGAAAGTCCCGAAACTATACATGGGTGCCTTGCCCGCGGACGAAATATCCATAAAATGGCAATGGTAGTGCTTGTGAAGCTTACGTTTACACAGGTCCCGTTTGACGGCTGCCTGCGGATGAAATTTTCGTGAAAGAGAAGTTTGAAGTGTTTGTGCAATATTGATGTGATTGTAGAACTTATGAGTTGTAATTTCATTTGAATTGTTAAAAGATGATGAAATCGGTTCATGAAATGAAATGAATGAAAATTGGTACTTTATGACTATATAAACTGTGGGTATCTCTATCACTGACATTGTGTATGCATAGTGTATTTATACCTTTGTTAAGTTTCATATATTGTGTAAGATGATTTTTATTGGGTTGTGACTCACCCTATTTGGAATTAACATTTTCAGGTGTTGGTAACTTACCTCCACCAAGGTAATAGCTTAGAGGGACATTTTGGGAGCAAGAGCTTCGCTATTGAATTGTATATTTTTGTAAAACCTAGGGCTAAATGTGTACAAGCTAGTCTCCTTTTGTGTAACCAAGTCAAGGCTTAGGAAGATGTAAGCCAGTATGGCATTTAATTATGTTAAATTCTTTTGTATTATTAATTTCATGAAATGAAGGGACTATTTACTCTGATTCGTGTTATTAATAAATGTTTGAGTTGTATTTATTGTATTATTTTTGAGGGCGTTACAAACCACATACTTCTCAACCATAACTCAACAATATACTTAAGGATTAAACTTATAAGGTCATCAAGACCCTTTAAACTATAACAAGTATAGCAAGAAACTCAATAAAAGGGTTGAAACATGCATTACAACATCAAACCACCTCAAAAGTTCCATTCACTCAAAATTGTCATTCTTCTCGTCACACGACGATATATATTCTAAATAGGACCTCTTAAAAGGCAAAACTCTAATTCACGTTAATTCAACCCTGCTACTCGACAATACCATAAAAACACATACACACCAAAGAGAATGAAATCCCACCAAGCACCCGCGATGAATTCTAGGTTACGACTTTTATTGTTCAAACAAAAATTGCTACCCCAAGTACAACGCAAAACCCCGTAATAAAGAACAATGAAAAACCCATCTTTTATCTTTGGGAGAGAAATAAAAGTACATAAGCCATAGTAAGATATATATTTTTTGTCTTAAAACCAACACCATTGTTACGTCACGACTCAACCCACTTAATCACTTGACGACTCATGAGACTAACCTCAAACAACCCACACACAAATCACAATCTCTTCTCTTTTCTTCCAGGTGCAATTAATAAAACCAACCTTCATTTTGAAACACCCAAATTTTGGAACAATAAAAGTTTTAGTTCTCAATGCCCTTCCCAAAATACCCCAACTAGTGATCTCCTAACTGTCACCCAACCAACAATATAACCACTATAGAAGAAATAGAATCATAACCCTGTTACAAAATATGAAGAAGACAAGTCGAATACGATGATATGAAATTAAATGGTATAAGAAAGCAAGTTGCACTACTAGATTCAGAAAACATAACCCCTTCATCACTACTATAACATGTGCTATCAAAACCTCGTTTGCAAGACGAGTTGCCACAACCACCCCCATCTAAGGAATAACAACGCTAACCAAAACCCCTCTACCACCTACCCTAATAACACCTTGAACAAACGATCTTAAGATATACACAAGATTAAGAACAACTGGTTCACGAGAATACAAGAAAAGACCAGGCTTGTTATATCACTCACATAATTTTTTCCCCCCAAGATATCGATCATTACATTGACCTCCCTAGTTAATAACATCCTTGAAACTCCAATCAACCACTACCTCCCTTCATTGCCTTCCCTCGAATAACACACATTTTAGAGATTTTACCTCGCGAGTCCAAAACTTGCATGTCCCAACTTCACTACACATTGAGAGTCCCAAACAACGTAAACACTATCAAATCGTTCACATGCTCCTCTATAAAGAAAAGATAACTCAAATATAGCAGACAAAAACGATCGTAACAAATCTACAACTTACGAAAGACCCTGTCCACTCAAGATGAAAGGTCGCCCCAAAACTTACCCACGTTCTAAAATCACCTGAAAATCTTTCTCGAATCTTCTTACCAATTCACCACTATCTCCCTGAAAACACACCGACAAAATGAACTATACAATCACAACCCATCAACCATACCACCTACTTCCTTATCTCTTTGGTGTGTAGTGGCTTGGGTCAGTTTAACTTGACCCATTTCTTTGGTTAGGACACGGGGTTGTCCCCTAGTGACATAGACCATTTGTAGGCAACTTGGACCTTTGTGTCTTGGGTTGGCTGCTGGGCAGTAACCCAGGAATTCCTAGTATTGACTGGTTGTGCCTGCGATCAATGTGCCTATAGTCATGATGTGTAGGGGTGGAGGTCGCGTTCACGAGGGACTGCGACTAGACCACGATCTTTTTGGCCTTCAGGTCCTTTGGCTGGGGGAGGAGTGTGTTGCCTGCGATATGGGCATGATATGGGCTATGAATAGCAGTTCGCGTGGCCTTAGTGGTCTTGCTCGTTACCTGTTTTGTTACCATAATAGTGGCCGTAGTGTGGCATTCATGACCGTGATCTGTCTACCTATCTAAGGTTCCAAAAATTGAAAATATCTATTTTCTTGATCCTATCTTCCTCCTTTCTTTCTCCTTTGGCCATTTCTGACCCTTTAAGCTCTTCGAGCTTGGGTTTTATCTACTTTTACCCATTTTGACACCTAGTTCCATATACCTCAATGTAGAGCTTGGCGAAGGCTTCCATTTAATTTGAACGGATTGTCTTTTTCATCATCGACGGTTTTTTGGCTTGTCTCTCTTCGCTTCAAAAGATATGGTCTATTTCTTAAACTCAATGCGAGTTTAGTAGTGTATTTGTGGTATATTTTGATATAAAGATCAAGTTGTCATTTAATTGATTTTGGAATTTTGTTTAGTGGATTGAGGGTTTTGTTAAATTAGGGGTTGTTTGGTTATGATTTTGTTATTAAATCTATTTTCTGTATATAAAATTACATGTGGGTTTCTAAAATTGGAAAAGCCTGAATTTGTGAAAAGCCCTAAATTATATTGTTTTGGGGAGTTGAGTTGATTTTGGAAAATGGTTTGTTTGGAAAGAGATGGAAATGAAATGATTGTGGGATTTTCGAAATGAGTATTACTACTCTTTTGGGTAATCTTGGGTTGTTGAGAAATATACGGGTTTTGGAATTGTTAGATTATATATATGTACTGTTATCTTTTAATTATCGCATTAGAGATAACTATTTTGGCTATCGGTGGAAGATAGCAATGCTATGTGTTAGAAATTGCATGTGGACTAGACAAACTAGAATATTTATGAAATCATACATACCATGGAGCATGTAATGGATTTTGGAACCCAAAATTGTATGTTTTGGAAAGGATGTTTTGAAAATTCTCATATTGTGTTTTGAAAACATTATTTTGAAACACATGTATTGTGTAATTAAAAAGGGTGTATAAAGTGGTAAAGTTATAAGGGGGTGTTAAAGCAGAATTAAGTTAGCTTGTGTGTCCTTGGTGTAAGACTGGAAACTTGTGCGGTAGGTGCCGATTCCATCTGGAGAATCTCGATAAAATGGCATAGTGGCTTGTATAGCACACTATTATGAACACCAGCCTTGGCAATTTACTCATTTTATTTATTATCGTTTAAATTTGAAAAGGATATTTTGGAAAATGTTTAGCAATGTATTTGCTCTGGTTTGGTGATGTATTCGCGTTTCAGTTTAGCAATGTATTTACTGGTTGGTATTGAGATACTCGGATTTGTTTTGGAAATGAATTTTTATCAAACACATGTTTTGATTTTGGAAAAAGTTTTGAATAAACAAAAAGGTTTTGATGACTAGAAAGAAAGGATTTTTGGGTTGAGAATCAGTGGGATTTCGAAAGTGTATTTGGCATATTGTATATATGTATTGCATCATGGTCATTTATGCTAGTGGAGCATATTTAATTTTTCAAATTTTTCTACTGGGCTTTATGCTCACCTTACATGGCTGAAAATATTTTTCGGGTGTATGGTGTTGTTTGTGGATATGGATGTCAACCATTGGGCATGTGTTGGAGCTGAGTACGATTGCTCACTTGTTTATAGGCCTTGGCCCTTTGTTTGTTTATTAGGCTGAGTGTCATTTGTGTACGGATTACACCCTTTGTATATATAGTAAGCCTTTGGGCATTTTAGTTATGTATAACATCATTGTATGTGTAATATAGAGAACATTCATACCACTTATATATATATATATATAGGATGTATGGAATCGGAAGAACTCACTGTGTGACGTTATCGTATTCATTCGCATGAGAGCTGTATTTTAATCTATCTTATTGTCGTTTTTATTTATCGGTTATGGATTTATCCACGTGGGCCGGACCTTGTAAATCCGAGGCATGACATGGTGGCAGTAATAATGTAGTAGTGATAGATGTTATTTTTGTTGAAACAATTCAAAAAAATGTCATTGAAAATTATTGCTGAAGGTGATCGCGGATGACCGGTGGTGGTTGCTGGCGGAGGAAGAGAGTATTGATAATAGGAAAGAAGAAAGTAAAGGAAGGGTATTTTAGGGATGTTGATAGGTAAAAAAAGGAACAGAACTTATAAATTAATAAGTTTCCCCAATAGGACCGGGCCATAAGTCTTGTAAATAAAATTAAGTGGCACCCTTCTACATCTATGAAATATGGGTGTCGAAGGATTAAATTCAAATTTCTAGACAAAATAATTAAAACAATAATTTTTTTTATAACTAGTTAGTATTGTTTGAAAGTCTTAACTTGCAAAAGGGACAAGGTGGAAAAAAAAATTATTTGATTACATTCACCAAGAAAAAAATAGTTTAAAATTTTAATATTATTCTATTATAGATATTTTTAATGATATCTTAAGCACAACTTAAAATATTTTACTTAAATAGATAGATTATTTACAAAATATTATATTTTGTTAGTCAATGTGGTACCAATTTTTTTTTTTTATACATATTTTCATGTTATCTTTTATATTTATATCGATAGAAATCAATTTTATAGTTCATAATTGTTTTTTTTTTTTTTTTGATAATATATATTCGTTTCCAATATTAAATCCCTAAATGTAGTTGATCTAGTTGGATTATTGAACTGGACATGTTTTTATTATGACTGGTGGATTTGCATGTAAAATGTAAAAACAATCGGTGCAACAAGCTGAAGCTCCTGCTGTTCGTCTTGCTTGTCTGATGACCCAGGCTGACAACCTCTTATCTTCGGAAGTGGAGAGTGATAACAATTGGTTATCCATCTTTGTGTCTCTGAGATAGTTCCACCTTGGGACTGTGCTGCAGCTATTCTGGACATTCGAGGCCTAGCTGATCTGCATCACATCTCCTTCTCATGGACTGGAAGATTCAACAAACAACAAAGCAGCCCATTGGGTTGCTAAATCTCTTGCTTCTAATATTTTACCTGTGAATTGGGCTTGTAATCCTCCAGCCCCTCTTCTTTCAGTTCTTTCCATGGTTGTATCTGCCTCTTTTTAATGAAATTTCTAACGTTTAAAAAATAAAAAATAAATAAATAAATTGGTGGCCCATGACATGAATATGACAAGATGTTTGGTGGGCTTTAAAAATTGATCTGTATCCAATTTGGTTCGTTTGGGGGATGAAAATGAAGCTGGGCAATGAGTTAGCGTTAGTTGAGTATTGTGAGCCTTGATAAGTGGGGGATTCTATTTACACCCCCTAAATTATTTAAATATATAATTTACTCTCAATATACTTTATTTTTTTACAAGTTACCCTTGAATAATATAATATTTTAATTTTAAGGTACACCCAAATTTTAATGTAATATTTAATAATGTAAATAATAATGTAATGTTTGCCATATGAAAACTTACTCTACAAATTTTATTTTTTAAATAATAATAAAAAAACTCCCATAAAAAATAAATTCTACAACTTCCAAGAATAATTTATAATTTAATAGAATCAATACTATATGCAGATCTATGTAATCAAACAAGGGACTCACATCTATAATACAAATAGATTTATGTATTGTATTGTAATCAAGCAAGGGAATCACGTTCACAGAATTGATCGAGAAAATAAAATTTTCAAATTTTTTACCAAATCGACGGAAACACAAATAATGAAAAGATTAAATATGTTACAGAATAACAACTTTAGATTATTGTGAGAATTGAATAATAATTATTTTAAATTAATTTTGCAGAACACATATATTAAACAGAATAAAAACATTAATCGAAATAGATTCTGAAAATAGGTTTTTTTACAATTTGATAAAACTATATAAATATAACAAAATAAGAAAAAGCTAAAGAAAAGGGTTTAGAAAATAGCTTATGTAATTGTGAGAGGCATGTCCAAAACACTATCCTGAAGTCGTTATGCGCTCCCTTCGTGCAGGTTTTAACGATCACAAACAATTCCAAGATACAACCAAAAACCTTACAGGATCTGACACAATGCACAATTGTACAAGAAGGATTTGCCAAGTATGTATCAGTTACCCAAAAACATAGAATATAAAAAATACAGTAAAGAGCAAAAAGAGAGAGAGAAAGCAAAACAGAATATGTTATTGTGTGTTCCTAAGTTAGTCTTGTATAGATAGGTTTTATAGTGTCTGCTATGAACAAACACACCCATTCCTTTTGAAATCAAATATAAGTTTAAAATTCAAACAAATATGATTGTTAAAAAAGAAATACATAAACAAATGCAAATAATAAAATAAATAATTCAACATGTTTGTCTATACGGTAAAAAAATATTATTTATCTTTTAACCCCTGCGATGTTGAAATTCTAGTTTCGTCCCTGCTCAAAAGAATGATGAGTCATTGGAGCATCTATTATTTGATTGTCCTGGACTAGAAGTGTTTGGTTTGGTAGCTCTTTAAATATGAGTTTGGATCCAGGCTTCATTCGTAACGTGGCCCAATGGACCAATGTCCAAATGCAGCGCGCCATAACATAACTAAGGAAGAAGCCGAACAACTCGTCAGTCAAGTTGCCACTAGTGCCTGGTTTATATAGAAGTCCAGGAATGAGTTCGTGTTTAATCATGTCTTGGTGGATCCATATGTCACTCTTCAAAACATCAATCGCTTTTGGAAGGAAAGAGAGGATCTTCTTCCCCGTGCTACTACACCCCCTCAGACCTCAAGTGATTCTAATAATAATCACATGTCAGGATGGCAACCGGCTTCAGGTGGTAGAGCTAAGTTCAATTGTGATGCAGCTTTCTGCAATCTTTCTTCTTCAGCTGCTATTGCTGTGATCCTCAGAGATTCAAAAGGAAACCTTATAGATGGATGTGCTAAACTCATCAAAGCCACGTCTGCTCCGCAAGCTCAGGCTTCTGCAGTGCGTATGGCATGCCTTACGGCTCGGGCCCTTGTCACATGCGGAAATTGAGAGTGATAATCAGTGGGTGATTCATCTGTGTTTCTGAAACAATGCCGCCATGGGAATCTAGTGCTGTAATTCTGGACATTCTGAGTATGCTATTCTGTCCTCCCTTTCTTTCTCCTGGACTAGCAGACACAACAATGGTGCAGCCCATTGGATAGCAAAGGCTTTGTTCACAAATTCTTTACCCTTTAATTGGGTTGTCAACCCCCCTGTTGCTTTAATTTCTGTTCTTTCTCCAGATGTATCCCATTTGTCTCTTTAATGAAAGTTTGGGAGTTCAAAAAAATAGGGGAGAAGGTACCTTCCAAGATGTCAACTCACAACTCACAGATTTACTTACATACAATAAATATGATATAATATTTTTTTTTGATAACGGGTGTTTGGACGCTGCTCAACTAGTTTTCGGGTAATTGCAAGTTTTGTTCCAACATATACAGGGCGTTCATGGCTTCCATAGTTTCACAAACATGTAATGGAGAGCATTGAAATCGTATTATTCATGCATCTTATGTTCAGGGCCGGCCCTGAGATTTAGGGGCCCAAGGTGACTTTCGGAAATGGGACTTTTCTTACATTAAAAAAAAAAAAAACATTGACGGATAAAACGATAAGTTACAACAATTTTTTTATTTGTTTGTAGTCACAAAAAAATTTACTTACAACAACTTCTTCATCAACCAAACATGAACTTTCTATTTGTTTCTTGCTACCAAAAAATTTATTAAGCGCTCCCGATTGAGATGGAATAAAATTTTCTAATTTTTTCTTCTTTTTCCTTTGTTCACATCCAAAAATATACTTCCTAGAAGGCTTGACTACTCTATATAATCACAAATCCACAAATTTTCTAATTTTTAGAATTTTCTACTGTTTATACTTCCAAAAATTTTCTAATATACTTCAAGAAATTTTTTAGTTTTCTAATGTTTATTTTCTTTCAGTAACCCACGTTCTTAGCTTTGGTAGGTATTATAAATTATAATGCATTTCTTGTTTTTAGGCCCATGTCAGTTGGGCCTCTAATCTGTCATGATATATTTTGTTTTTTTAGGCCCCATATACAATTGGGCCTATAGTATTTGGATTTTTTTTTTTTTTTTTATATATCTAAAACATAAAATCATATTCTGGGGCCCTATTTTCAGCCCAAATCTGGGGCCCAAGGCACAGGCCTCTTTGACTGCCCCTCGTAGGACCGCTTATGTTCGGTGACGATTTCGAGCCCACGGAGTTTTTTTTTTTTTTTTTCATTTTATGTATCTTTTCGAGATTTATCCAAAATTGTCAAATATGATTCCGAGAGCTTAATTTATGAAAAAATATTGTTTCACTATTTTGATTAATCGAAAAATCATTTTCTTAAATAAATTTTTTTTTTTGAAATTTCATATTCAATATTGATTTTATTTGAAAGATCTCAAAAATATAAATTCACAAATATCAATTTTGTTAAAAATGGTTTGATAAAAGTCATGTTAAAAAAATTAATAAATTGATTTTTTTTTTAACATTTTTTTTTTTTTTAAAGTAAGCCTTCAAAATCATCTTTATCAATTTTGGATGGATAAATCTCAAAAAAAATACACGGAAACAAAAAATAATTTGTCCAAAACAGACTACCAAACATAAACTTATGACCTATTGAAATTTTAATACTATATAAACGATGAACATGGAATAGACTACCAAACATATACTACTAAACATAAGATGCACATGGAATAGACTACCAAACATAAACCAAGCGTGTTTATTCTCGGTAGTCTATTTTGAACGATTTTAATACTATATAAACGATGAACATGGAATAGATTAATTTTAATACAAGAAAATTTGGTCACCAAAACATGACCAATATTTTAATACTATATATGTTTGGTAGTCTAGACTACCAAACATATACTATATAAACGATGAAATTTTAGTTATCTGGAGATGTACAAAAGATTTGAATAGATAACTATTTATTTAAAACTTCAATAAGTTATAACTTTATTCTCGGTAGTCTATTTTGAACGATTTTTTTTTATTCAATTTATTTTTTCAAGATCTATCTATCCAAAATTGCCAAAGATGATTTTGAGGGCTTAATTTCTAAAAAATGTTGTTTAACTATTTTGATTAACTAAAAAATCAATCTATTAAAAAAAATTATTTTAAATTTCATAATCAATATCAATCTTATTTGAAAAATCTCAAAAATGTAAGTTTACATATATCAATTTTGTTATGAAAACTCAAGTGAAAAAAATTAATAGATTGATTTTTTGGTAAATCAAAATAGTGAAATAAAATGGATATGTAAAACTCAAGTTAAAAATATTAATAGATTAATTTTTCGGTTAATCAAAACAGCGAATCAACATTTTTTTAGAAAGTAAGCATTTGAAATTGTCTTAGACAATTTTGGATGGATAGATCTTGAAAAAATACATCGAATCAATAAAAAGTTCATCCAAAACAGACCACTGAACATAAGTTATAACCTATTGAATTTTTAACACCATAAACAATTTGAACAGATAGCTATCTTTGTTTGAAACTTCAATAGGTCATCACTTTTTGTTCGATAGTCCGTCTTGGTTAATCAAAATGGATTTGTAGAACTCAAGTTTTAAAAAAATTAATAGATTGATTTTTTGGTTAATCAAAACAATGAAACGACATTTTTTTAGAAAGCAAGCATTCGAAATTGTTTTTTGGCAATTTTGGATGAATATATCTCAAATCAACAAAAAAATTAGCCCAAAACAGACTACCAAACACAAAGTTATGACATATTGAAATATTAACACCATAAACGATTTGAATAGCTATCTCAAGATTTACAAACGATGTAAATATTTGCTATCTGTTTAAAACTTCAATACTTATACTTGGCAGTTCATTTTGGATAAAAAAAAAATGTATTCCATATAATTATTTTACGATCTATCCATCTAAAATTGTCAAAGACAATTTCGAATGCTTAATTTTTGAAAAAATATCATTTCACTATTTTGATTAATCAAAATTTTGATCGATTAATTTTTTAAAAAAATCTCACATTCAATATTGATTTGATTTGAAAGTTCTCGAAAATATAAATTTGTAGATTTTAATTTTGTTAACAATTGATTTTTAGAACTCAAGTTAAAAAAATTAATGGATTGATTTTTTGGTTAATCAAAATATTGAAACAACATTTTTTCAAAAAATAACCATTCGAAATCGTGTTTGAAAATTTTAGATGGACTAATCTTTAAAAAAAAAATTTAAAAAAAAATACATGGAATAAAAAAAATTCGTCCAAAACAAACTACCGCGCATAAAGTTATGATATATTGAAGTTTTAACACCATAAATGATTGAATAGATAACTAATGTGTTCAAATGATTTAAACATATAGCTATTTGGTTAAAACTTCAATATGTTATAATTTTATGATTTGTAGTTTGTTTTGAGCGAATTTAGTTTTGATTCCACGTATTTTTTTCATGATTTATCCATTTAAAATTGTCGAAGACAATTTCAAGTGCTTAATTTCTGATAAGTATAGTTTCATTGTTTTGATTAATCGAAAAAATCAATCTATCAATTTTTTTTTTTAATTCATACTAAATATTGATCTTATTTAAAAGATCTCAAAAGTTCAAATTCATAGATATGCATTTGTAGAATTGAAGTTAAAAAAATTAATAAATTAATTTTTCAGTTAATCAAAATAGTGAAATAATATTTTTTTTTCAGAGAGTAAGGGTTCGAAATCGTCTTTGACAATTTTGAATAGATAGATCTCAAAAAAATATATGGAATCAAAAAATAATTCATCCAAAATAGACTACCAAATATAAACATATGACCTATTGAAATTTTAAACATACATTATCTGTTTAAATCATCTTTCAAATTGTTTGTAATTATCTATTCAAATCGTTTATGGCATTAAAATGGCTAATAATTTTATGTTTGGCAATTCGTGTTGGATGGATTTTTTTTTTAAAAAGATTTATCTATTTAAAATTGTTGAAAATAATTTCGAGCGCTTCCTTTATGAAAAATGTTGTTTCACTATTTTAATTAAGCGAAAAATCAATCAGTTAAGTTTCTGTTTTTATTTTTTTTATTTTTTATTTTTTTAAATCGATCTTTCTTTATGAAAAATGTTGTTTCGCTTTTTTCAAACCGCTGATCAAACTGGCCCACAATTAGCGAATAAATCGACGCAAATTAAGTGATTTTAACAAATTAGACAGTATTTTATACAACCCTAATAATAGTAGCAAGGGGATATAATAGCAAGGCAGTGGTTTTGGTCCAGTTCAAGATCGGACTGGGCCGTACTGTTAGGCCCGTGAGGGCCCACCACAGGTCCCGTTTTGATAATCCAAACCGTTCAATGTATAGAACTCGATGAGTACTATATGCCTGTAAAAAATCACGTTGATCGGATATCGATAGCTATGTGAACAAAACAGTTTTTTATCAACCGTTAATTTTTTCACTGTCCATTTTTTTTATATAAAACTGATTTGATCACATAGATATTGATATCCGATCAACGTGATTTTTAACAAGTATGTAGTACTCGACGAGTTCTACACATCGAACGGTTCGGATTATCAAAACGGGCCCAAAAAAATGGATCCCGTGGACCAAACTAGATGGGTCTAATCTTGATATCAATTTGAGACTAATAGCAGTACTTTAATTTATCACAAAATTCAGAAAATAGAAAATTCATGGTTAGCATCCTTAAAAAGGTACCAGAAGGCCCATCAACTCAAAAACAAACAACGGGAATTGACTTCTATTAGGAAGATGGTTGCATTAACAAGTCCTTTTGACTGAAAAGTCTTGTTTTTTAATTTTTTTTTAGCGGAATTTTTATAATAAAAAAATGTTACTAATTTTTTAGTGACAACTTAAAAAATTTTGTCATAAAAAAATCACTAATTATTATTTTTTAGTGATAGATTTAGAAGATCGTCAAAGAAAAACGTCGCTAATTTTCAATTTTTAGTGACAGAATCATAAAATTGTCAAAAAAAAAAAAATTTCAATGACGATTCTGATGGAACCAACTTTCAGTCATGACTTGATAGGACTAAATAGAATTAAATCTAATTATTATAAATTTTTTATTTATACAAACACTTACAAAATTTAATGGTGCACTGATCCCCATAGCAGGACATGTGGGTAATTACCCCTAAAAAGAAAAACGTACCAAAAGGGCCCAATTTTCTCAGACTGGAATGACTATGTGATTATACCAGACCTGTTCTTGGCCCATTAGTTGAAAGAACCCAAGGATCGGTAATGGCAATGGCCTTTTATTGATATAGTCTTTTTTACGTACTTCTTATAAACTCTTTTTTTAAGTAAATACTTCTTTTGTTAATTGAAAAAAAAAAGAGCTGTGATTGAGACTCCCTTTCCCCATCACCCCCACACACACGTAAGGTTGGTGATTGGAAGAGAAGAAAAAAAAAAAATAAAAATTTGGCTAATCAGAGGCCAGAGGGAGTCGTGAGGGTGCCCCCTGTGAGGGTCAAATCATTTTTCAAAAAAAAATGCATAGATGTCTAGTTGATAGATTTTTTTATTTTATTTTTATTTTTTTATCAATAGAGAGGAGAATAAATTACATCATTAGAAATATTTACATTATTTGATAGATTAGTAGTTTACAACAGTTAGAAAAGTTAACAAAATATAATAATCATCCACGAAACTCAACAATCCCAATAACATGTATCAAACTCTTCTCCATATGAGTTGAAATCAAAATCTCACACTACAAAAGATACTACACAATTACCAAACCAAATGTCATGATCAAGTAGATAATTCAGAGAATTTTTATAAGCTTTCTCTTGTTATATATTATGAGAATAGTTTACAGAACTTTACATCTTCATGCGATCAAACGGACTTGAGTGTTGGGTAGAGGCGGCACACAATTTGCAATTGTAATCCGTCCAATTTTACATGTTCGAAACACATTTTAACTAAATACATTTCAATTGAGTTGCATCTTGCAAACCCATTTGAAATTGAAAATATAAGGATTGGAAATGGGTCTCGTTGGGTTTGGATAAATAAATAAGTAAAAAAGAAACACCACACCATCACCACCTTTACCACACCACCACCACCATATCCACCACTACACTTCTCATAAAGTAAACACAATGGTTGGTGTGTGAGTGATTTTCCGATCACACTGCCCACCTTAGTAATTCAGCTGTAGAACACAGGCAGAATAGATGGCACCCTATTGTCTTGTACAGAAAGAGAAGCTTCCAATGGTGGTTCGTCCACCCGGGGGCACTCCAATGATCAAGTCAGTTATCTCTCAAAGATAATCAATAGCTAAACTCATAAGCTTGAGCATAAAAGCATACCTTAAACCCATGGGGGTGCCTCTTACTTATAGCCAACTCAATCCTAGTCTCAATGAAAGCCTAACTCCAATAGACTCAGAATTACTGCTAATCTGGAACTCCCAGTGGGATTAGGATAAACTCTCTAAGAGTTTCATCTTTACCCAAACTGAAGTTTTCTCCCAATCTAGGACTCTTGTCCATATCCAGGTTGAGTTCCCTCTTCATTCTAGGACTCTTGTCCCTTATCCACTTATCTCGGATTCCGATATCTTCGGAGATAACCTCGGCCTTGTCGAGATCACCTCGGTGTCACGACCAGGACACGTGGCACCTCGGCTGACACGTCGGCGTCACCTTGCCACGTGTTGGTACTCAGAAAATATATCCCCACAACTGCCCCCTAGGTTCTATTACCTCGGCATTCTGAGGTGATGGAACCTATATCGTTTCTTCCTTCCATTACGTCGGCTATGAACCCTTCAGCTGAGATCACGTTCTTCAGGCCGACACGTCTTCTTTCAAGAACAAGAATTCAAATGAACTCTTCCACGCGCATGAGTTGTCATGCATTACTTCTCAACAGTTCTTATTTACGCGTTTCATCTTTATTGGCTCGTGCCTGTGACGTGCTCGTAAGCCATCTTTCATCTGTCTGCGCCGTCTGACGTGTCCGTTGCTCCAGGCACATTAAATGCCACTGTTCCGCCATTGCGTTTTTTTGTTTTTTGACAAAGACTTTCCTTTCTATCTTTGTTTCTTTACTTTTGCATTCGGTCTACTTGCTCTCTCTCTCTCTCTAAACTCTTTCTCAAATCCGCCATTGCTCAAGCTCCAAGCTCTACAACTGTGTCATTCTTCCATTCCAGCGAAGCTTTCGCCGTTCCGTCGTGTCCACAACCGTCGCCTGACCTCGGCTACCTTCATACCGGCTCCACTTTTCCTGGTAAGCTTCTGTTCCTTTCATTCTCAATCCTTCTATGCTTTTTTGCTTACTTGCTGTCATTACTGCTTTATTCGAACCTTTGATTTACTGAACTATTCATCTGGATGAGACTATTCCATGATTTCGCTCATGTCTTGTATACTTTGCATTGTTTCACCACTTTCTTGCCACCGTTCTTGAGCCTACATTTCTTGTATTTTTTATACTTTTTGAGAACCCTACCTCTGTTCTTGATTCTAAAACTTTGTTCTTTGTTTCGTGTTTTCTGTGTTTCCTTCCAGATCTGTGCCTCCAATCTTTACTTTCATAGATTTAGGTTTGGGATTTGTCTGTAGAACCTACTAATTCTTAGAAAAAAACTGAAACAATCCTTACCAACATCCACCTAGGTTAGAGCCGAGGTCCCAAAAAATCCTTAAGGAACATCCTCTTTCTGAAGTAGAATTCCTTTATGCCGATATTATGGAGATGCGGAGACATAGGGTAGATACCCCAACCAAACTTGGATACTTTAGGGAAGAGTTCGCCATTCCGGCCGACGTCCATCTGAGACTGGCTGGGGATGATGACTCTATTATGCCCATAGATGATACGATGCCCTTTCCCATTGTTGCTTTAACTGAATGTGGACTCCGGCTTCCACTTAATTCCCTTTTTCGCGAAATTCTCTACTTCTATAGGTTGAACCCTATGCAACTTACCATCAACTCCAATCGAGTGATTAATGGCGTCATGGCCTTAGCTAGGCAGGAAAACGTTAGGATCACCCTTGTCGACATCCAATATTGTTATACCATGTGTGCCCTTAACTTGAAGGAAAAAGGCTACGTCTATTACCTCAAGCCGAGGTCTACAGAATTCAAAATTATAGCCGACCTCCCAGACTCCAACAAGGGGGCTGGGGATGACTATGTTATTGCTTCGGGAAATTGGGAGTTCGGCCCAGACGAAGATGTCCATCTTTACCCTCTTCCTCGAACAATTAAAGAGGGCAAGGGTAAGAATCCAGCGTTAATACTTAGTTATTTCTTTTCAAGTCCTCAATACTTTGTCTGTTTTTAATATCTGTTTGTTTTTCCTGCAGATCTTCATCAGCCACCGAAAAGCTTTCGCCAATCCTATTTTCCAGGCAAAGACTTAAAAAAGCTCCTAGACCTTCCAATTCAAAAGCGCAGAGCCCCACTAGTTCTAAATTTTATCCCGACATATAAATCCACTCTACCCCGACGTCCCAAGGAAAAGAAGAAAAGCCTTTCTTCATCTTCTGCCACAACTCTACCGACTGTTTCCACATCACGAACAGACCAAGGATCAACGTCTGACCTAGCGGATTTGCCATCAACTTCGGTCCCATATTTGATCCCAATATCTGAAAGGAAACGTCGGCGAAGACTTGTAAAAACTGCTGAGATGGGCCGCCCAAAACCTGTTGCTGCAGATCTCCTTGCTGATCTCCCTGTCGACGTCGATGCTCAGCCGACGCAAACCATGCCCCCATTAAAACCAAAAAGAACCAAGAAATCCCAGTCAAAGGCTAAAGTGACTTAGGTCGAATCTGAGGATACTGTGCCTATCTCCAAGCTGGCTAAGAGCAACAAGTCTCAACCTTCTGCTGGGAAGAGGCGTGCAAAAACCCAGCCATCAGAATCCACGCAATCAAAGAAGCTGAGATCATCGTCTGCGACGACCTCGGGGTCCAAAAAACCTGATGTCCCTTGGGCCCCTCAGATTACTTTGGAAGATAGGCCCATTATGACCAGTGAAAGTGCCAACAACATTCATGTTGGCGTTGCCCTCAGTACGGCGCTGCTTCTTCCTGGTGACTTAGAGCGAAATGCCAGGTATAGTGAGTACGAGAACTATGCTCTAATGCTCCAGCACTCCATTCAAGTAAGTGTTCCTGCTTGGTAATTTTTCTTTCATTCTGTTTTACACTTAAAATATTTTCTAACACTTCTGTTTTCTTTCAGGCCATCCAGCATGCCCATTCGTTTTCAATGCAATCTTTTAAGAATCGAGAGAAGTTGTCTGAGATGAAGAAGGAGTTTTCTTCCCTTCAGAAGGCCAACAAAAATCTTCAATTAAAAATGAAGAAGCTAGAAGATCAGGCCGAGGCTGCCACTAAAGCCCAAACATTAGCCGAAGAGAAGGCTAAAGCTGCTGAGGCCATCAAGAAAGTTGCTGAATCCCAACTGAAAGAGGCCGAGGAAAAAGCGGCCCAGGCCGAGAAGGAGCTTCAGGAGGCCTTGACTACTAAAGAAGCTGAAATAAAAGAAGCTGATGAGAAGGCTTATGCCCAGGGCGTGGCCGACGTCACTGAGGATTACAAATTACAAGTTAGGCAGGCATGCAACAGGGGCTTCTCCCTTGGTTGGATGTCTTTAATAAAGAAACTTGATCTCCCTGCCGATTCACCTCTCCGTAATGCCAACGCTATTCCTCTTCCATTCCCTCCACCTCCACCTCCAAGTCAAGTTGAAGATGAATCTGAATCCGAATCTGAGGATGAGGATAAGGATAAGGATGATGATGAGGCCTTAGTAAGGAAGCCTAAAGACGCCGATGAGACCAAGTCTCCTCTTCAGGATAATCAAGTCCTAGACTTGACTCATGAGGAGGATGAGGAGGTTGTCGAGGAGGTTGTCAAGGAGGCTACTCCTGAACAAGCATCATCTGACGTTCCTCCAACCGATAAAAGTCTTGATCAAACACTTGCTGAAATTGATGCCGAGATCGTGGCAGAGAAGGTTGCCAAAGTAGTTTTTCAAGAATCTGCCGAGGTAGTTCACCAAGAACCTGCCGAGGTCCAAACCCAAATTGCTTCTGAAGCTCAAGAATCATAACTTCCATGTCTTTTGTACTCTTTTGTTTTTTTTTTTGTTTTTTTGTTTTGTTTTTTTTTTTTTTTTTTTTTGTATGGCTGATGTGCCCTCTTCTGAACAATTGCTCTTGGATTGTTCCCTCTTTTATGAAAGACTACAACTGTATTGTCTAAATGCTTCAATTTTTATTTTCTCTGGATTACGTCTGTATGATTCCATACTTAGAATATTTTGCATGCCTTTCATACTTTGCCTTCTTTGTGCAATCTTCTCGGGGTTACATATCTCGGGTATAATAACTACTAGTTTTACTTCGGCAAGATACTGACCTGCAAACTTTTCATAAATTTCAACAAGTGTAAAACATATACTATTCAATGTTAACTTTGCAAACTTTTCTCAAGTTTCAACAAGTGTTTAAACAGTGATCTCGGTCTTAACCTACTTGTAAATTGCTGCAAATTTCAACAAGTGTTTAGACAATAATCTTGGTTTAACAACTTGTAAATTGCTACAAATTTCAACAAGGATTAACATATACTGTAAACTTTTCTCAAGTTATAACAAGTGCTAATCAATAATCTACTTGTAAATTGCTACAAGTGTTTTAAGTAATAACCTCGGCTCCACTTTGACTTGTAAATTGCTACAAATTTCAACAAGTGAAGAGAAACAGTAATCTCGGATTAATCTCAACTTGTAAATTGCTACAAATTTCAACAAGTGAAGATAAGGAATAATCTCAGCTTAACTCCAACTTGTAAATTGCTACAAATTTCAACAAGTGAAGATAAGGAATCAGCTTAACTTCAACTTGTAAATTGCTATAAATTTCAACAAGTGAAGATAAGGAACCAGCTTAACTTCAACTTGTAAATTGCTACAAATTTCAACAAATGAAGATAAGGAACCATCTCAGCTTAACTTCAACTTGTAAATTGCTACAAATTTCAACAAGTGTTAGGCGTCTCTATCTGCTCTCTGCCTCTAATGTGAACCTGAGTTCTACTTGGGTTCTCATTATTCATGTCTACTAGAAACAATATTATGTATCTTTATCAATCATATGTGTTTGAAGAATTCTGAGAAGATTGTATTAATGACATCGACCAAAAATAATGCATATCTAATGATAGAAAATTTTCAAATTACAAGTGTTCCAAGGTCTTGGTAATGTTGTGCCCTTATTATCTTCAAGCCGATAAGCTCCATTGCCTAATACCGAAGTAATTCTGTAAGGTCATTCCCAGTTTGGGCCAAGCTTGCCCTCTCTAGGATCCTTCTTGTTGCCGATGACTTTTTTCAAGACTAGGTCGCCGACTTGAAAATCTCTCGGATTGACCTTCTTGTTGTAAGCTCTGGCAAGCTGTTGCTGGTATACTGCGAGCTGAATTGCAGCTTTCTCTTTTCGTTCTTCTAAAAGATCCAGATCTCGGGCTAAGAGTATATCATTAGTTCCATTCTCAACTCCCTGGGTATGGATCCCTGGGATGCCGACTTCCAGTGGAATGACTGCTTCTGTGCCATAAGCCATGGCAAAGGGGGATTCCCCTGTTGATCTTCTCGGCGTAGTCCGATATGCCCAAAGTACGTTTGGCAATTCGTCTACCCACTTTCCTTTTGCTGCCTGCAGCCTCTTCTTTATTCCATCAAAAATTACTTTGTCGGATGCTTTTACTTGCCCATTACTTTGGGAAAAACTTGGTGTTGAAAAGTAATTCTTGATCTTGAATTTCGCACAAAAGTTCTTGATGAGTTTGCTGTCAAACTGTGTTCCGTTGTCGGAAACTATAGCTCTTGGAATGCCAAATCTGGTGATGATGTTTCTCCATATGAAGTTCTTGACGTCCATATCTCGGATTTTGGCAAGAGGTTCTGTCTCTATCCACTTCGTGAAGTAATCTGTTGCTACCAGCAAGTATTTTCTCTACCCAGTTGCCTGGGGAAGTTGTCCAACAAGATCCATGCCCTACTGGGCAAACGGCCAAGGGCTGGATACTAGATTTAGGTCAGCAGCTGGCTGGTGTATCAAAGGTGCAAACCTTTGGCATTGTTCACACTTTTTCACATATGCTTCTGCATCTTTTTGCATATAGGGCTACCAATACCCCTGGGTAATGGCCCTATGAGCTAGTGACCTGCCCCCAGCGTGGCTTCCACAAACTCCTTCATGAATTTCATATAAAAAATCTTCAACCTGCAAAGGGTGTACGCACCTTAAAAGGGGTCCAGTGAAGGACCTTCTGTAGAGATGTCCGTCATGATCGAATCTTGCTGACTTCAATCTGACTTTGTGTGCCTCCTTGTGGTCTTTTGGCAGCTTTCTTTCTTTCAGGAATGCAACAATTGAATCCATCCAGCTTGGCCCCATGTCCACACACATTGCTTCCTGCTCTGTGTTTTGTGGTTCTATGCTCGGGCCCGACATATAGTCAATCATAATTGTCCTTGCCTTTCCGGTCTACATTGAACTTGCCAGGTTGGCCAACGTGTCGGCGTGGCTGTTATTATCTCGGCTTACTTGGAGTAGTCGGCAGTTCTAAAATAAGTTTGCCAATCTGATGACCTCTTTTGCATATGCCGACATCCTTTCGTCTCTGGCTGCAAATTCTCCTGTTGACTGGTTAACAATAAGCTGTGAATCATAAAAAACTATTACCTCATCTACTTCTGCTGCTGCTGCCAGTTTTAGCCCTGCAATTAATGCTTTGTATTCTGCTTCATTGTTTGAGGCCTTGAACCCCAAACGGATGGACTGTTCTATTATTTCTCCATCTGGAGATATCAGCAATACCCCTGCCCCTGCTCCTTGCCGGTTTGAACTTCTATCAACAAACAGTCTGAAGGAGTCGCCAATGTAGATGCTGCAGGGTCTGAGTTTTTCCTTCCTTTGTTTTTTTGCCTTAGGCTGGGATTTTCCTTGCTTGTTGGGACAGCGTTCATCTTGGCTCAACGGAGCCCAATGTTCGATGGATTCAAGCGTGAATTCTGCCACGAAGTCGACCAAAACTTGGCCCTTAATTGCTGTTCTGGGCCTGAACTCCAGGTCATATTGGCCCAAGGCAACTGCCCATCTTACTATTCTTCCTGTTAAGTCTCCTTGTTGCAATAAGGACTTGATGGGTACTCATAGCACCACAATCTTGTGTGCCTGAAAGTAATGGTTCAGCTTCTTTGAGGCCATTACTAAGGCCAGCATTAATTTCTCTAGTGGTAGATACCTTGTTTCTGCGTCGGCCAAGGTTTTACTTACATAATAAACAGCCTTCTATTCTCCTCTTTCTTCTCGGATTAGTACTGGACTTACTGCGTGTTTTGACACAGCTAAGTACAAAAATAGCTCTTCCCTAGGTTCAGGTGTTGAGAGGACTGGAGTCGTGGTCAGATATTTCTTTAGGTCAGCCAAAGCGGCCTCACATTCCTCAGTCCATAGGAAGTCCGTGGTCTTTTTCACCAGGTTGAAGAAAGGTTTACATTTTGTCGAGTTTGACTTATGAACTTTGTTTAGTCAGCGGCCCTTCTAGTAAGCATTTGTACCTGTTTTGCCGATGTTGGGCTCTGTAGATCTACGATGGCCTTGATCTAATATGGGCTGGCCTCTATGCCCCTTCTTGTTACTAGGTACCCCAGAAACTTACCAGATCCGACTCCAAACGCGCACTTTGATGCGTTGAGTCGGAGCCGGTATGTTTTGAGGATTTCAAATACCTCTTTCAGGTCAGCAAGATGACCCTTAGGCTCCTTGGTCTTCACGACCATGTCATCGATGTAGACTTCTACTGTTTGGCCAATCAAGTGTCTGAACATCTTGGTTACCAACCTTTGGTATGTTGCTCCTGAGTTTTTCAGCCCAAAGGGCATTGCTTTGTAATAGTACAGACCTTTTGGGGTGACGAATGCTGTTTTCTCCTCATCTGGGGGATATATGGCTATCTGGTGGTACCCCCTATAAGCGTCCATGAAGCTCATCCTTCCATGTCCAAATGTGGCGTCTACCAATTGGTCAATCTTGGGTAAAAGAAAGCTGTCTTTGGGACAAGCTTTATTCAGGCTTGTAAAATCTACGCAGACCCTCCATTTACCGTTCTTCTTCTTTACCACCACAGTGTTCGATAGCCATGTCAGATAATTGGCTTCTCTAATGGCCCTGGCTTGCAGTACTCTGTCTACTTCTTCCTCTACTGCTTCGACGTGCATCAACGTCGGTCTTCTAGCTCGTTGTATTACAGGTTTGGCCAACCTGTCAACGTTTAGTTTGTGACATGTGACCTCGGGGTCAATGCCAGGCATTTCATAAGGTGTCCAGGCGAACACCTCTATGTTTGTTCTCAAAAAAGCTTCCAATTCTCTTTCTTTTTCTTCGGCTACGCCTGAGCCGAGAAGAAAGAAGCGCTCTTCATCGCCCTCCTGGACAAGGATTTTCTTCAGTGTTTCCTCACTCTTCTCGGTCGGCTCCTTGCCGACATCGTCTAGGACCTCCATGTCCTCATCTTCAATCTCTGTCTTCCCTGGTTCTTGTATGTTGCAGGTTGTTTTCATTGCTGCCATGGAGCAATTCTTCGCCCATAGTTGATCTTCTCTGACTTCTTCAATCCCATGTTCTGTTGGGAACCGCTAGTTGATGCAACGTTGAGGGAACTGCCCCAATTGCATGCAACCATGGCCTTCCCAAGATGATGTTGTATGGTGAAGGTGTGTCAATCACAATGAATTCTGTCCTGATCTTCTTAGTGCCGGCTTGTACTTCCAAGCTTGTAGCGCCCAGTGGCCACGTCGGCGTTCCATTGAAGCCGACCATCGGGCCATTCGATTGCTCTATGTCGTCTGGGTGAAGGCCTAGTTCCTTGTAACATCTAACATACATAATGTCACAAGAGCTGCCTTGATCTATCAGGATGCGCTTCACTTGGCATTCTCCAACCTGGAGGGATACTACCAAGGCATCATTATGCAGATGTTGGACCATCTCTAGGTCGGCTTCAGTAAAAGTTATCATCGGTCCTTGGCACTCCTCTAGCTGATGTCTCTTTTCCCCGACTTGGTAGACATGCTGTAAATGCCTTACCCTCTGGGTCTCTCCTCTGACTTCGTTCTCGTTGACCCTTGAATGGATCACATTAACCACCCATGGTCCCCCTGCCTGTGGTTGTTGCACTGGGGGAGGCGGGACTGCTGGTGCTTGAGGCAATCTTACCTGTTCCTCTTTTGTCCTGATTTCATCAATAAGGTCTCTCAGATGGCCTTGTCTCACTAAATCCTCTAAGTGTGTTCTTAGGGCTCTGCAGCCCTGGGTTGGGTGCCCCTCTTCATTGTGGTAAGTACAACGCCTACCAACGTTCCTTCCAATGTATTTTCCTGGGGCCTTTGTTGGTGCCCTGAAATAGGGCTAATTTCGAATTTGATCTAGGACTTTGTGGATGGGAATTTGGAATACCGTTGTCACTGCTTGCTTACCCCTTAATTCTGTCTCTGATTTGCTGAATCCGTTGTTACCTCGGCCTCGCTTCGGCGAGCCGTTCCCCTTTTCTTACTTTACCTCCTTATTCCCCAATGTATCCTTCTCGGCTCTGGCATATTTCTCGATTCTTGCCATGAGTTCTTCCATGCTTTTTGGCAATGTCTTTGCCAAAGATTTCCGTAGTGAACAATCATCTTTCAGGCTGTTCTTGAAAGACACGACCGCCACTTCCTGGTTGCATTCAGGTATTCGATTGAACACCTCGTAGTATCTTTTTGCATAGGCCCTAAGGCCTTCATCCTTGCTGATCTTTAGAGCCATCAATGCGTCCACCCTTAATGGTCATGACTTGTTTGTCACGAACCTGGCCACAAACATCTCGGCCAGGCCTTCCCAAGTCTTCACGCTTCCCTTTGGCAGTTTGTGGAACCAATCTGATGCAATCTCCCCAAAGGACGAGGGGAATACTTTGCAGAGTAACGGCTCGTTTCCACTGTATAATGCCATTGAATTCAAGAATAATCCGACGTGGAAGTTGGGGTCTGACTTACCATCGTATATTTGAAACCTCGGCATGCTGAATCTCTTCAGTGTCTCAAATTTGTCCAGTTCTACCGAGAACGGTGTTCTTGGCTTGTCAGGTGAGGTAACCTCGGCTTCAGCATTCTGTTCCTTCCTCTTGAGGTAATTTCTCAAGTCTTCTTTACTCCTCCCGGAGCTCGGCTATCTTTGGACTTCAATCTTTTCGGCACACTACTTTCGGCCTCGTGGTGGGCGTGTTTTGATCTTTCTCCATGGGTAGTGTCAAAGCAAAGCGCCTGCCCTTGGACATGCCGATGTTCTTTGGGCTCTGGGTCCTTCGTGTGATATGTTCTTTGGGACTTCTCTTGTCTCGGCTCCTCTCGTCCGACTTCCTTGGAAGGCGGGTGAGAGTGCCTTCCGCTCCTGCTGTGCTGAGGCGCTTCGGGAATTATTTTTCTTTCTTCCTTCTGGGTATTAACTGCTAGGATTGGCGTGTCATGCAGTGGGTACGGCGGCTGCATGACATTGTTTTGCATCATGAAGTTGACGACTGACTGTAGGTCTGCCAACTTATCTGCCAAATCTTTTACTTCCTCATCCCTCCGTAGGCACCTATCCCTCCATACCTGGAGGTTATCTTCGTTATAGTACCTGCTTTCATCTGTCTTTTTTGAAGTGTCGTCCTCCTAGCCGACATCTTTTTCTCTGTGCCCTTGGTCACGGGCTTCTTCGTTGTGGTTGTCTCCTTCAATGTCAAGGTCGATAGGCCTGTTACTCCCAGCGGGAGCGTTGTCCCCAACCTTTTCTTTTTGTGCGTTACTGGCCATCTATTCATCTTTCTTTTCCACAGACGGCGCCAAATTGTGTGAGTGATTTTCCGATCACACTGCCTACCTTAGTAATTTAGCTGTAGAACACAGGCAGAATAGATGGCACCCTATTGTCTTGCACAGAAAGAGAAGTTTTCGATGGTGGTTCGTCCACCCGGGGGCACTCCGACGATCAAGTCAGTTATCTCTCAAAGATAATCAATAGCTAAACTCATAAGCTTGAGCATAAAAGCATACCTTAAACCCATGGGGGTGCCTCTTACTTATAGCCAACTCAATCCTAGTCCCAATGGAAGCCTAACTCCAATGGACTCAGGATTATTACTAATCTGGAACTCCCAATGGGATTAGGATAAACTCTCTAAGAGTTTCATCTTTACCCAAACTGAAGTCTTCTCCCAATCTAGGACTCTTGTCCATATCCAGGTTGAGTTCCCTCTTTATTCTAGGACTCTTGTCCCTTATCCACTTATCTCGGATTCCGATATCTTCGGAGATAACCTCGGCCTTGCCGAGATCACCTCGGCGTCACGACCAGGACACGTGGCACCTCGGCTGACACGTCGGCGTCACCTTGCCACGTGTTGGTACTCAGAAAATATATTCCCACAGTTGGATTTTGTCTAATTCTTGCCCAATTAACTAACTAATAAAAACAAAGAAATGTAAAATGTCATTTTATTTACTAGCAGAAAACTTGTGCATGAATACCTTAAGCTAAATTTATTTCTAAAACTTCAAATTCTGTGTAATTCAATAAAAAAAAATGAAGTAATATTTTATTTTTTATTTAAAAAAGTAAATAAATAAATTCAACCTTACACCGAAATTGAGCAAGTTGTTGCTTCTCTCTAACAATTTTTTCGGCGAAATTCCGACGGAGATCGGAAAATGCTCGTCGCTGATACGGTTCAGAGCCAATGAAAACAAACTCACTAGTTCGATTCCACTGCAGATTGCGAATTTGACGAATCTGAGTTTTCTGGACCTCGGATCGAATCGGCTCACCAGAGCCATATCGGTGGAGATCTCCGGTTGCCAGAATCTGACTTTTCTCGATTTGCACTACAACTCAATTGCCGGAAACTTGCCGGAGGATTTGAATCAGCTTGTTTCGCTCTAGTTCGTCGATGTTTCGAACAATCTCATAGAAAGGACGTCAAGTCCGAGTCTCGGATCACTGAGTTCGCTCACCAAACTCGTGCTCGCGAAGAATCGGTTTTTTAATGTTTATTATCTTTTGTTCGAATTTTAGTCAATTATTTAAAATTTTGATGGATTATTCAATTAGTTAATACAAATATTAAATAACTAGTATTTTGTTTTGGCATCATACGTAATATTCTGAATTTTTATATGAACTTTATTTTTTTCATCCATTTAAATGTGTTCAACTTCTTTTTTTTTAAATTATTTTTATTTTATTTTTTATCACAGTAAGAACATCATTGATAATCCTAGCCTAAGGGAGAAAATGTAATGACCATCTTAGAATTGAAACCAAGGATCAACTTAGCTGGTGGTAAGCATGGACGGAAAAAAAAAATCTTCTTAATTAGTATTTACTATTGGTTTGCCCTCTTTAGATTTTTATTTTTATTTTAAAATTAGATATTATCTCTTTCTACATTTCACTCTCTATGTCTACACATGATACACTATAATTCATATATCAACTTATTATAATATTTTTTGAAGAAAGAGAAAGATTAAAGGTTTTATAATATCAATTTTCTTTCCATTTTTTTTATTTTTTTATTTTATTTTATTTTATTTTTAGCATTGAGTGTTCATCGTTTGTAATTTTAAATTTGTAATCTGAACAGCATTCGACATGAATTGTACATTAAGTTAATGGATTGGAGTTGAAATCAATACAAAGATTTAATAGCTACATAGTTAAAAAGTCAAACTTTGAAACGACGTCTTGAGTTCAATTCTTAATGATATCATTTAAACGCAATCGATCCTCATCATTTGGAATTACACATATTCAGATCACCCTTCATGGCTATGTCAAATACCCAATGTAAATTTTTATTGTTAGTCCTAGAGGAATCATTCATTACACGAACACCTCTCTTAACTATCATTTAATATCACTTTATGCATTCAATTTAAAAAATCGTACATAAACATTCTCTCATCTATATAAATTTTTAGAGTTAGGTTTCAAATTTGAGAATGATGGGGATAATATTTACTGATATTTGAGCAAAAGATACTTGGTGATTTGAGAAAAAGACCATAGTATCAAGTAAGCACTAAACATTATTACAACATGTAAGAGTTTTAGACAACAAATGTTTTGGTCTTTAAAAATAAAAATTTTGTTGCAAAAGACATTTAGAGACCAATTTCTATCGTCAAGAGGATAGTCTCTAAAAGATCGTCCCGAAAAGTCAAAAATAAAGTTTTTAGCGACAAAATTTTAAAAACGTCACTAATAAATAGACTTTTAGGACAAAATAATTTGATCTCAAAATGGCTTATTTTTTGAGACAAAAAATTTGGTTCCGAAAAGATAATAATTCATTACTTGGGAACAAAATAATTTGATCTCAAAATGGTTTATTTTTTAAGACAAAAAATTTGGTCCCAAAAAGATAATAATTCCTTACTAATGTCTAATATCCGTTGCTAAAAATATAATGACATTTTCTATGACAAAAATGTTTAATGCCTAAAAAAGTAATTTTATTCCTAAATTTTAATCTCTAAAATTTTAATATATATATATTTTTTTTGGTAGTGCATGGTGGTTCAGTAGCGTTGGTTGAAGTCCAATCACGCCCTATAAAGATAAAATATACAGCCAATTATATATTAAATTAAAACCAATAATTGTCATTAAAATTCATACCAACCCACATTACAACTTTCGTATTTAGGAATTCTCTCTCTATGAAGTCATTTTCAGTGAATATTGGGAGGACATTCAGCACACCTCACTTGGCTTCTTATTGAAACAATGACTTTTTGAGTTCCCAAGTCCTTGTGACTTGTGAGCTTTTGTTGGATGCATGCATGCACAAAGACGAAGATTGATTCTGCAAATCAAAATTTATTTTGAAACGAGTTGTATGGAATAAATTTAAGAATGCAATTACTTTGTGGATTAGTTTGCATTGTTTGGACCCGTGAGATCTATCACGGATTCCCTTTTTATAATTTGAACAGTTCATTTTATCGAGCATCTTGTATATTTAATTCACACAAAAAATTAAATCGATATGATAATTATACCTTACTCAATTTATCTTGTCTGTCACTAAAAAAATGAATAATTTATTTTTAAAAACATAATTGTCTATTTTTTTTGGTAACAAACATGATAAGTTGAATATGTTACAATTATCATATCGATTTAATATTTTTGTGGATAAAATATACGAATTACTTGAAAAAAAAATAAACGGTTTAAATTATCAAAATGAGACCTCTAATAAGCTCCATAGGCCTAAATAGTGCCCTCCAATCTAGAATATGGACGGGAGGAAATCCTCCTAAATTTAAATTGGTGGGCATAAATATGTTCTCTGAGTTTGTAATATTGTTGATAGATTTGCTCCTTTCAGATTTTGCTTATTTATAATGAAATGGAAATTTTCTTTCATGAATAACGGTTATAAAAGATCTCTTTTAACAAAATTTTATTTTAAATTTAAAACACAGTCAATTTTTTATTTTTCACAATTTATAACGTGATAGTAATAACCTATTGATTTTAATTTTTTTATGATATGCTGTAATCTTACGAATGAAATAAAATCTACAAAACAGAGAGAATCAAAACATCTAACCTGTTTTTTATTTGAATCTTAATTTTAGGAAAATAATAATAATAATAATAATCCAAACAGAACCTAAAGTTTGGGATCAGTTGGTCTCGGTGGCCTAACAAAGAACTAGGAGGGACGGCCATATCCTCAACTTTTTAAAAATTATTTTTTAATTTAAAATTTTGAAAATATTTTTTTATTTGTCCCTCTTAAATTAATTTTTTTTTAAATAAAAATATATTTAAAAAAATTGAGAATTGACCCTAGTAACAAATTAAATCCTAAAATTTTAATTGTCAATTTAAATTTTGAATTTTTAATTTTAATCCCAACCACCCATCTATTTATGTTAAGTGAAACTAGCGGAGAAAAATGTTATTTTGTCATCCTACACACCATTTTACAAAAATATAGTGTGTTTGGTAACGTTTACGTTTTCAGTTTATATTTACAAAAATTTTATAAACTGGTTTTTGTTTATTTTTAGAAAAACATAAACTACAAACGCGTTTGGTAATTGACAAAATGCTTTAAAAAATTAAAAAATATAAAAAAGAGTGAGAAATGGCAAGTGGTGGCAAATGGCGGTGGTAGCCAGTGGTGAGTGGTGGTATGGACGTAGAATGAAGCGGCGAACGCGGGAAATGGTGGCGACGCGCGGTAAGACGCGAACAGCAGCGCGGTGGTGGTAATGGGTGGTGGCGGAGCGGTGGTGAAGGCGGTGGCGACAACAGCGGTGGCGATGTGCGCGCGATGGCGGAGGTGGTAGCGAGTGGCGGTGGCAGTGGTGGAACGGTACGCGCGGTAAGCAGCGCATGGCGCAGCGCAGCGCAAGCGGTGGACGGTCAGCAGAGCGAAGAATGTGGCAGGCGTGGTGGTGGCCGCAGCGGCGGGCGTAGAGTGGCGGCCAGTGGTGGTGGTGGCGAGTGGTGAGCGGCGGTGGTGGCAGCAAGTGCAAGGTAGTGTGTAGTAGTGGTGGCAAGTGGTGGTGGGGGATGGGTGGTGGTGGCGGAAGACGGTGGTAGAAAATGGTGGCAGGTGGTAGCTAGTGTTGGGTGGTAAAAAAAAAAAAACTCAAAACTCAAAATGAAAACACATTTTTTGTGTTTTCATTTTTTGGCCAAATTTATAAACTGAGACCACTGATATATAAATCAAAAGTTTTATCAAACAAGTTTTTAGTTGAGTTTTTTAAATTTTTGTAAATATAAACAGAAAACTGAAAACATAAGTGTTACCAAACAGCATAATTTAATGCATAAACCAGATCCACTGTTGACAGCCTCCCATCGCCATAAACATCACTCAAATCCACCATTGGCAACCCTCTCCTGCCATCCATCTCAATCAAATCTAACACCCCTTTGATTCTATTACCCCCACCACTAGCAGACACCGATCTCCTCCCTTCATTTTCTTCTACCATTGCCTATCGTTCTTCATCTTTAGCCCACCACAACCTATCCCTTCATTTCCTGTACATTAGATGGAAGACATCAATAAGACCACCACATCGTATGGCCACAGGCGTGACGTAAGATCGAACCACAATGGTAAATCTCTTTATGTTGGATTTTTTTTTTTTTCATTTTATTTTATTTTACAAGGAGATGCTGTCAGAGAACAAGGGGGCGGTCATAAGGTAGGGCTCATTTGGGGAAGGGGGTGCCACTTCGGGATGGTGGAGTGGTGTAGGAAAGTGACACCGTTGGGAGAATAAGGGATAGTGGGGAAAGGTGGCATCGTCGGAGGAGATGAAGTGATTCTAGGAGGGAGGTTGGTGGGGGAAGGGTGGGGGAAGGGTGGCGGTTTGGGGGAGGGTAATGTTGGGGAATGAGAGTTCATTCTATGTAATAGGGTTTATGTTAAAAATAATTTTTTTTTATATATTAATTTAAAATAACAAATAAGAGAATGGCATGTGTTGTAAAAATAAAATAAAAAATTGTTATACTCTTTGGACAAAGATGCACAAATGTTTAGAATTGTGGTAATGTTAAAAACCTAAAATTTAAATTGATATAATTAAAACTTAATTGATATAATTTGTTATTATGGTTAAACCTTGGATTTCTCCTTTCTCCCCAAAAATTTTTTTTTATGCATGCCCTTAAATTTATTAGTTATCCACATTTTAAAAAAAAAAATCTTTTTCATCAAAACTCCTTATAATTTAATGATTAAAATTTTATTTTACTATAAAATTTCTTTATATAAATATTTTTTTTCACATTATAATCAAGTTTTATTTTTTCTATTTGCTCAATTAAAATATGACTTCTTTTTAATCCATGGATTAATTTGAGAGATTAACGTTATTAAGATTTTGTTAATCAGTAAATTGATTGTTTGAATTATTACATTAAAAGAACAAAATAGAAAAATTATATGAACCCCACTTAAGTATTCTGAATTTACCTCAAATAAGAGTTGAATAGTTGAGATTAAATTTGTATAGTATGAAATTTATGAATAGAATAAATCTGAATCACAATATGACAATTCTGGATATTGTAGTATCATTGAAAAGAAAAAAAAAAAACAAAAAACAAAAAAAAAATCTCATTCTTCTTTCAGCGAATTGAACAGACCATTACATCGAACATGGGGCATAAATTGATTCCTTATTTGCTTCTTAAAGAAATTTAAGAAAACATCACTTTTGATTATGTATATTTTATTAGCATTTTTTTTATTCTGACTTTTATACTCTAATTGTTTGAAATTTCTCTTCATTTAAATGTCGCGATAGTTTATTATTATAGGATACAAATGATCTAAGAATAGTTTTGAAATAATGATAATTAATTTTTCTTTACAATTTATTTTAACATTATCTTGTGTTCTCTCAAGTAAAATATTGACTCTGCCGCTTGTTAGGATATACTCATTTGCATTTTATGGTGGTCCATGTCGAACTTATGTGACCACAACCCACATGGAGAGACCTCAACTGGCTAAAGATAGGACAATCAACTTCCAACTTTTTGTCAAATGTGTTGGACCTCTCTAGATGTTAATTGGAAAATGGCTGGTAGCTCGAAAGTGAAGGGTCGAATGGGTCGAAAATATTCTCTTACCGGTAAGAGAATACAAAAAAAGTCTAAAATGACGTCGTTTTGGGATTTCGAGTCATTTGACCCTCTGATATTTCGAGCTACTAATCGGAGTTGATGCTAATTTATGGTCCAACAATGGTTTTTTTTTTTTTGTTTCAATGATGGTTTTCTAAGTGCACATTCACCAAGTCCTGCGTTCCTAGATTCAGCCTCCCATTGATAGTGGTATGGTTTGACATCTGGTTTAAAAAAGTTATATTTGTATTTTGTATTATTAATTTTTTAATTTTTTTTAAATAAATTATGATAAAAAAATGTTTTATTTTTTTCAGATTCATGTAATGTAGAATTTTTTTTTAAAAAAAAGTAAAAAAAAGAAAAATTGAAAAAAAACTAAAAAAATCAATTATTATTAATTTTTTTATTTTTTATTTTTCTGATTTGTCTAATCAAAAAAACCTAAATGGGTTGAGGACCAAAAAAAAAAAAAAAAAAAAAAAAAAAAAAAAAAAAAGAAGCCAATTCCCATCAAAAGCAATAAAGCAATTTGCGATGGCTTTTTCTATTTTCCTGTTATCATTCAAACAACTTGTCGACTGCTATAGTTTCGCTTGGATGCATTGGGGTGTTTTGGGAAGTTGGTAAAAAGTTGACTTTTGAATTTTTACCAAGCTTTTTAGCTTTTTGGAAAGTGATTTGAAAAGTTAGTAAAAAGCTGACTTTTTGTTTTTTAGTTTAATATTTATTTATGGTGTCAAATCAAATTAAAATAAACAAAATGCCCTTACCCAACATAAGATTTTTATTTTTATTTTTTTTGTCATAGGGCCTAATTTCTAATTTCACACCTGCGTTTTTGGCCCTTCCCAAACCAAATTTGTTGCGTTTTTGGCCACTTGCGTTTTTGGAAAATGATAAAAAAAAACATGGCTTTTTATGACCCTTCCCAAAACGGCACATTGTTAGAGTATTTCTGAAGGACTTTTTAAACGAGTCTTATTAGTTATCATAGTTAATATTATTATATTTTAGTTATTTTAATAAATTAGTTATTAGCAATAGTCATTTTAACCCCAAAAAAAAAAAAATCAAAATCAAAATCAAAACTAGTTACATTTGAAGAGCTTTGGGATGTTCTTTAAATAGTTTGTGTGTATACATAGATAAAATAAAGAGTAGTGTTGGAGTAAATAGCTAAAAAATGAATTACGTAAAATAAAGAATTATCTTTTTCTTCTTCTTCTTCTTCTTCTTCTTATATATATATATATATATATTAGTTAGCAAAAAATGAGTATTTTTTTTTCTTTTGGTTATTTATTTATTTATTTTTCTTTTGGTTACAGGAAAATCCTCTCATGCTCTAATAGGTCCAAGGCAGTTCCCCTCGTAGAGATCACCAAAGTGTCCTATTATCCATTCTGAGTAAGAGACTATAACTTGAGAACTTGCCCCGACCTCCCAAGACAAGTTCTTCTCAAGTCAAGACTTGCTCAACGAGAGAGTATCGAACCCACACCAAGTGCTATGGTGACAACAACTTGAAGCTTAACCTCCTAACCAACTGCACTGCGCCTAGGAGATTGGCCCAAAAAATTTCAAACTTGAGACCTGGGATCTTAAACCCCAAGCCTTTACTAAGTATGCTACTGCCTTGGGTGCTCTTGCATAGTGATGGTATTTATCAATCTCAATTTTTACACCACTTTCTATTTTTTCAAGGATAAAGTGGGGAATAGTTCCTCTTCGTCAAGGGCAGAACCAGAAATCTTGGTTAGGGCACCAAGGTATGTGCAAATTTTTAAAATTTTTTATTTATTTATTTATGATAAATGACTAATTAAAGACAATTTGTTACATGAGTGTTCACTACAACAAAATGCACATTCGGCGATCAAAATTGGCAACTAAAAATAATTTAGTCGCCAAAAGTTATGAAATTGGCGATTGACTAATTTTTTTAGTCGCCAAAAGTAAAATATTTAGCTACTAATTTTTTTAGTCGGGGTGTATTGGTTTTTGGCTACTAAAAAAAATTTTAGTCGCTAAAAATGCTAGAATTGGCGACTAAAAAAAATTTTATTCACCGTATATTAATTTTTGGCTACCAAAATCATTTGTCGCCGAAAGAAAAATAAAAAATTAATTTTTTACCTTTGGCGACCAAAAATTGGTCGCGAAAAGTTTATTTTCAGCGACAAAAAAGAATCATAGTCGCTGTATGTTGAGTTTTGGCTACTAAACCATTTAGTCGCCGAATGAAAAATAAAAATTATTTTTTTAACTTTGGCGACCAAAATTTTAGTCGCCAAAAGCTTATTTTCAGCAACAAAAAAAAATTTTAATTGCCAAAAAAGAATTTTATTGTTATTTGGTGATGAAAAATATATTTAGTCGCTACAGGTTGTAATATTTGTTTTAGAGGGAAACAAATTATTTTTGGCGCCCGATCTATTTACACTTTGTTCTGTCTCTCACACACACACGATATACATACACTTCGTCAAACTCGCTACTTGATTACCATCGAACTTCCGCCATCGACCATCGTGGCTCTCGCTATGCCACCGACCATCATGGCTCTCGCCACCGTCGCTCACCATCAGACCCCTCTCTCTCTCTCTCTCTCTCTCTCTCTCTTCCTCTATTTCCCCATTTCACCATCTCGGATCTAGGGTTTTATTTTATTTTTGATGCTGTAGGATTTTGATAAAATCATTTTAGGGTTTTACTCTTTTTCTACATTTGAAGCACATATTAGGTCCAAGTTGTGTTTAATTCCAAACTTTTGTTGCTCTATTTAAGCAATCGTGAAGAACTGCTTAAATTGCTGAGTAGAGTTATATGTGTGTATATATATATATAGTATTATTAGGTAGATAGCAATTGATTTAAGGTACTGAACAATTTAAGAATATTATTAGTAGGTAAGTTAATGGAAAATTTTAGGAGTATATTGATATAGATTATATGTGCTTACACTTCTTCCTCTAAGGAGTATAGATTGATATAGATTATATATGCTCATGCTCTGTTTTTTTCCCTTCTATTGCTTCAGAGTTATACAGTAGATGAGAGGAAATTTTAGTTATTGATGCTCAGGCTCTGTTTTTTTCCCTTCTTGAATAACACTGGGTAGATATACAAGTGTGCCAATAGACAAGCACAACTTTTTTTTTTTTTAATATGCTTTATTTGTTATGCCATATAATGAGCCAAATATGCTCTGAATACCTACAAATCTTTCCTATGTATTTCAACAAAAATCAGCTTAATTAAAATCTTCCAACCATTCATGTTTAATTAAATATATCAGTGGTTCAATCTAGGCAAAGTTTTCCCTTCCCAAGGCTACAACTTCCAATGTTGTTATATATATATATATATATATATATCATAAGCCATAAACAAGAACCTTTTCTTTAAACAGAACTCTTCAAATCTCCTCTAAAATCTCAACGACCTTTGAATAGAATAACTGATAATAGTGAATAATGGATCTCCACAACACCTCCCTCCCTTGTCCAATGACAAAAGCCCAAATTTCAGCAGAAGGTAACACCTGTCCAATTGCCTTCCACATGGTTAGTACACATGTCAAGCAATGGATTGCTTTCAAAAACTATAAATTTCAGTAACTCTGGTATATATACAACTCAGAGTTTTTGAGCAATAGTTGCATATATTATATGTTACACCAAGAACCAAGAAGTTTGAAAAAAATGGACAGTTCACAGAACATGAGTTATCAAGCTGGCCAGGCCAAGCCTAGGTGAGCTTAATTGGCTTTCTCTATCTTCTTTATTTTCCAATTATGTACTTCTCAACATCCATGGCACATATTAATTGATGCACATAATTAACTAGTTAGTTTAGTTAGTCGGAACTCTTTCACCTCGTTAGGAGATTAAGAGCACAAAAAAAGAAGAAAAAAGAAAAAGAAAAAAAGACTGATGTGAAAATGTTTGTTATATTTGTTTCAGCAAAAGGGCAACCAGATGATGGACAAGGCCAGCAATGCTGCCCAATCTGCCAAGGAAAGCCTGCAAAAGGTTCATGATCTTTTATTTTATTCTTTTAAATGGATTTACATGTTGATCTGTTTGTTTACAATTATTCTCAGTTTCTAAATGACTAATGGTTTAGCTATTTGAACCAGGATATCAACACTTCACAGTGTTAATTATGATCAAGATAATAACATTAAAATTTCTAAAGCATTTGCTCAATGCAAAGTTTCTCTTTACTAAAATGTGCAGCTGAAGTTTAAAAAAAAAAAAAAACTATCTTCTTTTTTTTTTTTTTTTTTGTAAAAAAAAGTTTTTTTAAAGATGCAAAGTTTGTGAAGAAAGGTGGAATGTCTAATGATTCATTGTGATAGATAGTTCTTGTTCATCCATTGGAGATATGATTTCTAATGCATAATAGTCAGAAGGTATGATTTTTAATGCATAATACTCTATTGGGTCATTCACTTTTTGCTCTAATTCTAACTTCCCAATAATGGCTTTTATCAATATTTTTGGTTTCTATTTCTCTTCTTCTACTTTGAGTTCACTTTGTTTCTTAGGCCCCCCATGAATTGTTGGTTTGGGAAGTTGTTATGGCTTTTCCATTTGGATTCTTATAATAAAGGATTTGTTTGTTTGTTTGCTTGTACTTTGTCATGTACTGTTACTTTCAAACTACATTTAGTAGTTTAAATTCTGTGAGATGGAAAATCTATGCCAGAAAAGTGAAATAGAGTTGCAGTTGTGTAGACACCCCATTTTGACCGACCCTAAGACTTGGGCGTTTTCTTTTGATTACCCGATGATGACAATTAGAATGTGTTTCTCACAAAATTCTCGGTAAGAAAGATGGAATTTAAGTTTTAATCCCAACCTTCACCCATTTTTCAGCCAAACTATTTTAGACCTTAAAACCCTCTTTTCAAAATATGTTTTTTTTAAATGTTTCTATAATGTCCCGAGGCTCCCATTTCGATTAAAATATTACACTTTTCAGTAAACCGAGTAAGGACAAAGTGGAAATAAATGGAAGAGATGTGAACTTTTTTTGAAAAATATTTAAAAACATCTTCTTTATAGGTTTGGAGTTGAAGGAAATAGGAGGGGATGAAAGAAAACTGGTTTAGGAAAAGAATGAGTATCAAATCATTAAGAAGGAAATGAGCAGCCTTAACTAAATTAGGCATTTCTCTTTGTACACTTGGAATTGAAATGTGAGGCCACCACCATTGGAAAGTGGACTTCTGGGGCTTCAATTTAAACACAAGAACCACCTTAGAGCAAGTCCAAATAAGGGAGATATACCAATTTGAAGTTGGGCTTCAAAACAGATTTTGTTGACCCAGCCCGAGATAGCCTTTACTAAATTAGGCATATCTCTTTGTACACTTGGAATTTAAATTTGAGGCCACCACCATTGGAAAGTAGACTTTTGGGGCTTCAATTTGGACCCAAGAACCGCCTAAAACCAAGTCCATATGGGGGAGATATGCCCATTTGAAGTTGGGCTTAAAAGCAGATTTTGTTGACTCGGCCCAAAACAACAATAGCCCATTTTTTTTTGGTTTTGGTTCGGTTGGGACAACCTATTTACCTATTTTCTGAGCCATTCAAGTGCATCCACTCATCCTCCATTATACCTAATCATTCCCCATTGTCAAAAAGAGGTTTTGTTTGCATTCATAAAGGAGTATTCCATGCAACCACCTTGAAAATTTGTCCTCCTATCACATTCTTGTCTCCCACCTTGTCTCCCACCTTCTTTTTGACCTTTACTTTCCCTCATTGCCTATATAGAATGATCATATTGTAAGAGAAGAAAAAGAGACCACGAAATTGAAGAGAAATGAGTGAGAAAAGAGTGAAAAAAGAGAGAAAAATTGAGTTTTTGAGCAAAAAATATTCCTATCTTCCACATACACCCCATACCTTCCATAGCTACTGAAATTCCTCATTTCCATACACTAAAACCACTCCAAAAATTATGATATAGCCAAAGATCAATTGCCTTGATCATAAGGAAGAGTGTTTAGTGATTGAAAGTGAGAAAAACTAGAGAGTTAGCCACTTTCTATACCACAAACTCCATAAACTCCATAATTTCCAATTGAGGATTTGAGAACACACTTCCTACACTTGAGGGTGATCAAGAGGAAGTTTGGAAATCAAAAAGTTCAATCTTTCTTTGGAAGGTGAATTGTTAGTCTTTCATTTTCTTATATTTTATATCTTATATTTATTTTCATGCTTCTTATTTCATTGTGTTTTGTTATAATCTAAGTGGTTTGTTTCTCTCATATTTATTTTCTTACTTTATATTTCATAGTGTGTTGTTATAATCCTAGTGGTTTGTTTAACTCATAATTATTTATTTATTTATTTATTTATTTTTATCCGCATGCTTTAATTTCATATTAGTTTTGTTGTAATCTTGCATGTTCTACCTCATATTTTTTTTTCGTGTATTAGTCTCATATTAGTTCTGTTGTAATCTTGCATGTTCTATCTTTTATTTGTTTTATTGCTTTAGGTTTATGTTGTGAGTTTGCACTTTTTATTTTATTTTATATTTGTTTTCTTTTTCTTTTTTTAATCTAACCGGTAGTGGTTAGTTGAGCCACCTGCATATTCTTTGTTTGTTCATTTTCTTGGTTTCGCAACAAGACAGGTTTTGCTTGGCCTAGTTGGCCCGCTGGTTAGCTTCTTCCGAACATGATGGCGTAATCTCCCAATATTGACCAATTTCCGCCGACGGTTCTAAAGAACATGAAGCTTTTATTTTATTTATTTTTTATTTTGAGTGTATTGTGAGGTTTTTATTTTGTTGTAATATTCTCATCATCTCTCTCTAATTTGATTTATAATTATTCTTTAAAATGTTGTAATAATTCCCCGCCCCGCTTCTTTCTATCCCATTCTTTTACTTGCTTTCTTTATTTGTACATAAACATCATATTTATTTTTCATCATAGTTATGCTTTGCATCCATGTTTCATGCATCTTGATTCGGCTAAGTTTGCATTTGTAGATTTAATCAATTCCTATGTGATTATGTGTGCTACCTCATGTTCTTGAGATGATTCATATATCATATTTTAGAAGCCGAATCTTTAGTTGCATCTCATGAGTGAATTGCATTAGGATTTTGTATATAAGATCATGCATATTTTACTAACTTTGTTTTGTAACTTGTTCATGGGACGTCAAACATATAAGTTTTTATGCTTTAGCATCCTGTTTGTGTGTGTTTTTCTTACTATGTCTAGCATTCTACCATGAGGCTATTTGCTTATGTGATATAACTCTATGAATGCCAGTGGATGGAGGTTGTGTCGCTTAATTTGGAATGATGTTGATTTTTCGTGCTTGTAAACTCAATTTATTTAGGTTGTACATCGTCAAAACTCTTTCAAAATGCATGATATCAAATTGTTCCAAAATGAATGGCATAGTCTATACTTGTATGCTTCACATAGTAAATTTTAGGATTTATTAACTAATCAGAACATGAACATATAAATAAAATAAAATTCATATCATGGTTAGTAAAGGCCGATCTTTGATCGGATGGGTGAGGGTGCTCATTATTGACCTTCTCCTCTCATACCTAAGGTTCCGAGCCAAGCATCCTTGGTTACGATGAACAGTGGCCTTGGCATGAGTCATGGGTTTCCTAATTTTCCCAAAATAAATATTAGGTGGTGACTTTGAGATCTGATGACGCAATCCATTCTTGAAAAAGTTGCAATAAAATGGATTTTCAATAAAAGTTGTCAAATCTGGACTCTTATCTACGTTTCACATTGCACTCGTGAGACTAGATCAAAGAGATCTCGGGGGTCCAAACTGTTTAACACGCACGGGTACCCCCTGGGCATGTTATAAGTTGCAAGAGTGATGAAGCATTAATTATGTTGTCATTGTATTTCTTTGTATGAAGATATGATATTCATTATGTTGCCTTCTTGTTTCTTTCTATGATAGTGGATTGGAATTGGGCCCTCACAAAATGATAGTGGGAACTGCTATTAGTGGTAAGGCTTTAAGGTGTGGATTGTGGGATAGATATGTTATCCACATTCTTAATGAGGAAAAGATATTGGTGTTGTTTGTATGGTTGTGGGTGTGCATTTATGGCTTTGATTTTGACTCAAATGGTTGCTATATTTGATTGGTTTACATACTTCCCACAGTAAAAAATTTTCCATTGAAAAGCCTTTTGCTACTTAAAAATTTTGAGTTAAGAAAATGATTTCTGCTTGAATTCCAATAGGACAACAATGCATTAAACTTAACCGAAAAAGGGCGTTAAGGGGGCGAAAATGCGAATCAGCCCCCAAACGACCGTAGGGATGTCACGGCCACCTTCCCCATCACAAATAGGACCTGTGACAATAGACGGAATGTAATTAGCACACGTAGTTTGGGAGTTAGAGCCGAAAATGCATTAAACTTAGTCGAAAAAGAGCGTTTTGGGGATGAAAATTCATAACAGCCCCCGAACCACCGTGTGACTCACACGGACAGTTTCCCTATGACAAATAGGACTTGTGAGAACTGACGGAATGTAATTCGGACCCGTAAGTAGGGAGTTAGAGGCGAATACGCACTAAACATGGCCGAAAAAGGGCATTTCGGGGGCGAAAATTCAAAACAGCCCCCAAATCATTGTGTGACTCACAAGGGCAGTTTTTCCATGATAAATAGGACTTGTGCAAACTGACGGCATGTAATTCGGACCAGTAGCTATGTGGGCAACATTCCATATTGGAGAGGGCAGTGGTTGTGCATGCAGATCCTGATGATCTTGGGAGAGGTATGGTTCATTCTTTGCATCTTATGGCATATTACAATGCCTAAACTTGAAAGCAAAAGCAATACTTCCCAAGTATGTATATTTACTTGAGAGAGTAAATGTGTAGGGAAATGTGACATCAAGCACCTGTTATTCTTGGGTCAAAGAGCCAAAGATATTTGAAGTGGATTTTTATTATTATTATTATTATTATTATTATTATTATTATTATTATTATTATTATTATTATTATTATTTTTATTTTTATTTTTTTCGTGGTCTTATCATGGAAGGGGATTTCAATGGGACATCAAAATGCATCAAATTGGTTTTGATTTCAATGGGACATCATGATGCTAGTCTTGTGTGCTCTAGAAAGTGGGTTTAGAAAATGATCTTCTATATCATTTCCTTATTTTATTTTGTTTTATTTTAAAGGGATTGAAGTCAATTTTGATATAAAAACAAGGCCTATAAAAAAAAAAAAAAAAATCAATGTTTTACTATCTAAAAAAAAAAACCAATATTTTAAAACTTAGATGTTATATTTAATAAAATAGATAATCAATTGAGTTAGCTCAATTGGCCTCTTTTGTGTACCTTTTGACTAAGAGAGGTGGTAAGGAAAGGATGGAGGGAGAAAAGAGGGAGAAATTTGGTTTGGCATATTACTTCACTATTGATAGGAGATGAATGAATTTATAGTGGCTCTAAGACATTAGTTTGTGTGTTACTCTCTCTCTCTCTCTCTCTACATGTATTAGTTTGTGTGGCTCTAAGAAGGCCCATAAACTAAGAAGGTCCATAAACTATCACAAGAATGGGGCAACATTCCTGTCATACTTGATGGGGACCTTAATAGCGTGCCAAAGGTAATTCATTCATGCGTGATTGTTACTTTAGTAGTTTCTTAGAAAAAAACACAGTTTCAGTTTTAACTGCCTCACTGTGTACTTGAAAGATTTCTGTTCATGTCATGTTCAGAGTGCAATGTATTAGTTTCTGGCTTCGTCCGAGGTGAGTTTTGGTTCCTCGCCTTTTGTCATGTACCATCTAATGAGCATTCTCTTGAAATTTGTATGCTATTCCAAAATACCTATCTATATAACTTTCCATGGTGGAGTTCTTGACTTGAAACTAAATTTGTTGCAGTTGGACCTCCAATTACATGACCGAAGAAGAATATCTGGGCAAATATGTTCATTAGAGTATCAAGCATTCCATTCTCGAAATAATTATGCTGCCAGGTTGGTGTCAAAGTTCCTTGCAAATTTCCTTGATCTTGTTTATTCTGAAATGTGTTTTAGGATGTCACATGGAAGTGAAATGGTTCGCTCTTTCAGTTTGCATTGAATTTTTGAGTCGATTTAAACATTTCAACACATTCTTCATTGGAATCAGCAAAATTGATGAAGAAGATGAAAATCAGGTTCTTCATTGAAAAAACAAACAAACAAACAAACCGAGCAATGTATTTCCTTGCTGAATGACATGAACAAAAGAATGTTATGATTTTATTTCCTTCTTGTTTCCCTACTGTTGCTATACCATACATAAGTTGACTAGTCTATATTTGATATGTGCTCTATTTATGGATTAATTTTTGTATATGTGGTATTGCTTTTCAAATTCTGTCCCAAGGCCACTAAAGAATAGATGAAGCAATGAAGAATTAATGCTTGCTACTGGGACTGAAGGAGTAACTCGTCTTCGACACGATTTAAAACTCTACAGTGCATACCTTGGAGTTCATGTAAGATTTCTGAGTCATAGTTATATTTCCTTGCATGCCCCTGGGTCTTTTTTTCTCCCTAGTTTGACACGAATTTACTTAATTAGCTTGTCTTATGAATTGAATTTGCATGTATTTTAACTATGAAATGAAAATGTATTGGTGGGTGATTGTTTGTCTCACACAATATTGAATACGCCCTAAACGTAGTCGAAAAAGGGCATTTTGGGAGTGAAAAATCAAAACAGCCCCCGAACCACTGTGTGGCTCAGACAAACAGTTCCCCCATGACAAATAAGACTTATGAGAATTGACGAAACGTAATTCGGACCCGTAGGTTGGGAGTTAGAGCCGAATACACCCTAAACTTAGTCGGAAAAGGGCGTTTCGGGGGCAAAAATTGAAAACAGCCCCCGAACCGCCGTGTGGCCAACACGAACACCTTCCCCATGCCAAATAGGACTTGTGACAAATGACGGAATGTTATTCAGACCCGTAGGTTGGGATTTAGAGACGAATACGCCCAAAACTTAGTCGAAAAATGCGTTTGGGGTAAAATTCAAAATGACCCTTGATCCGCCGTGTGGCCGACATTTAACACCTTCCCCATGCCAAATAGGACTTGTGACAAATGACAGAATGTTATCCCCTTCTCCATTTTAGCATTCTTATACGTTCAATTAATAGTGAAATATTTCCTTCGTTTACATTTTTTTTTTCTAATAACAAAATAAGAACAAAGACAACTTTTATTAGGGATTCCTGATAAGTGTTTAAACAACTTATGGTTCTTGTGTGTTTCATAGTGTTTTTTTTAGTTTTGATGCATTTTTAATATGTTTTGATGCCACTGTTTTGCTTTAGTTTGTAGGCACATGGGTAAGGGATACTTGTTTTTCCATGATTGTAGAGTGGTTGTTAAGTGATTTTGTTATGTATGCTTGGATTGGGGCAAGGGCTCCCTACTCCCAACCCCACCCCAAACCGAGTTTGGGTTGTAATCCTATTCCTGTTACCTGGCTCTAATCCAATTAATACCTTTGGAAGCTTGTCCTGTATAAGGGTTCTAATCAAGGGTTAAATTGCCATCCCTATGGAAAAAAAACTCTTCACTTGTTTTCATAATTTGATGATAGCCTATAGACCAACATTGCTTAAGAACGCATGTTTTATTCCAACTTAGTGTGATGGATGTAGGGGCAAGTTATAGATGGATTTGCTCCAACCATGCCCCGACTTCGTTTGGCATGATGTTGCCTCTATCAGATTTTACTTTACTTTTATTTTCTTAAATTGTAAAACTATCATATGCTATAACTTTAATTCATTTAATCTTTATTTGTTTTAGCCTTTTACTTCAAAGAGCAGGATTTGATATTCCATATTTGGGATATCATCTTTTGCATTTGGCTCTGAAGCATTATTATGGTAATTGTTTATTAATTCAAAGGTCATGCCTCTATATGATTCTTCATTAACTCCTTTTAACATTTTTGTTTCGCTAAGGAGATCGCATGATGGATTACATAAACCTAGATGACAGATCAATTTGTATGTTCTGGGTTGTGTCTTACACCATGACACAGCTTGCTTGTGAAACAGTGATGAATTGGTTGACCTCTGCTGGAGTTCAAGAGTTGTTACCTGGATCAAACTTACAGTCAACTGAGAGGCTAATGGTGATGCGAGAAGTTAGCCCATTGCCAATTTCGTTGTTATCAAGCTTTTCAATCAACTTGTGTCTAAAACTGGCTTATCAGATAGAAGAATCTATGTTTTTGGGACAGGTGCTAGATATCTTCTAGTTTATTATCTTGCTTGTGGTTGACTTAGTATCTGGTGATAGGAACTTATATTATATTTATTTCTATATAAATCTGTAGATTGTATATATGGATAAACAAAGTGTTTATGTTTTGCAAATTCACATGCATCCTAGACAAAACTGTTCCTATGGCAATGTTTAACTGAGTTAGGAAATAGCTTCTCTAAAACACCAAAGGAAGGGCAGCCCAAACGCCGATATATGTATTTTGGGTTGGATTATATTTGGTTTGTATAGAATTTGATGCTACAAGACCAAATTTTTGGATGGTTGAAAGTGAAATAGAAATAGACATATGTACTGTTTTGTTTATATACAGGGTACAGGTTGCACGAAATAAATACAGGTTGTGTAGAAATTAATAATAATAATAAAAAATAACACTAAATAAATTTTTTGGTGACTAAATGTTTAGTAGCCAAAAAACCAAAATAAAACTTGTTGGCTACTAAAAATTTAGTAGCCAAAAACAAACCAAAGATTTTTTGGCGACTAAAAATTTAGTAGTAAAAAATGTATGAGACTTTAGGCGACTAAATAGTTTAGTGGCTAAAAAAAAATATGAAAATTAATTTTTTTTGGCAACTAAATATTTAGTAGCTAATAATAAATGATACTTTGGGCGACTAAAAGTTTTAGTCGCTGAAAATGAAAATTAATTTTATTTGAAAACTTTTGGCGACTAAATATTTAGTCGCCAATTTATGACTTTTGGCTACTAAAAAATATTTAGTCGCCAATACCTCGTACTTTTACCTACTAAAACATTAGTAGCCATTTATAGGACTTTTTGGCGACTAAATTTTTCTTAGTCATCAAAACCTTCCCCGACCGTTTTCCCGCGACAAATCTAGAGACCAAAATATTTAGTCGGGAAAAGGCTTCGGCGACTAAAAACCTTACTTTTGGCGACCAAAACTTTAGTTGCCAAAAGTACATTTTCTTGTAGTGGTTGTGATAATAATTTGATAGTCAGAAGATAAAAAATAAACAAGATAGTATAAAAGATATGATAATATCATTTTTGTTATCCATTTACTGAATAAATTACTGATGAAAAATATGCTCAATGTTATGTGAATTAAAAATCTTGAGAGAGTCTAATGTAATTAAGTCAATTTTGTAGAGTTTATTATTTTTTTTTTCAAACTTGATGAGAGATCAGTATAATTTATTTTTAAAAGAAGTCAAATACATATCATGTACAAATAAAATCGACTCGAAAAAATTGATACTATTATTTATAAAATAATTGGAGATCATTTCATTATAGATTGTAAAACCTTGATGAAATAAAAAATTAATATGTAATTTTTATAAAATTATGGTATCATTTCATTACATGTTTCTATAAATATACATAAAATATAAGAATATTATTCTAATTCTCAAAAACTTGGGGAAGGGCCACCCCCGATCCCTCAATAGTTCTTCATCTACTCTCCGTGTCACTATATTGCTTACTTCTTCATACTTTATTTTGTGGGTCTCAATTTAAGTTTATGATAATGATTTGAACCCTTCATTTTATAAATTCCGTAATAAAAATCATATGTGCAAAAAATCGATTTCAACATTTATCAATAAATAGATAAACAAATCGCATTTTGTTTTATAAAATATAAGATTTATGTTTAAATTCATAGTTGTCATCTATTTTAAAAAGAAAATATAAAATGCGTATATGTCTTTACTGATATATGATAAAATAGAGTTTTTGCATAACTCATCTTAACTACTAAGCTAACAAGATGAATGGTTTAGATTATTGTTGTAAGCCCACGATGGGACACACAAAATAGTGTATGGACGATAGTAGTATGGAGGGGAGTCATTCAGTATAAGATCATACAGTGCCTTTATTTACACACAAAAACAAACCCCTTCTCTCTCTATCTCTCTCTCTCTTAAAACCTTAAAGTAGAGGTCGTAAAGGTGAAGGGTCATGGAGGCTAAAGAAAAAAGAGAGGGAATGAGAGGGAACGAGGGAGTTGCAAAGGTTGGAATTACTAGGGTGGTCGTCATTAAGGTGAGGAAGGACTGCAGGGGTATAAGGAGCTGCATGGTGGTGGTTGCTTGGGTGGGTGATGGCTACGAGGAACAAATAGTTGAAGGTTGTGACATGGTGGTCACTAGGGAGGAAATGGGTTGTGTGTTGTGGAGTGGTAGTTGATAGGGTATCGGAGGGTTATAGGGGTTAGAGAGTTGAAAGGTGGTAGTTGTTGGAGTGAGGGAGAATTGAGGAGGGGTTTGGTTAGAAATGGTGGTTGCACTAGTTGGAGGTAATGGTTGAAGTGAGTATGAAGTTAGGGTTTGAAACATGGAATGGAAATAGAATTTGAAAGGTTAATGGATAAGGATATATTTGAAATTATGCGGACATATAATAGGAAAAAATTAATAAGGAGATAATTTCATTGTGTAAAAAGAAACACTCAATGTAATAATTAATGGTTAAAAAGAAGTAGAAAGGCAAGTCGTTATTTACAATTCAATTAGCTGTGGAAGATAATAAATAAATATATATCATACGAAGGTAGCTTCTCTTTAGTGCATAAAGTAGATTGGACGGTGGAGCCTATCACAAGTTTTGTTTCAATGATTCTGTTATTTTCTAACTTAAAATTATATTTAATTTAATTTATTTTATTTGATATTTACGTATTTTTACGAATAAGTTTATAATGTTAATATTAGTTTCCTAATCTTTAGGGTTATCCTGCAATATCTCCTAAATATCTAATTTCTTGTTATTTAGTTGTGTATATAAATAAGACTTCAACGTTGTTTCAAAACACACAGAAAAGAAGTCTTTACTCATCTATTCTTTTGCTGTGTTCTTTTCTTTGCGAGTTTACTATATTGAGTTTATAAGTGAGTATTGGGCAATTCAAGGTTAGTGAAATTCACTTCGCTATACACAAGTCATTTCGAAGGTCATTGTATCTTGGGGGAGCAACACCATTCAATTCGGTGCAGAAGTGGGTGTATCGTTCCTAAGGAGAGTGCAATCTGCGTGCCTCAACCACCATATAGGCTTCTCTAAACTTTATCTCTAATAATATTTATTTGTTATTTTTGGTTTATTATTAGTGTGGTATTTTATTCTAACAGTAATTCTTGTTTAATTTCTCCAATAGATTCGAACCGTTCATTTTGTCAAAAACTTTATATATTTTATTCACCAAAAAAAGTAAGCTGATCTGATAGTCATAAACTATTCAATTTATCGTGCTTGGCACCAAAAAATGATGGTTTATTTTTAAAAACACAAACGCAAAAATTGAATATGTTACGATTATTGACTTGGCCTAATTTTGTAACAAGTAAAATACATGAAATGCCCAATAAAATGAATGGTTCAGATCATTGAAATGATACTTATAGTGAGCTCTGTGTGAGCCGAGTATAAAAATTGCACATTCGGCAAACAGAGTGCATCCAAGCCCATCATGGGCCCAAATCCAACCAGGCCCACTAGATTGTAGAAGTTCAACGTCGAGCAGCCTCTTCGCCAATTAGGTGATACGCCGAGTAGGTGGTACCGATAGAATCGACAGTCATTCATGCACAGTACCGAAGTGGGCCCAGGCTGTCCCTTTCCAGAGGTGTAATAGGAACTTGGGCCCTGACATTGTGATGACCATGACAAGTAGGTCAAATTACGTAGAAAATATCTACACCAAATCTCTATAAAAGGAAGGTAAATCGAATGAGAAGGTATGCACATCCATCCAAACTCACTTCATTCCCTAAATATCTAACCTATCTTCTTTAATCCAAAATCTGACTTAACAGTTAGAGTGCTAATTTCGGCACTCTTGACCGGAGTGTTTCTTATTTCAGGCATCAGGGTGAGAATCAAATAAAGGTCTGTTTGGGGCAAACAAATATTGTAAAACCACCAATCACAATTGACGCCGTCTGTGGGAATATTCAAACTCATCCATGGCAAACCCAACTAATGATCATCCAATCACTGAAGTTGATTCTATGGCACCTAGAGGTTCCTCTAACCCGGAAGAAACTCTCATCCGACGAGTCTTAAACTTTGATCCACCAAATTCATCTGTACTGCCAACATCTACCGAAGACATAATACGTACATTGTTGGACCAAGCCAAATGCAATGAACAACGTTTTAAAGAGCTGGTGAAGTTTCAAAAAGCTTCGCTCCAAGAACGCGGCCGTTCTACAGTAAGGGGAATTGGACAACATCGTCCTCAGAGATGTGGTGCTAGTAATAGCTTTACTGATTCATCTTGAGGCGAGCCTAGAAAATGCAGCCCAGATATAAACTTAAGCTTGTCTGATGAAGAAAACTCCCCGCGGGCACAGTAGCGGGCGCGTAAATGAAAGAATAAAAATTCTAACTTAGAGGATAGGCACAATCCATTTGTCTGACGGATAGCTAAGGCTGCCTTGCCCAAGAAGTTTAAGACTCCATCATTTACACTGTATGATGGAAAGTGAGACCCTACTGACCATGTACGTCATTACAAGTAAGCCAGGATGTTGCATGTAGATGATGAAGTGCTTATGTGCAGAATAATCCCTAGCAGCTTAGGCCCTTTAGCCATTAGATGGTATTATAAGCTTGAGCCAATGTCCATGAAGAGCTTTCATCAGCTTTAGAAATCTTTTTGGGCCAGGTTTATCACCAACGAAACTCAGCCCAAGCAAGCAAGTTCCTTGTAGGCAATGAAGATTGGACCCAACAAGACCCTCCTCGGCACAATATTGGGAGTGTTTCAATCTTGTTGATGATGACTGCAATGACGCTATGGCTATGACGGCCTTTAAAATGGGACTCCACCTAGATAGCCCGCTTCAAAGCTTTTTGACCCGAAGACTGCCAAAGTTAGTTTGGGATCTGATGAAGAAAGTTGAGGAGTATTATAAGGTTAAAGATGATATGCTTTGACTAAACGCAAGGCTTCAAGCCCTAGAATCGGTTGCATTAGTGGTGGCTCAGCCACTGATAGCTGTTCCCCCAAGTAGAGGACTCACATCGCGAAGGAGAAGTCCAAAGCCGAATGGGAGGTCTGTTAGACATATTGATTTTGATTATTTTGTTTTGATTTAATTGAAGATTTAAGTTGTTTGAAATCTTATAATCAATTTAACATCATAATTCATCCTCATTTTGTCTTATTTATGTTTATTAGAGGCCAAAATTTCAACTCAAACAAGCAAGAACCAAGCAGTAGAACGCAGCAGCAAGCAACAGTAGCAAAAGCATTGTTTTGACCTTGTTTTGATGGATTATAATTGAAAATTTATTCTTTGATTAAATCATTATAATCTATGATTCTCTTAGTGTTTAATTATGTTTTTGAAGGCCAAAAAGAAGCTTCAACAAGTGTTAAAGAAGTCCCATAAAAACAGCAAGCAGCAGTAGCAAACAGCAGCAGTAGAAGTAGCCAAAACAAAGAAGATTGAAAATACACTAGGTGGATGTCTGGGCGAACATCTGGGGGGATGACCGGCTAGGAAAAAATCAGCCCATTTCACTCTAGTTCAGTCCAGCTTCGCTCCGACTGTCACATTAGTAGTATGCTTGACGACCGCAAAAGTCATCCTTGATTACTGGAACCTCACTGGACATCCGGGAGGACATCTGGGAGGACATCCGAGTGGACATCCCTCAAGAATAACATTTCATTTTGGACATCCAGGTGGACGACCACTTTGTACTGCAACAACTCTTTTCCAAATATAGTTGTGATCGATCAGACCCATATTTTAACTTCTTCCAGATCTAATCATGTATGAGGAATGCAAGTTTGAGTAGAGTAGATTTAACCAAAATCTTACTCAATCTTCTCAACACACGCAACATACAATGGTCGATGAATTTCTCTTTAAATAAATAGAAGTGCTCCTGCTAAATAAAGAACACACAGAGACAACAAACAAAACATTTTCATATCATTCATCACTTACATATTTCATCTTCTCCGAGTTGTTGAAGTGATCTTCGTCTGAGTATTACATTCATCCTTCAGAAAATCAAACACTGAGCTTTTAGACTTAAGCTCATTTACCTGTGAGAGGTTATCAGAAAATCCAAGAGACTTGAGCTAAGAAACTTTGTTTGATTTTGTCATTAGTCTTAAACTCATCCTTGGAGTTATCTGAAGTATTCTCCATTGTTGTTTGATTATTTTTTCCTTCAGAAAACATATAGAGCTTCACCTTAAGCGTATTTTCCTTTGAGATTTTACCAAAAATCTAAGAGCTTCACTGTTGTAATATTCATCCGTGAGAGATATTTATTGTAAGCTTTCTTTGAAAACAAAAACATCATACTCATCTCGTAAAGGTTACTAGCAAGCCTATAAAGCTAGGGAAATTAAGGTCTCTTGCAAGCCCAGAAGCTAGAATCAGGAGGATTGCTCCATGTGTTGAGAGGTTGCTAGCACCCTTGCAAAGCTAAAAGATAGTGGAAAATCTCAAGTGAAGTTTGAAGTAGATGTAGGCTTGGTTGAAGCCGAACCATTATAAATCATGTTTGCATTCTCTTCCCCTATCTCTTTAATTTGCTTGCTCTGCCATTTGTATATGATATTATTTGTGATAATTATCTAATTTTTTTTCATCGCTCTAATTGTTGTATTAGTTTGTAATTTTTATTGGGGATTATTTATTTTAATCAGAGAAACCTAATTCACCCCCTTTTAGATTGCTTTTTGAGTAACAATTGGTATCAGAGCCTGGGGCTTTTGTTTAGATTTAAGAATCTAGAGTTTTTGATCCATAGCAACCATGTATTCTACTTACTCTGTTGTAGGACAAGCTAGCAATAGGCCGCCTCTCTTTGATGGTAGTAATTATATTCATTGGAAAGAAAAAATGACTTTGTATTTTCAAGCTACCAATTATGCTTTGTGGCTTATTATCACTAAAGGTTCTAAAATCCCTACCAAGGTAGTAGACAATATCAGTGTGCTTAAACTTGAGGATGAATTTGATGAGCATGATTATAAACTCCTTCAAGCTAATGCTAAGGCCAAGCTTATTCTTGTATGTCAACTAGATGCAAATGAGTACAATAGAATTTATGGGTGTATTATTACTAAAGAGATTTGGGATAATCTTGAAATCACCTATGAAGGAACTAGCCAAATAAAAGAGTCTCGGATTGACATGCTTATTCATGATTATGAACTCTTTACTATGGAATCATTTAAATCTATTTATGAGATATTTTATAGATTTACCAATATTATTAATGCTCTAAAATCTCTTGGTAAATCTTATACTAATGGTGAGCTTGTGAGAAAAATTCTTAGGTCTTTGCCAAAGGAATGGGATGCTAAGGTTACGACTATCCAAGAAGCAAAAGACCTAACAAAATTGGGCATTAAAGAACTCCTAGGCTCATTCATGGCTCATGAACTTTTAATGATGGATGACAGTAAAAAGGAAGCCATTTGGGAAGAAAAAGATAGAGTATCCAACTTGTGTCTCATGACTCTTGGAGAAGAAGAATCCACTCAAGATGAGGTCATTTCTAATTATATAGAACTTGAAAGTGCTTTCAATGAATTACATGACTTATTTAGAAATGTTTGTGCTGAGAATTCTAAATTAAAGAAATTAGTTACTTCTCTTTCAAATGACGTGGTTGTTTTAAAAATGAAAAATGCTACTTTGAAAATTGACTTCACATCTATTGCCAATGGGAAAAACATTTTGAAAAATAATGTTGAAGATTTAAACAAAACTCTTGAAACTTTTGTAAAAGGTAAAGAAAACCTTAACAAGCTTCTTGGAAATAAAAGATGTTTTTTGACAAAGTAGGCATTGGTTTTGATCCTCCTAAACCTTTTGTGAGATTAAATGTTCTTGAGACTAATCCCCATGGATCCAAAGAACTATGGGTACCAAGAAAGAAATCAAGATATTTTGTAAGTGGAATCTCAAAGAACACCAAGGACTTAGAAAGGAAATGCACAACAAGAGTGTTCAATCTAAAGAGCAAAATCAACCCCTACAAGAAGAAGAATGATGAAATGAAAATCACCGAGATGAACAAGAGAGGTCATGTATGGGGAAAGATTCCAAAGAGGTAAATGAAGGTATAAACCTCTAACATTCCTTTAAGCTTAACTTCTGTATATTTTAAGGTGTGATGTATGTTAAATAGGTTGAATTTGTTAATTGATTTCATAAAAGCTAAATTTTGCTAAGTTTGCTAAGTCATGTTCTACTTGTTTCATTTCAAACCATCATTGAACTCAAAATTGAGATTTAGATTATATTGATGAATGCCCATTTATAGATGATTCTTGTATTCATTGACTATGTTATATCTTGTCATCCTTTGCCATGAAAAGAAAAAAAAATGAAAACATTTTTTATGAGCATATGACATCTTGTACTAATATGCTAATTCTTTTTGAGTCATATCTTTATAAAATCAATTTTGATGATATAGCACATTTTGAGATTGTATACTAATTATATTGTGAAAATTGTGTTTGACACATCCATGTACTCTTGTCATCTCAAAAGTATGTTCGAAATGAAAATTTCAAGCTCATATGCTTCACATTGAATATTTGAATAAGTTATGAAATATTTGACTATTAAATAGATTTTCGGATTAATGATACATCGGCAATGTTTAAATAAAATGAAGAAGCATATGTTTGTAGAGACATTGCATCTATTCTATTGAATATCATTTGGATATGGATTATATTGGCATGTATATCATGAAATGCTATTGAGTGCTAACTGTCATACTTACTGGTTTTATAGCATTCATGTTGTATTCCACATTGAGTAAAATGTTATATCAAACTTGAACATGTGGAAAGAATATAGTTTCATGAAAATGCCTCTTGATTATTTTGTATGATTAAATAAGTATGATGCTTCACTTCTTGATAGAATAATGAGCATAAAACTATTTTCTTATGTATATTATGCTATGTGCCTAAACTTTGAAGAATCTGATAATAGCATTCTAAACTCTTGATTGATCATGGCACCTATTGAATTGTCTCTCATCTTTTGAGTGTGTCTGTTTTTATTAATGATATAAGATGAGAGTGAAATAGAACAACATTTATTTTGTGTTGTATTTTTCATTAGTATAAATGTGATTTTTTGTGATTGGATATATATGCATAAGATCGCAATAAAAAAAATAAAAAAAAGGGAGTAGCACCAACTTAGGGGGAGAAATTATTTTGTTAGATGTACTTGTTAAAATCTTTTTGCGCTAACTTATTTGTGTAAGGAAATTGAAGATTGAAAAGTCTCCAACTCTGAAATCAAAGGTATGTTTCCTACACTCTTGAGCTTTTGTGATAAAAATCATATGTTCTCTAATGTCCTTTAAACTAACATTTTTCATTACAATGACATAAAAGGAATTGAGTATCTATGGATTTAAATATGCATCATATGATTTGTAATAAATATTCTTTGATGTTAAATGAAAAGAAATTTTGCTCTTGCCTAAAATCATGCTTACGCTTAAATATGTGCTATATATTGATTTCATGATTTTCTAGGCATATGAACTGCTATATGTTGGACATGTCTCTTTAGTAGAATTACCTTAGCTCCATGAGATTATAATGAGTTTAAGCTGTTATGGGCAATAATTCGTATTCTACATAATGCTTGTGCTATGATGGTTAAATCTTCTAGATTGCTTGTTCAAGATCCTATTGGCATCATCGCGTAAACAATTTGTTTTGAGCTTCATATATCATATCTTCTATTGCTTTTGTCAAATGAAACAGGGGAAGAATTTCACTAAGTTGAACTTGAATGCTTTTTCAAAAATCCCCTCAGATTATATTTTGTTTTTTTGTATCAAACATATGGGCTTGCACCTTCATTCTATTATTATCTCTTTGCCCATTACAAATGGTATGAGCTTAATTTGCATGATCATTGTGTGCTATTTGTTTCTTCTCTACATTGGTAACTTACTTGATATGGATGATTATTTGTGCTATAATGAGACTTGTCATTTTCTCATCATCCTGTATTGTTGAGTAGTGCCAAACTCCCTCATTGTTCTTGATTAGTTGTTGATGATGTCACAAGGGGAGAGAAAGAGTTGATTGTTTTGGTATCTTTATTTTTGGTACCTTAATTCTTACAAACATGATCTTTGAGCTTATTAGTTGTTGATAATGTAAAAGTAAAATGTTTTCCGCAAGGGGAGAATGACCTGCACATTAGCTATCTTAAAACTCTTGCCATATGCTACTTTGCTCAGTCAAATGTTTTCTCCACTTTTGATGGCAATTGAGCTAAATTTGTTTCTTGGTATCAGACTTACTATTTTATAGCTCAACTTAACTTTTGGCATCATGGCATCTATCAAACACCTCATGCTACATTGTGAAATCCTTTATGTGTTTTTGATGTTGTCGCAGGGGGAGATTTTGTGATGTTTTGTTAAGGAAGCAATGGGCGAGAATTGGTGATGTGTTATCTGTTATAGATTATTGGAGAAATGGAAAGGATATTATGTATGCTGTCATTGTTTTTGGTATGTTGCCTAGAGATTGATTGCCACTATACTAACTTGTATATCTACTTTGAGCAATCATTCAGGGGGAGTGTGACTTGAGGGGGAGCTATTCTTCCTCCCAACCAAATCAAAACATCATGTTGTGCCATCATAAAAAAGGAGGAGATTGTTAGACATATTGATTTTGATGATTTTGTTTTGATTTATGTTTTGATTTAATTGAAGAGTTAAATTGTTTGAAATCTTATAATTAATTTAACATCATAGTTCATCCTCATTCTATCTTATTTATGTTTATTAGAGGCCAAAATTTCAGCTTAAACAAGCAAGAACCAAGCAATAGAACACAGCAACAAGCAACAGCAGCAGAAGCATTGTTTTGATTTTGTTTTGATGGATAATAATTGAAAACTTAGTCTTTGATTAAATCTTTATAATCTATGATTCTCTTAGTGTTTAATTATGTTTTTGAAGGCCAAAAAGAAGCTTAAACAAGTGTTAAAGAAGTCCCATAACAACAACACACAGTAGCAGCAAATAGTAGCAGCAGCAAGCAGCCAAAACAAAGAAGGTTGAAAATACATTGGGTGGATGTCCGGGGGAGCAACCAGCTAAGCAACAATCGGCCCATTTCACTCTAGTTCAGTCCAGCTTCACTCCGTCACGCTTAGCAAGATGCTCGACGATCATGAAGTCATCCTTGACAACTGGGACCTCACCGGACATCCAGGAGGACATCCGGGCAAACATCTCTCAAGAACATAATTTCATTTTGGACATCCTGGTGGATGACCACTCTATACTACAACGGCTCTTTTCCAAATATAGTTGTGATCGATCAGACCCATCTTTCAACTCCTTCAAGATCTAATCATGTATGGGGAATGCAAGTTTGAGTAGAGTAGATTTAACCAAAATCTCAATCAATCTTCTCAACAAATGCAACATACAACGGTCGATGAATTTCTCTTTAAATAAATAGAAGTGCTCCTGCTGAATAAAGAACACACAGAGACAACAAGCAAAACATTTTCATATCATTCATCACTCACATATTTCATCTTCTCTGAGTTCTTGAAGTGATCTTCGCCCCGAGTATTACATTCATCCTTTAGAAAATCAAACACTAAGCTTTTAGCCTTAAGTTCATTTACCTGTGAGAGGTTATCAGAAAATCCAAGAGACTTGAGCAAAGAAATTTTGTTTGAGTTTGTCATTAGTCTCAAACTCATCCTTGGAGTTATTTGAAGTATTCTCTATTGTTGTTTGATTATTTTTTCCTTTAGAAAACACACAGAGAGCTTGGCCTCAAGCATATTTGCCTTTAAGAGGTTTTACCAAAAATCTGAGAGCTTCATTCTTGTAATATCCATCTGTGAAGGATATTTATTGTGAGCTTTCCTTGAAAGAAAAAACATCATACTCATCTTGTAAAGGTCACTAGCAAGCCTGTAAAGCTAGGGAAATTAAGGTCTCTAGCAATCCTATAAAGCTAGAATCTGTGGAGGATAGCTCCATGTGTTGAGAGATTGCTAGCATCCTTGCAAAGCTAGAAGATATTGGAAAATCTCAAGTGAAGCTTGAGGAGTGGATGTAGGCTTGGTTGAAGCCAAACAACTATAAATCGTGGTTGCATTCTCTTTCCTTATCTCTTTAGTTTGCTTGCTCTGCCATATTTATCCAATATTATTTGTGATAATTATTTGATTTTTTCTCACTGTTTTAATTGTTGTATTAGTTTGTAATTTTTATTAGGGATTATTTATTTTTAATTTGTAGAAACCTAATTCACCCCCCTCTTAGGTTGCTTTTTGTGTAACAAGGTCTACAACGGATAATCGCCAAGGTTCACGTCGAAGGAATGAACAGTATCAAGTTGACTCGAGGCATCAAAGGTGGTTTGACAAAAAGTACAATGAATTTTTGGAGCCAATTAGTCAGATCCTTTCGAAGATGAAACACCGCACCTATTTCAAATAGTTAGCCAAAATGTCTGGACCCCCTGATCTGAGAAATAGATAGTAGAGGTGTGAATATCACTAAGATCACGACCACTTAAAGGACAAATGCTACGCCTTGAAGGAACCATCTAGAGGATTTGTTAAGGGATGGTCATTTGTTCAATTACCTTCCAAAATGGCCTGCACCGACCAATACTTTAACCATACGGTCAGAATCTCCCCCACTCGGTGTGATTCAAGTGATCTACAACATCCAACCTATGAACAAGATAAACTAGGTCCAGGTGTATCCACTCAAGGGGTCTACACAACCTCGTTCAGAGTTAGAGGCACAGCCAAAGGGGCAGTGAGGGGTGCTGACTAATGAGATCATCTTTTTTCACCATGATGATGCCCTCGTTGTTGATTTGAGGGCAAACAGGTACTCCATTGAGCGAATCCTAATCGATTAAGGGAGCACTTTAGAAATTATGTACTACAAAACCTTCCTCAAACTTGAGGATCTCAAACCAGTCGATTATCCAATCTTTAGCCGCCAACCCTAAATACCTGCTCAGCAAGATTGTGTTACCCGTCCATGCTAGCAGTAAGACGCTAGATGTAGAATTCCTAATTGTTAAGCTCTCATCTTCTTCCAACATAATTATGGACCAAACGTGGCTCCATGCGATGAAGACCGTGCTGAGTACATACCATTAGCTCCTGTAGTTCCCTACCAAGTATAGCACTAACCAAATTCAAGGACCTCAGAAATCGGTAAAATAATGTTATCTTACGACTCTCACTAAAAAGACAAAAAAGTATGATGTCAATTCAATAGAGATTCCAGACTAGGAGATTCTTGAAAATGTGGGGAAGATTCCAATAGATAAAGTAATTGAAAATTTGGATCGGGTTGTGATTTTCGAAGATTCGAAGAATTTTTTTCCTCATTGGAGTGGTCTTAATGCTGCCGAACAATAGGGGCTAGTTGTCTTTCTTCTCAACAGCATTGATGTTTTTGTATGGACTCCATCTGAGATGCCTAGAGTTGCCCCAGAAGTGGCTATGCACCGCTTAAATGTGGATCCGAAAGCCCAGCCTGTTATACAAAGAAGTCGTTAATCAGTTGTTGAGCATGTCACAACGATTATTGAAGAAGTTGACAAATTGCTGGAGGCTGGGGAAATACGAAAAGTAACTTATCTCACATGGTTATCCAACACCATGTAGCTAAAGAAGAAGACAAGGATGTGGAGGGTTTGTGTTGACTTCATGAATTTGAATAAAGCCTGTCCGAAGGATTGTTTTCCACTTCCTCGAATTGACTAACTTGTGGATGCCACTGCGCTTCATCAGAGGATGAGTTTCTTCGACACTTATCGTACTATCATCGATTGCATGGACCCAAATTAGTAGGAAAAATGGCGCTTTCACCCAAGGGAACCTATTGCTACAAGGTTATACCCTTTACACTAAAAAATGTCGAGGTAACTTATCAGAGATTGGTCACCATTATGTTCAAAGACCAACTTGGCAAGACTATGGAGGTGTCTATTGATGATATTGCGGTGAAGTCCAAAGAAAAAGGTGTTCATTCGTCCAACCTTGTGACTATTTTTGATATTCTGCAAAAGTACAAAATGAAGCTCAACGCCTCAAAGTGTGCGTTCGTCATTGGCTCAAGCAAATTCCTTGGCTATATCGTGAATAATCGCGGAATAAAAGCCAATCCAAAGCAAATTATGGCCATAATGGAACTCGCCTCCTAGAACTCAAGTAAAGAGATCCGTAAATTGATGGGTATGATAGTGGCACTCAATAGATTCATTAGTCAATCCTCCGATCGATGTAGGCCATTCAAATGGATTCCGTATCGCTAAAAAGCTTTGAGGGGCTAAAACTTACCTCGCCCTATCCTATTGTTATCAACTCGAGAGCCAGATGATGAGCTTGTTTTAAACTTGGCAATGTCAGATCATGTAGTGAGTGCCGTCCTTTTCCAGGAAGAACTTGGCAAGCAGAGACCTATTTTTTTGCGTTAGCAAATCAATAGTCGATGCCGAAACTTGGTATCTACCCCTGGAGAAGTTAATTCTTGCCCTTGTGGTGGTACTTAGGAAATTGATGCATTTTTTTCAAGCCTACACCATTAACGTCTTGACAGGCCACCCCCTTCATTCAGTCATTTGCCAACCTAAGTCTTTTGGACAAATGTTTAAGTGGGCACTAGAACTTGAACAATCTGACCTCAGGTTTTTCCCAAGAATATTCATTAAAGGTCAGGTCATTGCCGATTTTATTATCAAATTTACCAAAGCAATAACGACTGATGTTGAGTTAAGCACACCAAGCCAATTAGTCTCTTGTCCGCAAGAGTGGCAAATGTATGTAGGGATATATGGCAACTATATTATGATGGCTTGTCAAACCAACATGGCAAGGGGGCAAGAGTCATTATCATGACCCCGATGGAGTAGTGATTAAGGCCGCTAAACATGGCTTTAATGCCTCAAATAACGAAGCCAAGTATGAAGCCCTCATCATCGGCCTAAGAAATTCACTCCAAATGGAGGCAATCGTCTGCAAGTCTACTGCGATTCAAAGCTGGTTATTAACCAGTTAAAAGGAGAGTATGCTGCCAGAAACGATCGTATGGCGACTTATATGCAAACGGCTAGTGCCTTGCTTGAGAAGTTTGATAGCCATGAACTAAACCAAATAAACTGAGATCAAAACACTTATGTTGATGCCTTGGCATATTTAACCTCAATTGTCAACTCGGACGGCAAGTGAACCATTGAAATGAGTTTTGTTCTAGGACCAAGTTTTGATCTACCCCAGGATAAGCCAATTGTATGTGTCATCTAGAGGAGGTTCAAGTTAGATACATCCTATAGCTGCATTTCTAACTTCCAAATAGCTGCTGAAAGATAAAAAAAAGAGGCTCATAAACTACGCAACAAAGTCCTAAGATATTATCTTGACCTTGAGGGGAAATTGTACAAGAAATCTCTTTGGGGGGCCTTACCTTGAGTGTGTCCATCTAGACAAAGTGGAAGTTTTTCTAGCTGAAATACATGAGAGGAGCTGTGGTGTCCATTTAGGTGGCCGATTATTGGCTCATAGGGTTGTGACTCAAGGATATTGGTAACCAACCATGTGAACTGATGTAGAAGAGTATGTCAAAAAGTGAGAGCAATGCCAAAGGTTTTATGCTCTTAAGCATTTGCCCAACAAAGAGTTGACTTCTTTGACTAATCCTTCGCCTTTTGCTTAATGGGGATTAGATATTGCAGGGCCATTGTCGAGAGCACAAGGAAATAAACGGTTTTTGATCATTGCTACTGATTATTTCAATAAGTGGGTTGAGGTATAGTCATTGGTCAATATATGAGATACAGATGTCAGGCATTTCGTATGGAAGATCATTATAACACGATTCGACATCCCTAGGGCACTTATATCAGATAACGAGACTCAGTCTGACTACGGGGTGTCTCGTGACTTATGTGATATGTATGGGATTTGGCTATACTTTTCTTCACCAGCTTATCTGTAGCATACTTTGGGCCCATCGGACAATGCTGAGAATATCCACTGGGGAGACCCCATTTGCCATGTCCTTCGGCAACGAGGCAATCATATCCCTAGAAATCGGCCTACGCTCTCTTCGAACGAGGGCATTTGATATTGGATAGAATGATATGATGCTTGCACTTGATCTTGATTTAATTGAAGAACGCAGAGATAAGGCACTAGTCAAGATGGCCCGTCGTCAACAGTAATTGGCTAAGTCTCAAAATCAAAATTGCAAATTTGCAGTTATATGCTAGGAGAGTTGGTCTTAAAGAATGTTATGTTTGCTGGCAAAAACCCCATTGACGGCAAGCTCAGCCCAAACTAGGATGGCCTTTACCAGATAGATTCCATCGCTGGGGCAATGGCATACTGCCTCTCGGATATGAGTGGCAAGAAATTACCCTACTTTGAACTCGCAGACATTTGCACAAATTTTACAACTGATGTAAGTTTTTTTTGCTTTCTACTTTTTTGTGATTGACAAACTCTACATCATTTTATACAAGTAATCAATGACATAGGATGTATTGTTCAACATCCTTGCAAATGTTTGAAATTGATTGACACTTCAAATCAATAAAAAGTCTCCAAATTCAGAGCAATATTCGTGCCTGGCACGAAGCGCCATCAGTAAAAGTCTTTGAATTCGGAGCAATCTCTGTGTTTGACACAGAGTGCCATCAGCAAAAGCCTCCGAATTCGAAGCAACACATAATATGCATCATTTGCAACACAAGTAATCTTGGATTTCATTAAGGAAATGAGCACAAATTACATAACATAAAAATAAAAATTACATTATGAATTTACATTTAAAAACAAAAACACAAATAACATCCAGATTTATTTGGTTGAACCTAAGAATCAAACTGGAGTCGTAATAAGAGCCTTATTCCTAGTGAGCTTCTGGATGTTCTACTTTGTCATCCATCTTCTCGGCATCATATGCCTCAAACAGCATTTCAAAGTTCTTAGAAAGTAGGGATTCAGAGTCTATACTCGCTGATTAGAGGGCCTTGGTCCACCCATGCTTAAAGTCATGATTCTCACATTGGTAGAGGTCATCAGCGAGCTTTTCGATGGTGGTTAGCATACCGAGCTCTTTCCCTTCTATAAACCCTCAGTTAATAAGCTCGACTTTGCTGATGGTTATTCATAAAAAAATGTATAGTTACCAGATCAAATAAAGCACGATCCACTTGGCATTACACTCTTTTTTTTTAGGCCATTACCAAATCCATAACCCGTTGTCACTTTATTCTCTACCACCCTGGCTCTTCTTGCTTCCAATTCGGCTTTTTTCTTGGCTTCGACTAGATGCCATTCCAAGTTTTAAATTAGTTCATCTTTCTACCCAACCTTAGCTTGGGCGTCACAGAGGCGCATGCCGATGTCATACGAACTATAGAACCTCCTCACAACTTCATGAATCCCTTGCCGAACGAACTCGTAGTCATTGAGGTTTGTTAACGACCATTGGATTTCTTTAGTGAAGATTTGGCACGCAAAATTAACAGCCATGTTGGGGTCGTTGTCCTTGACCAATGAGTCAGCCTCTGTCATTATCTATTCTCAATAAAGACCGCGAAGCTCAATTGGCAGGGTGGCCTACTTGGCTCTCCTACATTCGGAGCGCCAGCTGTCATGTTGCCCCTTTTATCACTTATATCGCCTCTAGGCGATTTGCTTCATTGTTCCTGTTGATCGGAGTTCCAATGAGGTTGGTGGGTAAGCATCGTCGATTTTTCTCCTTTATTTCAACCAAACCTCTCGCGGATCGAATCACCATGCAACCGCCGTCCATCATTGTGTCCAATTCAAAGAAGACGCCTCACTTCACCTCTACTATTAAAAAAGACCCTTCCAATATTCCGTATGATCTCAAGGTTGTCAATAACAACAACTAGTCAGAATGCTATTTCGTGGTTAATTTTGTAGTTGATCGAGAACGCTTAAGGCACATGATCACGCTTATGGTTTCAAATGAACAATGCAATCTTCCACCTCACAAACCTCAACATTTGACAAAGCCACAAATGGCATAGGCCAAAGACGCTGCCTTTAAATAGCCATTATTGGCACCCTTTTCAAAGCACTTGGAAGATCGCCGCTGTTAGGCTTGTCGATCATTATCCAAATTTTATGTGCTACCACATCGGGCAACCGTGATGGTCGCCCGCTTAAATTCTTTTTCATTTCCCAATCGGCACTACGTATCGGCACAATTCATTCAAAGAAAAGTTCCCCATTTGTGAAATTTTGTGTTCATTGTCGAGTTCATGAGTACAAGTCATTCGCACAATTTCTTCGCTTTGCAAAATTCTATATTCATTACTAAGTCCATGAGTATAGGTCATTCGCACAAATTCTCTCAGATGTGAAATTATATGCTCAAGGTCGAAGTTCACAAATGTAAGTTGTGGCGCTTAATCACCGATTTCATGGATACTAAGTTAGCGTTGCCTTTAATCAATACATTATTTGACAAGAGATGTACACCACTTTACTATCATATTGATGTCGAAAGTGAAAGACCCGCTTGAATTCATGTTGCCAAGTTTAAACATAATTTTTAAACAAACACAAGACATTTTAACAAGTGCACAAGCATAAAATTAATTGTTCGGCAGTAATATTCACTGAGTCAATTTGGCAAAAAGAGGTGTTTTCATTAATAAACTAAATTGTTACAAATCATTTTATACATGAAAGTGGCCCTGTCTAAAAAAAATATACATATAGCGAAAGAAAACACAAAACCAAGTCGGCATCATCTCTACTCAGGGTTAGAGTTGAGATCTTCGACACCTTCATTTTTTAATGGGATTGGCACGTCCAAAGTGACCTTGGCTACTTCAAGGGCCTTTGTTCATCCGTGTTTGAACCCCCTATTCTCAAACCTCAACGCTTCATCGGCATAATTGTTCGTGAGCCAACTCTTCCCTTCTTGAAAGCATCAATTGCCACTTGTTGTGCCTTTGTGAGTTGAGCCCTCACCTTTTAAAGCTCCTCCTACGCCTTTGTATGCTTTTTTCAATAGTCAACGCTTCTTCGCTTAATAAAGTGAAGCTTTTGGTGTCCTCAACCCTAGCACGCCCAGATTCACCGTGGCTTGCTCAGAGTTTTCTTAGTTGCAACCGCAAGGTTAGCGTACCATCGCCTAAACTTTCTTCTCGTCGATGAAACTTCCTCCTTGAGTTTGCTAACTAGGTTTACTACCAAAGGACTAATGTCGGCAATCCTCTCAACAACTTGCAAAAATTTTATGTTAGAATCAAGTTACAAATCAACAATAACCAAATTTGGCAAAGGAGTTACCAATATTGTTGATTGAGCTACCATAGCAATGGCCACAACATCATGTTCAGATGCAAGATTCTTTGTTCCTGGAAGCATGATGGCTTTGGCTGCTTAGGGCAATATAGGGCTCCCTAAATGTCAAGCGCTTTATCAACACATTGGCATCCTTCACCGCTGAATAGATCATGAAAGGTTGCATGATGTCCAATGTGGGGACATGTGCCTTTTTTTTCACCCTGATTTCGACTCAGAGAGCTGCTTGAGCCCTCTACTTGTGGTTGATGTATAGCTATATAACGCTATTTCTAGAGCCGCCTTAGGGCCTTAACTTCTTTCTAGATAGCAATCTCTTTTGCCCGAGCCATGTGCTCCTTACTCTTGTCAAGAATATCTAACGGCTTGCTTTTTGGACTTAGTAACCATTTTCTCAAAGATTTTTCCATTTTGTGAGATAATGTAGACACCCCATTTTTGACCGGCCCTCAAGACTTGGACGCCACCGCTTGAACACCGGTGATTATCCATGTTTGTGTTCGTTTGGAGTTCCGAGGTCTTGGCTACGCCTTGCCTCAGATCTCCGAACTCGACCGTTTAGTGTCTGGTTTTGCACCAAACACTTGTGTTTTGCCTTGGAGGGGCAGGAATGTCTTGTGAGGCATCCCCACACATCACCGGCCATGGCTAGAGGCCACCGGCTGGTATTTTGTTGTCATCGGCAATGTATATTGCCGTTCGACATTCTTTGTTGCGGTCGGCAATCCATTTTGTCAAAATGGCAATTTTGAGCAGCCAACTATTGTTCATCTACTTTTGCAGATATTTTAAAACAAATGCTTGTATTTTGTTTCCTCCATACACGGTATGGAGGATAGCCTTCTTGTTAGCTTCTTTGGTAAGCTTTACAAGATTGGCTCCTCTATAAGAGGAGCCCTTCTCCCTTGGCCTTAGGGTTAGAGACTTTGGTTAGAAAAAGTGCAGAGAGAGCTTTGGATTAGGTTAGGTTTATACACACTTCCTATATCTATATCTCTCATTTTCTTGTGTTTGTGTGTGTTTAGGCCTACTATTGCACACAAACACATAGTGTTACACCTTCTCTTAGTTTGTGAAGGGCCAGAGGTCTATTCTTGAAGCTTTGGAGCTGTTTTGAGCTTAAGGAAGGGGCTGGTCCACCATTGTTGAAGAGGCTCTTCAAGGGTAACAATCTTACCCCTTTTTACCCCTTTTTTTGCATCCTATTTTTTCCTATTTTAGAACTGTTTTTGTGCTTAGTGTATAACATAAAAAAGTTCTATTTTTGGGCCCTCTAAATAGTTTGTTTAGAGTGTTTTGTGTTTGGAGGTGTTTGACCCTCTTAAGCCTTGAGAGGCCTCCATTTTGTGCTATTTTGGGTGAGCTTGGGACTTTGGTGTTTGGGCCTCCTCACCACTGAAATCTTGAGGGATTTTAGTGGTAAGGATGGTGCCTTGAAGTCCCAAGAAGGAGGGGGCCACCCCATCTCCTTGTTGTCCTTGAAAAGGACCATTTTTGGCCTCTTGAGGGAGCACCATGTTTGAGGGTTTGTTGATCATGCCTTGGCTATTTTTCATGCTCATATTTCCATAATATAACATGGTTTTAAGTTGGTTTTGGTACACCATGCATGCTTAGCATACCTACCTTATAATGCCATGTTTAGGCCTTAACATGTTTTAGGTTGTAAACCATTGTTCTAGCATGCTTTAGGTTTGGTCTTGTGAAGCTTTTGTGTTTATTTTGCCATGTTTAAGGTCTGTCCTTAGTTGTTTGGGTCGCTTTTAGCATGCTTTGCATTTTGGCTAGTTGGCCTTAAGTGTGTGAATGTGTAGCATGCATCCTCGCTTGATTTAGCGGTTGGGGACCATTTTCCATGTCATTTCAAATTCACTTAGCATGCTTGTATACTTGCATTTCATGGCTCTTCGATGTTTCAAGAGTTTGTGCCTTATGCTCCATGTTACATTTGTGTATGCTCAGATTTGAGCCACTTAGATGCCATCTAAGTAGTCTTTTGGCCTTTCTTTAACATGCTAAAAAATCTATTTTTTTTAAGTTGTTTAATGCATGCCATGTTTGTCTTGCTAAGAGTGGTCCAATACCCCTTTAGCTTGCTTCGAATTTTGGATCTTCTATGCATGCCTTGCTTATCTTGTTTGCATGGTTTGGCATCATATTCTTGCATGATTTTCAGAGCTTTCTATGCATGCTAGTTATCTATACTTAGCCTCTTTTAAGTGTGCTTGAAAGTTGCTTGCTTAACGCTTAGGTTTGTGCCTTAACATGTGCATGTATGTATGTGTGTTTGGCCTCATTTCCTTTGCATTTTGGCCACTGTTTTGGGCCTACTTAGGGCTTCCCAAGTCATGTTTAAGTCCACCCCTTTGCTTAGTTTGCATGCTTGTCTTGTATGTGTGTTTGCATACTTGCATTCTTACATTGCATTGTCTATGTTGCATGCTAGCTCGCATACTCACATGCTTAGAAATTGCATTGCATTGTACATGCTTGGCCTCTTGAAATGAGTATTATAGAGGTTGGCCCTCTTATGTGATTATGTGGTTTTCATTGCATTTGACATCAAAATGTGCACACTTGGTCTCTTAGGCCATCACGCATTGAAATGCGCGATTGGTGGTCCGAGAACCAAGGAGCATGTCCCCTTGAGTCACTAACATGATAAGGGACATGGTTGGTGCATATATGGCTTGAATTGCATTGCATGCAAGGCTCGCTCATTCTCTCATGGCCAAATGTTCTGCAGAATTTCTTGCCGATCGATCGCAGAGTACCGACGGCAATCAATTGCGGCCGATGGATTAATCAATACCGATGACCACACCCCATCGCCGGTGGCAATTTTACTCAAATGGTGGTGTCTCCCAATGTCCAGGAAGCAATTCAGAGACTTTGATACCTTCAGAGGCAAGAGCAGGAAAACAGAGGCGCCTATGTATGGCGGCGCTTCCAAGCAGACCCGAGCATGCATTGCATTGGGCACTCTTCCCGAGGCGGTTTACTGTCTTTCCTAGCTTAGTTAGTTTGATTAACTAATTAGGTAATTTGTAATAATTAATTAGCTCGCAGTTAGTTAATCTGTAATATTTATTTGGTCCCTCCGAGCGAGGGCAAATCTGTAATAAGTGTGGGTGCGTGTGTGTGCATGTCTTCCAACCCCCACTTCTTTCTTCCCTTTTATTTACCCACTTATGATGGTAGATTAGGGCATGTTTAAATTAGCATACCTCATGCTATGCATGCGTGCATCCATACATTTGTCTTGCATGCACCGCCTGCACATCATGCCATCTGCATTTGTACTTCAATTCCAAATTGAATACGTGCATCAATTGATTGCATTTCACATGCCATGTTTAGGTTAGCCGAGCCTACTCTAATTGCATCATGTATGTGTTGCATTAGTCAAACTTAACATGAACTAGGACCATGCATGTTTGCTAACTAGTTTATTGTTTTGGCACAGAGTACGATGTAAGTATCTTCCTGCTTTAGCATATCGCATGTGTGTGAAATGCTATCATGACAGCATGCTTACCATGAGGCTAGATGCTTATGTGAGATAAACTGTTTGATTGCCCGTGAGTGAAGGTTGGATTGTCTGAGTTGAAAAAACTTGTTGAAATCCGTATTTTTAGCCTACTTGCAAGTAGCAAATTCAAAAGTGTTTTTCAAAACAAACGGATATGCAATGCTTATTTCCAAATTAGGCAATCTAGTCTATACTTGTTTATCATACAAGATAACATAGTAATTCTAGGCTAATAACCTAATAAGAACACATAACGCTTTCAAAATTGCATATCATGGTTAGTAGAGGCCGGTCTTGGACCGGCGAGGGGGTGCTCATAGTCGACCTTCCCAATCGTACTCCAAATTCTAGAGCCGAGGTAACTTTGGTGATGACTTGACACGCGGCCTTTGGCACCGAGTCAAGGTTTCCTAAATTTCCCCATTAAAAATATTTAGGTGGCGACTCAGATTCCGCAAAGCAATCCATGTTTGGCACTTCTTTTTCAAAAATCTATTTTCAAACGACGGTTTGATTTGGACTCTTTGGTTCAGATGAACCGTGACATCAAAATCGAAGTCCGAATCAGAGCATGTAGCGGGGTCCCCGGCGTGTTATGATATGACAATAATAACTTCTCGTATCGATATCTTCCCTTGAACTTGGCAGATCCTCCAAGTCTTGGAAAATGAATAAGTCGATGTCCTCTCGAGTATGAGTTTCGGGATCTACTTAGCTAGAAAAAGTCTTAGGCTTAGGGGACAGACCACATCCTAATGTGCCGACTTCTTCTGGGGAAGGATTTTTGCTAACTCTCTCGTTTGGTGTTTCCTTATCTTTGTCGCAAAGTACTTCAACTAATCCACCTAGTTCCCTAAAACTGAGGGTGTCGCCAAATGTGATGGCCACAAGACGATTCTTCCCTTTAGGGGCAGCAACAAAGGTTGTATACATGGGGTCATATCAAAGTAGAATGTGAGCGACGCAACCTTGGCCCTCAAAATCTTCTCGACCAATGTAGTCAAGGGCGCTTCACTTGGGACAACACTTTAGCATCCTTGATAAGAGAGCTTTTTAAGCTCGACACTTGGAAAAAAAAATCAATTAGAAATCATTTGAGACAAAGTTTACAAGTTCAATGAATAAAATCTATTCACCACCTAGGTCACCCTCGCTAGTGGTCCTTACCCTTGGCCTTCAAGAAATATCTCCTAAAGAGTATAAGGCTAAATAGCGGACATTTCTAAATTAATCCCTAAGATCCGTTGAACTCAACGATTCCCATTATGATGTGGAAGAAATTAACATTGGGGGAGGAATAACCCTAGTAACGAAGGAAGTTGTGGGATGCCTTTGGGATTACCAAGGCCCAATGTCAGACTCCCATTCTCCGATCTGATATCACTAGTGCAATGTGAACCAGAAAATGAGAGTCCAGATCCGGTAATTTTTCTATAAAATCTATTTTTATTGTAAAACTTTTATTAGGAGTGGACTACATCACCAGATTTCAGAGTTGCCACCAAATCTTTTAGGGAAATTAGGATACCTATGACTCATGCCAAATGCCACTGTCTATCATAACAAAAGTGTCTCAGCTCGATAGCATAGGTATGAGGGGGGAAGGTCCTTAATTGAACCCCCCCGCCCACCCAATCAAAAAGATCGGCCTTTACTAAGTCATGATGTGATTTTTATAATCAACATATACTCATGTTCTAGTTATTATTAATACTAACATCACTATTTGAGGCAATCCAATATAGATCGTGTCACCGATTTTGGTTATACTTTGATTTCATGCGTTTTGAAAAACTTTTTGTACAAACTCATAAGCATAAGAATCAATTGCATTCCAATGTAAGCAATACAACCTCCATCCACTGATATTCATGCAGATATTTCAATTAATCATTTATCCTCATGGTATAACAATGATCATGATAGATAACATATACACACAATATGCTAAAGCAAAGAAATGCACACCTAGTACTCCGAGATGAGCCAAAAAAATATGTTATATAAACATGCATGACCTTATATACAACCAACTAATGTGAGACACCCACAATATGCAACTACGATTCAGTTGCTACCACATGGCGTGTATATCATTTCAAGACATAAGATAGCGATAGAACCATCTTTGAATTGATAAAATTCATAAATACAAATGAACCTAATCCATATGCATGAAAAATGGATACACAATAGGATATGATAAATAAAACCTAATATTGTACAACATACATGAAAAGCATGTAAATAAAAGAGATAAAAAGATGTGGAGTTAGAAGTTATGACAACAATTCAATGAATGAGAGAAGGAAAATGAGGAGAAATTATTAAAACAATTGAATGGATTTAACCAAATTAATGTTGAATCTAACAAATCATGTTAAATAAATAGAATAACTCAGCCAAAGAACTCTAGAATGACCCAGAGACCACCCCGTGGTTATCTCGCTCTATTCTTGGAGAAGTTAACCACTATGCACAATAGTAACCTAATCGAACTCTTCTTTTGACTAGAATCAAGTTAGTGAAAATTGCAAGAATAGAAGCCAAGGACACTTTCTAAGGGTGTTCATCCATTCTACCATTACCACCCATATGAACCACTAAAAGGGAGGTAAATGGGTCAACCCTCAACAACAATATAAACAGATATGTACAACAGATATTTTCCTTTAAAATCAATAACTAAATAGATCAAATCAAGAACAAACTCAAGCCTAAGAAATGAATAGGAACCTACATCATTTCTTTGTGAATAAGGGCAAGTTAATACTCAAATATATGCTATTAAGTAGAGAGTTTAAATTAATGCAGATCATTTCTTAATGGAAGTTTTACTTTCAAAACAAGGGATTCATCAAAGCCATTGAAAACTCCTCTCCTATTCATAGGACAAAGATGTCTCCACCCTTTTCTATGTTCACAAATGATTGAGAAGGGAGGTTGCAACCCTCTTTGACTCAAAATCTCTTGTTTTACTTCCAAAAAAATCAACAAAGGAAAACACAACTCTTTCAACATCAAATCCGAAGAATCCCCTAAGTAATCTTATGAGACACCCTTTTACTCATTAGCATTGAGCATAGGTTAAACACATAGACTAATGTTCTTAAGGGGTAGGATAGATGAAGAATACGTGTGACACACACACACACACACACACACACACACACACACACAAAGAAGAGGATGAAGAAATAAATAAATAAAGAAAAGTTATTCTATATATTAAACTGGTGAATGGATGGCTAATTGCTACTTCCAAAGACATCCACAAGGATCCAGATACATAACAAAAATGAAACTAAGCTAAAGAAAGCAAGAATGGAAAGAAAAAGCTATCAACTCAATGGATGTGTGGCTAAATTTTACTCTCTCCACATCCATGAGGACTTACAACAGTTACATGATGAAAGTATAGGGCTAGAACTGAAGAAAGAGTACAAGAAAAGTGATTGAAGGTGTAAAAATTCACATCTTAATAAACTCTCTTGGTTCCCTCAAGTTCTTTTAGATATGTTGTATAATGTCCAAATACTTTAGCCAAGAGGTTATGTTCAAGCTTTAATGAAGTTTTAATGTTGAAAAGTGAAGGTGGTAGGTAAGGAATGAATGTGTGTGTGTGTGTGAGAGAGAGAGAGAGAGAGAGAGAGAGAGGACTAAAGGCTTGTATAAGCTTTGGGAAAATTTTCCAACCCTTAGAAAGAGGCTATCAAGCTCTATATATAGAGCCCAAGTTGTAAATATCGTAATATTTACATAAAGTGTGTTGAACAAGTTGAAATTCTGAAAATGCTCGCATCTAAAACATTCAACCGCAGATCCATTTGGTGATTGGTCAATGCATTTTTGACTCGCCATCAAATGTTGTTCGTCTGTCAAAAGTACATCATTGGATCAATAAGGTAAGGTAGGCCCGAATTGAGAGGAGAAACAGCATTTCAAAAGATTTCACCCTTTGTATTCACTTCTATTGTATCCATTGCTCGCTTTGTTTTGAAGAAATACAAAGATCTTGATTTTGAAAAGATGATCCTCAAGACATATTGGCAATGTTTGGAACTACACAATTAAATCCATTTTGAAAATAGTTTTGCCATTGGTCAAAAAGTACTTTGGCCAAAACAAGTGTTTGGTTGGTTTAAAAGCTCAAATCTTAGACTTCTAGACAAGGACTTCATAGGACTAGCATATCTCATTTTCATTATTGGGTGCCCAAGAGAGAGCGCCCAAGTCCTAAGACTGGTAAAAAATTGGGTGTCTATAGTTGCCCATCTTTGACAGAGCTCGATGTTTCATTTCATGATGTGAGTGAATGTCAAAGCCCGAGGACGACCTTTTTGACGAGGTCATAAAGCTTGGACAAATAGATAAAATGTAGATAAAATTTGGTTGAACCCGAGGGTTGTCTATGTATCCCTTTATAAGGAATCAAACCAGCATATTTCAGGGGCAGAATACAAATACCATACTCAAAATATATTTGCAAAGTTGGGTTTATGCGCCACGCGCTTCCATTATTTGAGAATTGGGCTTATGTGTACCACACTGTCGAAGTTTTGAAAAGCTTGATGATGCGAATGCCACAGAAGGTGACGAGGTGGAACAAAGATAAAGCTACAAAGATGACAAAAGAAAGAAGAGAACCTTATGCAAATAACATAAAGCAAGCTAACAACTGTGGAAAGTATGAAGAACGGTGCACAATACATACAAGTATTCTTTATACGAATAAAAGAAATACAAAACCCACACATGCTGCGGCACAAGAGGAACATAGAAAAGAATGACCGTAGCCAAAAGACGCATATAACCGGCAATCACACCAATAGGCAACCCCACAACACACTCCAAACACACCGTAATGCAAAGATAGAAAAAGGGGTGGTGTTAACTGCTAACTCACATAAGGGGGTATGAACAGAGGGTGGTGTTAAAGGCCAACCCACGCAGAGGGCGGTATTAACCGAGGGGCTGCCAACCCGTGCAAGAGGAAGTACTAATCGAGAGTAGTGTTAACTGCCAACCCCTGCAAGGGGCGGTATTAACAAAGGGTGGTATTAACCGTCAACCCACGCAGGAAGCGGTATTAACCGAGGGTGGTGTTCACTGCCCACCCATGTAGGGGGCAATATTAACAGAGGGTGATGTTAACCACCAATCCACGCAAGGCTAATATTAACCGAGGGTGGTGTTAACAACCAACCCGCGCAGGGGGCAGTATTAATCAAGGGTGGTGTTAACCTCCAACCAGCGCAAAGGGCCGTATTAATCGAGGGTGGTATTAGCCTCTAACTCACGCAACAGGCGATATTAACCAAGGGCTCATACCTTACACATTTCACATGTGGAAAGAGTGATTGCAACAATAGAAGCATCATGCTGTTGAGGCAAATATAGGAAAAACACAACATAACGGCGAACAAACTTTCCTCTTTGCTGGAGTTGTTGAACAACCGTGCCTCAGAATATGATAGGGATAATAACCATACACCATTGAACAATGACTACACACTTCTACGCACTGTCAACTCAACATACTGCTGATAATGCTTTGGTCGGCTAAAATACTGGCCGGCCAAATTCAATTGCTATTAGTCGACCCTAACGAGCAATTCCAAAGACAAAACTGACCTTTCACATTTTTCAAAGTTTATAAAAAGGCGAGAACATCCAACTTCCATTCACTTCCGTCTGAAAATTCCTCTCCAACTCTCTGAACTCATTTCCTATCACTACCCTTGGCTGATAACGATTTCCTTCCATTTACTCCCAGTTCATCCATTAGTTTTGATGAACCTAACACCCTAGAGGATAACGGCAGCTCCTCTAGCAATACTGTGGCTAAGGTGCTTACTATGGCCATAACTGATGGTATAGACCTGAAGTTGGCCTACGTCTTGACTTATGCGAAAAGACATGGCTTGGGGCTACCTCGTGGCGGTAGCTAGGACCGTGGGCATTTTGCAGATGACGAGCCTATTTAGACATAGGCCCCTAGTAGAGGGTGATATTGTAGGTTGGGCCAAGCACCTGGAGAAAGACGAGGCATGAGACGTTGGGGAAGATGTGGACGTGGACGAGGTCTCTTACCTTTGGGCCCATTTCCTCCACACTTTCCTGATTTCTACCCTTAGGTTAACTAATTGAAATTGATCTTCTCCTCTGAATGGTTGTATACAACTCTCCTATTATCCAACTTACACTTCTTATTTTGTAGGATGAAGTTGCTTCTTTCGAGGTGACCATCATTAGCAAAGAATGATGGTGAGGAGAGTGACAAGCTAGACGGTACTTCTCGACCCTTTCCTCGATAGCAGTGACTTTGGTAGTGATGCTAGTGGTGATCATAACAGGACTAGTGGAGTTGGTATTCCATTACCTCTTTGGATGGTCACACCTTCTGCTTAACCCTTGTTTTTGACTAGCCACACATTTTGTCATCTTTTCTATTTTCCTTTGCTTTGTATAGCTTGTTAGGTCATAATGTAATCATTTGAGCAACAAAACTTTTGTAATCACTTGGCTTGTAACCAACCGCCATCATTGTGGCCCATGTATATATCTACTACTTTTTGCAAATGGATGACTCTCGGTTCTTGACTTATTCTATTTCTGAATACATATCTGAACACATGCCCGAACACACATCTAAACACATACCTAAACATATTGTCATTCTGAGATCCACAACATACCCTTTTCTCTGCTCTAGCTGAAATTGGACCTAATTACCTACTACCATTCTGCCAGATACATTTTCTAGTCAGTCGATCAAACCTTAACCTGGCTGGCCCATTCGAGCGGGCCTCGAGGTTGCCTTGACTTTTCAACTCCTAACACCTTTATGAAAAGGTGTGAAATTGTCTGCAGGTTGCTTATGTCCACCTGAAATTGTTATTTATGTCACCTTACCCACATTCACTTCATTTTGTAGGATGAAGTCCATGTCTGCAGGTTGCTTATGAAAACATCTCCTCTCTCTCTCTCTCTCTCCTGGTTCTCCTCTGATCATGGACTCCCCTCATTACCCAGATACTTCTAACCCCTCTGACGGTAGTTTCGGTGACACCGTAGTCCCAGACTTGGAGCTGGAGCATACAAGAGTTTGCTGTATAGACCTTGGTAGTAGAAAAAGACTTGCTCATAAAAGTCGAGATGAGTCACATATCATCCCGAAGGAACCCAACAACAGCAACAACAATAGGAGAAAAGTGTGGGGCCATAGAAAAACTTATGGATGATCTTTGAGTTTTGCTCGGGCTCATGGTTACTTTTACAGACTTGGCCCAATACTGACACATGGACATAATGGAAGTCCCTCACACATAGGTTTCTCTTCTTCTTATTTTCCAAGCTTTTTAGAGGTTACCTCTTTGAACTTTTCATTTATCCCCCATTTAACATTACTGTTCTTCACTCTTTCTTCATAAATAAATCTATTGGTTTCAGGACGAGGATGTGGAGCTATCTCAACCACCAAGTCCAGATTCTTTAGTGATGAGTAGCGATGATGAGGACGTCACAGAAGTGATTCCCGATGTTGGGGAAAGTTTCGACAACCGAGATAATTCTGGCAATGATGAAGATGCACCGAGGGACCTCTCATATCTCCTAAATCATTGCAACCTCTCTTTCCACAACCTAGATTAACCTTAGGTGTGTCTTTTTCCTCATTTTGTTCTTAGAAAGGATAGAACATTTTGTATAGTATTAGCATAACAACTAGCACTCTTGTGATATACCAAAACAGTTGTAATGGACAAGAAACCCTTTTTTGTAACATCTTGCAATATTCCCCTCTTTGTTTAATACAACACTCTTTATGTATTCACTGGCCATTTGTTATTTGGGTTGATTCATCCGGATGTATATTGATTGCTTAAGACTACATTGCATTTGATCAACACTAATTCTTTTCCCAGATAGAAACGCAGATCATTTGAGCAAAACAGGGACTCTGCGTGTACAAAAGAACAAGGCCAGTCCTTTGTTTTGGCAGCCGGTCACAAAATTGGTCAGCCGCCCAGGAATTCGGTCGGCTGGTTATATCAGGTTTTTCAGGGACAATTTCGACCTTTTGCCTCCTTAAAAGCTTATAAAAATAGACCAACGGCATATTTTGATCCTACACCATCTGAAACTCTTTCCCTCTCTTCTTCACTCCCTCTCTCTCTCTAGATTCTCACTCCCTCGCCTTTCCCATGACTCATGCCCATTTTCCCTTCAAACCGCCATATGCCTCTTCATTTTGAACCAATTAGTTTTTTGTTTAGTTAAGTTTGAGTTTTCTAGTCCTCTTTGCATGCTTCACACGGCTTGAGTCTAGCTTCATCCATTCTATTTGGTTTCTCACATTTCTCTTTGTTTTTTAGATTTCCAATTGACCCGGGTTGGAATTTTGGGATTTCTTCCTCTCTTTCCCTCAGTTTTCGATTTGCTCACACCCATTACTCCCTATGGACACTGATATCCCCCACAAAGATGCTCCTCCTCTTGTTCCAGACATTGACATGCCTCATCCACCTCCCGAGGTTGATGTTCACATGTTCGCCTAGAATGTAGACATCTAGATGGATGATCTAGACTTGTCGGCAAAGGAGATCGTTTGTCCTGAGCTCGAACTAGAGTTGCCACCACTACATCTTAGACCATTTGACTCAGTCACCTACCACCCTAATGGTCATCGCCTAATTATTGGTAGTATGCTCACATTCACTGAGTTTGTGCTGAGAGTTGCTCCAATCATGCTCCTCCGAGAGCAACAAGTACACGTATCACATGGTGCCCGACTAGCAATAACTCATTTTAGCTTTACACATTCCCTTGTAATTTAATCATTGATCTATCTTTATACTTTAGTGACAGAAGTTTATCGCAATAGGACAGCGATGGGTACATGAAAGGGGTATGGAACAACCTTGTTCCCTCGTCGTTAGTATAGGGTCCTCCCTACTGGAGTCTAGGCTTTGGTAGAGCATCCCGGCTTTGACAAATTTTGCTCAGGGATCACCCAACTCTAGGCTACCCATTCAGGTTTTGTAGCTCTTATGAAGAGGTGGTGGAACACCACAAACTCTTTCCACCTTTCTTTCACTAGGGAGATAACGATGACCCCATATGACTTCTCCATGATCACAGGCCTTCAAATAGGGGTGATCCCATCCCTTTCGACTCAAACATAGGGCATTGGGACGCCACCTAACTCTACTTGCTCGAGGTCATTCCCCCATAGGATAGTCCGGGGATCATCCGGTATAGTTGGCTTTATGAGAGATTCCATGGCACACATCCAGACACGCTTGAGACCACAGCCCATTACGCGTGCCGATTTCTCTTGTATATATTTAGTGTTAGTCTATTTGCGAACAAGAAGAATATCGTTGGGCTATACTTCCTGAGTGCTATGGTAGACATCCTCCGAATGAGAGATTATGATTGGGGAGGTACAAACCCAGCCACCCTATTCAGCTATGCAAGCTCATCCTCCCACCCTGAGGTGAATTTGCTTAGAGGGTATTTGAGGGCCTAGGAGGCATACTCTACTATCCCTTTTAGTTCATTTCTTTCTTGTGCTCTCTATTTTGCATGCTTTCCTTTATTTTGATCACCAATTTTGACCACTATCTGATATTATTCCCTATTCTGTGCAGATATGGTTGTATTCATATTTCTCCAAGCTTACCCCAATGCCAATGTATGAGGTTGATTGGGCGGTGCCCTAATCTCTGTATTTTGACAGTGCCCTCAGGCCGCAAGACTGCCAGTCCCGTAGCTTCATCCACTTTCGCTACTACTTCGATATCTTGACCTCCACCCAGGTAAGCATTCAAAACACACACTGATTTTTATTAATGCTGTCTTCTTTCATCTCCTCATTTCAACTTCTAATCATGACTCATTCTCTCATGCATGCATATTGACTCCCATCCTTGGGTTACTATGCCCCAGATTGAGAGAGAGAGCGGTATGTTGGATCCTGGTAGCCTCTAAATGAGGATCCTTTTTAGGGCCTCTTTAGTCTCGCGTGGTTCTTGGGAGAGTGCTTTATTCACTAGACTATGGATCAAGTGCTTTCTAATGTCCCATTTCCACCACGTGCCCGCATGAGGACTGTGAACGTGATCACGGACATAGTTGAGCTCAAGGCTCTAATGGACGACCAAGATGCAGATTTATTCCACTCGCCTAGAGACTATTACGTTTTCTTATAGTCTCACATCATGCCTCACATCACTCCAGATCAGTCCCACATCATGCAGTCCCACAACATACTCTTGTCCCTTGAAGCACTACTCATGTAGCTGTTGTTCCGCTGATTGACCTCGTCACCGATTTTCCTACACTCCCAACCTTGATCAAATACATGAGGTCGAATGGTGCCCTTAGGGAGGTTCCTCTGGAGCTTCCCGAGGACCGGGTGCTCACCTTTGCTTCAAACATGAGACTGGTATGCCTTACTTCTTACATAGCTTTCTCAAATACCAGTCTACTAATTTACTCTGCTTTACTCATGTTTCCATTTTTATTTGTTACCTCTTACAACCTACACTGAGTGATGCCTTGAGGTGATCAAGTCTTTGGTCCATATGGTGCAAAGGAGAAAGCATGCTTTTACGACTGATGGAGTTCAAGCATCTCATTCCAGCTTATTATGTACTGTTTGTTACATGTTTCTGCTCTGATATGCTGTGACAGTCCGTCTTTGTCTCTATACTCCTCCGATCTGATATTCTATTTCTTGTCAACCCCTCATTTTAACTTGATGCGATACTAGTGATGCCTCTTCCTACTGTTGGGAGAAGAGAGGGACGACCTCCAGTTTGAGGACAAAGTGTTAATAGAGGTTGAGGCAGAGGTGCCCCTAGTAGAGGTAGGGGTAGAGGTCCTCAGGTGGTGAAGAGCTCTTTCTTCTCAAAAAGGACTCCTACTAGTTCTGAGGAGAAGGATGTTGCTACAGATGAAACCTTCGAGGATAGTGAGGGTAGCGAAGATGCTACCATCGATATAGAGGACTTTGAGGGCAACGATGCTAATGATGATGATGCTGAGGATGAAGACAACGGAAGCAAGGAGACTAGCGGCCCTAGGGATGATGCTAGTGGTTGTGGAGATGCTAGTGGCTCTGAGAATGATAGTGGTGATGAGGACGGAGATGAGGACAATGGCGCTAATGGAGATGACACTGAGGTTCCACCAAGGAAGATGACAAAGAGGGCGAGCCAATCTTGATTTTCTCTTTTTGTACATTTTTTTTTATTTGCTTTGTAGTTAGAAAATCATGAATAGCTTTAGATAGGTTTTTGTAAAACTTTGTAACACTTTTTGACCAAGAAGTAATGAAAGCAACATTCTTGATTTTGGATCATCTTGGACATCTAAACATACATGGCATCGCACTTGAGCACATAACACCTTTTATTTTGAAATTAAAATAGAGAATGGTTGTATTTAGATGAGTTCTAAATTTGACATCATGCCTACGATAAGCCAAAATATAAGATATAACTTGATAAATGCAAAACACAGCAAAAATAACTTAAACACACCTATCTACCCTTATTGGAATAAATAAGACTCAAAACAAAACCTAAAACAAAATCTATAAGTCAAACTACTAAACCACACTGTTTCTGTAACTCTAGAAACCAGCTGGCCAAAAACTTGTCCGATCGAGCCAAAAGTGACTGGCTTTCTGATATCCAAATGTCAAGCACCCAAATAACCTTATCTCTCTAAAAGGTGATCCTCCACTGCTCCTTCGACCATAAATGGAAAAGTTTGGGGGTTTTCTCTGAAAATGAAGGCTTCAACTCTTGCGAGGCTCTAAGATTGGATGACCACCTTAGATGGCACCGATAAAGTAAACTTTGTAGGGCTCAGTCTAAATGCATTTTTTACTTTGAGTCGTACTCCACTCCGTTTTATTCTCCTTTAGTTGATGACTCGTTGCTGGTATCTAATTACCCATGTGTTTCGCTTTGGCGTGCAAGAGCTATGTCTGACTATTGAGGAATTTCAGGAGTTAATGGAACTTTCCAGATATGAAGAAATCATGTCTCAACCCAATTTTAGCTATGCACAAGCCTTGGTAAGGGTGTGTGGTCTAACTTTGAGCGATGCTCGGTCTCTAGCTCATGACAAAGGGCTAGATATGTGCATATTCATTCACTAATTTTCTGTCATTGGAGACCGAAGTGATCCTATTTGGCGTAGCCGCCATCAATATGCCCTTTGCATATGTCTTATTTCACATTACTTATTTGACCCTAGTGGTGATAGGGCTAGCATCAGGCTTGTTGAGGTGGCTCCATGACTTCAACAGGGACATAATTGCATTAATTTAATGATAGCCAAGACTTTGATGGGCTTGGACGCATTCTGCCAACAAGAGACCTCCCAATTTGCAGGGAGTCCACTACTTCTCTAGGTATTGTTTCCCACTATCTCCTCACTTTACGTTTCTTATATCACTCTGGCCCTTATCACTCAATTTTTGTCCTCAAAATCCCTTTCTCACTTTTTCCGCTCAACATGCATCTCCCTATTCTTAAATCTATATTATTTTTCATTCATCTCCAGATGTGATTGATGGACAAGCTAAAAGTAATTGCTCCTTGTGCTCGATACTTAGCTAGGAACTATTTCTCCCAAGCCCAGACAGTGAATTTTTTTTCAGAGGGTCTGTGGTGTGATTAGATGCGCAGTAGGTCTGCGATGAATTGCTTGGTAGTGCCCTAAACTTGCCTTCGATGACATACAGTATGCTCCACCAGTCAAGTGTGCAATTGATCGACCTGACACACTACGTCTTCTGCTTTCCTTTCTGATTTAGGCGACAGTTTAGACATGATCAAACTCGTCCTGCTAATGATATAGAGTATCCTACTTCTTTTCCATTTTGGGCTAGACATCTCTCTCGGTATGTAATTGCTTGGAGGATGAGGGAGATCTTGGCCCCTACTGATGTCTTTAGTCGTGCTCTTTCTGGTGAGTGCTTGCTTTGGCTTAAGGAGGAGGCACAGATGGGCGCATCCTTGGTAGCAGAATCTTCTAATGTTGCGGGGAGAGGGCAAAGGACTTGACTTGATTACACCTCCAGTTTATTGCTTTGACTTTAGTTTTCTAATGTAAAATGCTTTAATTAATATGAGAGTTGGATGATGTAGACACCCCATTTTTGACCGTCCTCAAGACTTGGATGTCATCGTTTGTGCACTTAATGATTGTCCTTGTTTGTGTTCATTTTGAGCGCCTCAAGTCCTCGGTGGAATGCCTTGTCTTTGAGCCTCTAAACCTTATCTGTTTTGTGCATGTTTTTGGACCAAGAGCTTGTTGCCTCTAGCCTGGAAGAGAGGGTGACCTGTCGACCAGCCCTGGGATCTATCGGCCCTAGTTTGCGCTTGTCAGCCACCAGTGGTGGCCGACGGCCATTGGTCCCTTTTTCCAAATATTTGTTTGCCAGCTGTGCCAGCTGTTGCTCACTGAGTTGCATCTTCATACACATGTATGGTAGGATGTATTCAAGCTCAAGACTTGATTTTCTATATATAGGGGGTGTCTTCCCCCATTTTGAGAGGTTAGACATTTTAGACCAAAAATCTCTCTCTCTCTCTCTCCCTCTTGTTATTTTGTTCCTTAAAGTCTAGTTTCTCTACACTTTTACACATCAACCCTTGATCAAACTTGGCCACCTTGGAGCTGAGATCTCTTGGAGTCATGTTTGTGCTCTAAAAGAAGGTTTAAGCTTGGATTGTTGCTTAATTTGTGCTTGAGCTTCAAGAGGTAGTTTACTTTATTAGTATACTTGCTTTGAATACTTGTTTTGCCATCCTTTTGTATTGTTTTTGGGTTGATTTTCAACTATATATATATACATAAACCCTCTGTTTTTTAGGCTTAAAATGATGGTTTGAGGCTATCTTGTGTTAAGGGGTAATCCACCATTCTTGCTGCTTAATCGTTTAGACTTTTGCACCATTTTTCATCACATTCAAATCAAACTTTTTGGGCTTTTTGACCACTGAAATTCAGAGGTTTTTCAGTGGTAAAAGCCTTGTTTTGAAGTCTAAAATTGGAGGGGTTAGCCTCCCCTCCTTATGTCTTGCTTGCATGCTTAGTTAGCCTCACATGTTACCATATTTTTCTAGCCTAACTTAGCTTTAGTCTAGCATGTTTTTGCCTCTGTTTTGACTTGCTTCATCTCTGTTTTGGGCTGTTTGGGTCATTTGAGCTTTATTTTGTATAGTTGTGGTGTAATTTCCTTCACTAGCTTAGTGTTTCTAGGCTTTGAGCATCATTTGTGTGTCTTGGTAGCATGTTTTAATGCTTTTTCATGCCTAATTCCAGCACTTAACATCTCTGCAACCTCTCTCTTTGCTTCACTTTTTCATTTTTTTTAGGGTTGTTTCAACCTTAGCGTTGTTTAAGCTCAAGGTTGAGACTCATGCTTAATGGTTTAATCCTCTTTTGAGGGTTCATTATCAACGGCATGAAGCTTCCCTCATGCCTTGAACTACCCCTTAGTTGACACTTCTTTCGCTTTAGGGGACACTCACTTTTGGACTTAATCGATTAAAGAATGAATCAGTAATTTAAAATGAGTAAACAAAATGAACAAGTAAAAGAGGCAAGATAAGCATCTTTCGTGTTTCATTGCATGTGTTCAAATCTGACGTTAATTTGAACACGAGAAAAATGGGATATTTCATATTCAAAGTGATGAAATGTGCCACTTTCCTTGGTCACCATCACCCTTGATCATCCATGATAGGGTAGTGGTCTTTTAAGTCTTGTTTTGCACTCATTAAATTTGTACAAGCTTGGTTCCTTAGCCATCATGCATGGAAAATTCTTGGTTGACGGTTTGAGGGCCAAGAGTTTCTCTCATTTGAACTTGTGTGTTGATAAGGAGAGTAACAGTACATATAACCCTTGAGAATATACTGTTTTGCCTCTGTTTGCTCTCTGTTGCAGCAAAAAAGAAAATTTAGGACAACAGTGCCTGACCGGGCCTCAACAGTGGCCGACGGACACCAGCAGTAGCCGGCCAGCCATCAATGAAATTTTGCACAATGTGTTCCTGAGGTGCAGCAGAGGCATTCTGGGAGTTGGCAGCACTGTTGGTGTTCAAATATGTGCAAACAAAAGCATTCAATGGCAAGGCGGTGGCCTTTCGGGTGGAGAAATCGAGTATGCATCCCTCACTTCGCGATGCCATTTAATTGCTTTGTTTAGTTACTTAGTGGTAGCTAATTAATTAGTTTAATTGCTTTGTACTTAATTAGCTTAGTATTTAGCTAATTAATTTGATTTGTAATATTTAATTAGCTTATAATAGTTAGTTAAATTTTGGTGTTGTAATAGTTACCTTAATTAGCGTAGCTGGTTAGCTTATTTATTCAGACCCTCCTTCGTGAGGGGGTAATGTTGTAATAAGTGTGTGTGCGTGTGTGTATGTTTTCCAACCCCATGTCTTTCTCCCTTTTATTTAATCGCTTTTGATGGTTAGATTAGGGACATGTTTTAATTAGCATATCACATGCTTGCATCCATTCATTTGTCTTGCATGCACTGAGGCTCGGCGTATCATTAAAACTGCATTGCAATTTCAATATCTTCTTTGAATACATGTTTAATCGCATGTTGTTCAAATTGATCCATATGCCATATTAGTAGTCGAGCCTATTAATTGCACAATTGCATACGTTGCATTAGACACTTAACATAGTTAGGATCATGCATCTTTCTAACTAGTTTTTATTTTGGCTTGGAGTACTCAATTAGTCTTTATGCTTTAGCATACTTGCATGAGTGTGATTGCCATGTTGCCGTGATTAGCATGCTTGCCATGAAGCTATGTGCTTAAATGCTAAACTGCATGAATGCATGTGGATGAAGGTTTGTTGTTTGAATTAGAACGATTCAACAAATGTACGTTTTAAGCCCACTTTGTTGTGGCAAATCCTGTTTTAAGCCCACTACGTTTGGTGGCAAATTTGCATCTGTAAGCCCACTTGAGAGTGGCAAATTCAAACCATTTTTGCAAAACAAATATGACTTGAAATGTTCCAATTGTTGCGATTTAGTCTATATTTGCTTGTGCGCATCACATAGTAAGGTTAGATTAATAACCAGAATAAGAACGCATAATGTTTATAAAATGATATATCATGGTTAGTAGAGGTCGATCTTTGATCGCGCGAGCGGGGGTGCTCATTTCAGGACCTTCCCCTCTCGTACCTAAGTTCCCAAGCCAAGGCAACTTTGGTAATGACGGACACGTGGCCTTTGGCACGAGTCAGGGTTTCCTAAATTTTCCTAGAAACAAAATATTTAGGTGGTGACTCTGTATCTGGCAAAGTAGTCCAATTTTGGCATTATTTGATTTAAAATCGATTTTCCAAAAAGGTTTGCCGGATTTGGACTCTTTAGTGATTATCAGTTTCACATTGCACTTGTGAGACTAGATTTAGAACCATGGGAGACCGAACTATGAGGCCTTTCTTTCAAACATTTTCGAAAGGCGGGGCGCAGAAAATGACAAGTCCACAGACGATCATGTTTGTTCCACTTTTGTTTTGAAATCATGCAAAAAAAGATCATGGGTACTGAAAAGCTTCGTCTTAGGTCCAATGAAAGGTCTATTTTGCAAAACAATGTTTGAGAAAATTAGTTAATTTTGTTAAAAACACCAAAATACATTTTCCCAAACAAAATGAATGGACCGAACATGGACAGTACAACTGAATAGAAAATGGTTACAGTTGAACTTCAGAATGAAGTCACGTACGTATCCCAAACATGGGAATCAAGCCTTACATAGTTCACGATTAGGGTTCACTCAGGTGTTAACACTCTCCTTTTGTCCTTTAGCTTTTGCTAAGGTCGCCCTTTCGAGTTTTCGACCTTACAAGCTCTATTTTATTTCATTTTTCATTTTTCTTGCTCTAAATTTTGCTTGAGTCGCCCTTCCAAGTTTTAAGCCCGACAAGCCTCTCAGGGATAGTATTTCTTCAACTTGTCCATGTTGATCGGCTGTGAAAACTCCAATCCATCCACATCTATTAGAATAACTGCTTCTCCAGTTCAAATTGACTTGATGATGTAAAGGCCAGTCTAATTGGGTTTTAACTTGCCCCTAGGATCATAAATTAGAGTCCCGTCGTCTTTTAGCACTAGATCTCCCTCTGTTAGATTTATGGACTTGACCTTCTTATTGAATGGCCGGGCAATTCTACGCTAGTACCCTTGCATATGGTACAACACTTTCATTCTTCTCTCATCAAACAACATCAGCTCTTCGAATCGGTTATGTTGCCAATCTGCCTCTACTATCTTACACTCAGCCATAATCCTTGCGAAGGTATCTCTATCTCAATCAGTAATGCTGCCTCTATCCTATATACTAGAAAGTAGAAAGTTAGCCATTAGATGTTCAAATCGATGTCCTATATCCCTATAGTGCGAAAGGTAGCTTATCTGGCCAATCCTTGTAGTTCTCCATCATCTTTCATAGGATATTCTTAATGTTCTTCTTTGCTGCTTCAACAATTCTATTGGTTTATGGCCTATAAGTTGATGACCTGTGAAAGGCTATATTATATTTTTTAACAAGATCGATCACTTCTCCTTTGAAGTGCAAACCATTTTCTGAAATAATCTCATTCGAAACGCCATACCTACAGATGATGTTGTTTTTGATAAACTTGGCCACGTGCGACGCCTTCAACACCGAATACAACTGTGCTTCTACCTACTTGGTAAAGTAATCAATTACTACCAAGATGAATTCGTATCCATTCGTCCCTTTTGGTGTTACTGCCTCAGTAACGTCAATTTTCCAGACTAAAAAAGCCTATGGTGAAGTCATGTTGTACAATTTTGACAGTGGGATGCTCATGCGATTGGCATGAATTTGACAATTATGGCACCCTACACAAATCCGATATAATCGCTTTCCATGGTCAACCAGTAGTACACTTGTCTGAGGATCTTTCTTGCCAACATTATACTGTTCATATGAGCCCCACACTCTTCTCCATGGACAACTTTTGTGATAAGCTTTGCTTCATTTTCCACCACACATAACTTATGCATTCCCAGATGACCCCTCTTGTATAGCTTGTCTCCATAGGTGATGAACTGAGCAGTCAAACGTCATATTCCCCTTTTATCCTTAGCATTTGCCCCTTGCAGGTATATCTCTTTCTCCCGAAAATTCCAAATGTCAAAATACCAAGGACCCTCATCTCGGGTTTCTTCTGTTGCAGCTATCATCTTGTACGCAAGCACATACCTTTATTTTATGAGAATTGGACGCATCTTCACCCTAATCGGTAGGTCTACCATCGAAGCTAGAGTTGCCAAAGCATCAGCAAACCTATTGTCTTCTCTCACCAAGTGCGTAAATGTCAGTTGTTCAAACCTCGGGATCAGCATGTCCAAGGTCTAATGATAGACTTTAATTTTCTCTTCCTTCACTTTTCAATCTCCATTAGCTTGAGATACAACCAGGTTCGAATCTCCGATTACATCCAATCTTATTACCCCCAGCCTAGGGTCGCTTCTCTAGCTATACACGCCTCATACTCTGTTTGGTTGTTGGACACTTTAAATCGAAGTTTGAAGGCTAAGAGTACATGGGAATCATCGGGTGCTATAAGCAACACTCTTATCTTGTATCCATACTAATAGGAAGCTCTGTCAAAATACAATCTCTAGGTGTCCTCTTCTAGCTACAGGATCTCTTCATCTGAGAACTCATATTCCTCGTCTTCTTCTACGTCGACCGAGTGATTGACTAAGAAATCTGCTACAGCTCTTTCTTTGACAAAATTGTGAGTGACATACCGAAGATTGAACTCGGAAAGCAAAAACAACCGTCGAGTTATCCTACCAGTAAGTGTTGGTTTCTCAAAGAGACATTTAACGGGATCTAATCTTGAAACTAGGATTACCGATTGGGCTAACAAGTAGTGCCTCAACCTCTTGGTGGCCCAAACCAAGGCTAGACAAACCAAAGGGGTGTAACGGGTCTTGTATTCCAACATTTTCTTGCACAGATAGTAGATGGCCTTTTCCACTCTCTCTTATGATTCTTGTGCTAACATGAAGCCCATGGTCAACTCAGTCACTGACAGGTATAGGATCAATAGTTTCACCAGCTCAGGCGGTGACAACACAAGCAAATTCTACAAGTACTACTTGATTTGCTTAAAGGCGAAATTGCATCGATCATCCCATTGAAACTTCTTCCCTTTCTTCAGCAAACCAAATAGTGGTTCACAAGTTAAGGCTAATTTTGAGATAAACCTTCTTATGAATTTCACTTTCTCTAGCAAGCCTTGTACCTCCTTTTCAGTCATTGGTGAGGGCATTTTTAAGATGACTTTAATTTTGGATGGGTCAACTTTGATTTCACGTTGCGTGATCAAAAACCCTAACATCTTTCCTGCAATCACCCCAAAGGTACATTTTTGTGGATTCAACCTTAACCTGTACTCACGAATCTTGTTGAAGAACCTCCTCAATGCATCATAATGACCCTCTCTCTCGTTGAAATTAACGATCATATCATCCACATATACTTAAACCTCCCTGTGAATCATGTTGTCCAATATAATAGGTGGCTTCCAGCATTTTTCAACCTAAATGGCATGACGCAATAGCATGAAGTCCCCCACTGAGTGGTGAATGTTGTCTTCTCTCTGTCCTTAGGTGCCATGGAGATCTGATTATACCCTAAAAACGGGTCCATGAATGAAAGTAGAGTGTGACCCGTAGCAAAGTCTACTAACTCATCGATGTGCGGCAGCAAGAAGTCATCTGTAGGGCTAGCCTTATTCAAATCCATAAAATCGACATAGACTTGGATTCGGCCATCCTTCTTTGGAAATGACACAATGTCTGCCAACCACATTGGATATTCTGACACAATAAAAAATCCCACGTTGATCTACTTGGTGACCTCCTCCTTAATTTTCATTGCCCAATTTGGCCAAATTCTACGGAGCTTCTGCTTGATAGGTCAGGCTTGGGGATTAAGAGAGATCCTATGCTAGACAACCTTAAGATCGATTCCATCCATGTCTTCGTAGGACCACATAAAAACATCTTTAAATTCTTTTATAACAAAGCGACTAATCACTCACATTCCTCCGAAGATAGCAAGGAACCAATCTGGACCAAGCAAGTATCCTCCTCAGTACCCACATTAATTGGAACAATCTCATTAATGAAAAGCTTTGCAAGCCTTTCCTTCTCCTAATTAATCAAAATTTTCAAAGCCCGAGGAATTTCTTCCTCTTAGTTTTCATTAAAGTTTTGAAACTCTTGGTAAATGCAATAAATTAAAGGCAAGAAAAGTAAGCACAATCCACATCAATCTCATTCATCGAGCCCAGTTCAGCAGTTATAGTGGACTCAAAAGAAAAAGAAAATGACAACCAGGACAACACAGTGGCGTCTAGGTTATTACCCCCCAGAATCACTAGACTTTGACTCGCTTGAAGAACTTGAATCTGACTCCAGCTCCACAAACTCGAAAAAACTAGACTCGGACTTACTATCAGATTTAGAGCTCACAATATAACCTTTCTCGAGGTGCCAAGTCAAAGGCAATGCTTCTGATGCATCCAAGACAAGGTCGATGCAGTCTACAAACGATTCCTCCCTGATCAAAAAAATATTGACATCCCCCAAACCCTATAACTTGGTGCTAGCTTCAAAGTTGGTTAGTGTCAGCTCCACCTCATTCTCTTTGCTTTTGTCTAGATTGTTGCTCCCATTTTGGTTTATGCCACTACCAAGGTTCACTTTTTCATCCTCATCCTCAGAGAGCTGGTGATCAAAGAAAACTTCAAATCTAGAAAGACACTTCTTTGTTTTGGGGTCGACCCACAGTTCAAGAAAGCCGCAGAAGGGAAAATCATTTCCCTCTTTGACAAAACGCCCATTCAAGGTCCCCTAGATTGGTTTATGTTTCAATTCATACTGTTTACCAGCCCTCTTGGCTTTAACCCTTTCTCTCACCTTATTCTCTTTCTTCTTCCAATCTTCTTTTGTGGGTTTGTACCCTAATCCAAATGAATGTGGATTATGGGCAACTTCTCCTACAACAACAACACCTTTTCTACCCCTCCTTCGCAACCCCATCCTTGGGATATGTCCTAACTTGCTCATGAAATAGATTGATTGAGCACTCAGGTACATCCCTTCTTCATTAACCATGATAGTTTTGGACCAATTGGGCTTCAGCCAAAGTGAATCCAAAAAGAAAAACATGTTTCTCTCCATGATTTATCTCCAATACTGGGGTTGTAACCTCGAGTGGAAGGTGGATTGATGAGTTCCTGAAAATAGTAGTGATTTCCCCAACATACGGGTACTTCACTAGTTGATGCATTGTGGAGGAAACGACTTTCATTTGGTGCAGCCATGGCCTACCTAATAACAAATTGAAGGTCGCTAGCACATCCATGATGTGGAACTCAGTTTCATGCTTAGATGGTCCTACCAAAATCTGTACCTTAATAGTACCTATAACCTCTCGGCTAGTGTTATTATATGCTCGGATCAATTGATTTGTAGGCATAAAGTCTGCCGGTTTTAGCCCTATTGCATAAGTAATGCGTGAAGGACACGCATTTATGGCTAATCCAGTATCAATTAGGACTATAGGAACCCACTTCTTTCTACATTCTAGAGACGTATACAAAGGTTTGTTGTGCTCTGATCCTTTTGGGGGAAGTTCTCTATCAGAGAAAGTTGTGGCTAGAATTGGCTTAGTCAGTATAATCAATGATACCAACTGATCTGGTGTGGTATCGATTGATAACTTAGTTTTTCTTAGTGCTATGAACATAGCCTGTCAGTGTTCTCATTATACCATAAGCAACCCCCAGATTGAGATGTTAGCTTGGATCTTCTCCAGCTATTTAAGGACCAGGTCTTCTTCCTTTTCTTGTTCTTTCTCTTTCCCTTTCTTTGCATCTTTTCCTGATAGTTCACCTTGATCTAGGTGTGAGGGCTTGAAGAAATGCCCTCTCCTAGTTAAATGATCAATTTTCTCATAATACTAGATGTCGTCTAGTGCATTGTTTCCCTAACCTTCATCAATATGGGCGAAGTGTAGATCATTGTCTTCCCACCACTCTCTTCCATTTATAGACAGACAATCATCTGACTCAACATTTATAGTTCCTATACTGTAATCATCTCTTTTTGGTTGGTATGATGATGTTAATCGAATTTCTACAAAAATCTCCTTTCTTCTCATGTGCACCCATGCTAAGTTGGATCTCCATCTATCTTCCTCGATTATTGGCCCAATTGGTCAAATTCTCTTTAGTCCTAGCGTTACCCTTCCAATTTCCTCTTTCTCAACCCCATCTGGCATTTCTTTCTCAATATCTTCTGCTTGGATTTTTCTACCTTACTGTTTTTCCTAGTTTTACTACTTTCACCTGTCTTTCCTTTACCCTTTGCTTTTTTACTAGCTCGCACTTTTCTCTTTGTTTCCTTGTCATCCCCTTCTATTTCTAAATCTCCCTCAGTGTTTGTCTATCCATGAACCCTAGACAAATTGTTCGAGTTCCACCATTCGATTTGTACATCTTCCAAGCTCTACTCTTTGAAGAAATGGAAGCTATCCAAGTCTTCTTCCAAATTAGCCAAATCATCCAATCCCTACTCAGGTACATCTTCCCTAATAACACTATTAGAGAATGCATCAAGTAAGATGACCTTTGGTTTTGGATAGTTAGCCAGAAGTATATATCTGCTGGGATTGTATCCTTTTTCTAGCAATTTCTTGATTTCTATCATTGGCACCTCTGTCATTTCTGCTTTAGGTTTTGCCTCTTCCTTTATCCTCTTTTCTTTTTCTTTCTCTATCACCACCTCTCATTCTCTAGATTTTGTCACCACAAAGTATTGGGGTTCTAACTGAAATTGAGGTGTATCCATCATGCATAGACCAGTACCCTCAGGAATGTGAACCTCAGGTTTGGGTAAGTGGGAAAGAGTAATCGTAACATGCCTGGGAGCGTACCTGCGCGCGTTAAACAGTTCAGACCCTCGGTCTCTTCGATCTAGTCTCACGAGTGCAATATGAAATGTAAATAAGAGTCCAGATTTGGCAACTTTTAGAAAATCTATTTTATTGCAAAAATATTTTCTAGAAATGGACTACGTCATCAGATCTCAAAGTTGCCACCAAATATTTTGGGGGAATTAGGAAACTCATGACTCGTGCCAAGGCCACTATTCATCGTAACCAATAATGCTTGGCTCGGAACCTTAGGTATGAGGGGGAAGTCATTAATTAAGCACCCCCGCACACCCGATCAAAACATCAACCTTTACTAACTATGATATAATTTTTATTTCCTTTATGTGTTCATGTTCTAATTTATTTAATAAATCCTAAAAAATACTATGTGAAGCAAACACATATACACTGTGTTGTTCAGTTTGGAACAATTTGATTTCATCATTTTGAAGATGTTTTGAATAGTGCAATCATGAAAATCAATTTTATACCAAATTAAATAACACAACCTTCACCCACTGGCATGCATAGAGTTATATCAAATAAGCAAATAGCCACATGGTAGAATGCTAAACGTAATAGAAAAATACACACATAGGGGATGCTAAGGCACAAAAACTTACATATTTACTGGCGTCCCACAAATAGGTACAAAAAACAAAAATAGTAAAAACATACATGATTCTATATACAAGATCCTAAAGCAATTCACTCATGAAAGGCAACTATCGATCCAGCTTCTAATATATGACATGTGAATCAACTCAAGACATGAGGTAGCACACAAAATCACATAATGATCAATTAAACTCATAGATGCAAATTTAATTGGATCTTAAGGCATAAAGCATGGATGCAAAGCATGGAAATGATGACAAGCATATATGGAAAACAGATAAAAGAACGGGATAGAAAGAACTAGGGAGGGGAATTATTATATCATTTGAATATTACATATCCAAATAAAAGGAGGAATAAAAATAATACAAAAAAATAAAATCTCACAAACACTCTCTAATTAACATAAAACAATAAAACAAAAGCTTCAGGGGGTCACGGAGACTGTTCTGCTCACCACCGAGAAGCTACTGGGTTCTATCTAGGAGAAGGTGGTCGACCGGCTAAAAGAGAAGCTGGCCGGCCAAAATATTAGCTGGCCAGCCAATCAAGCCAAGCCAGAAACTCTGTTTTGCTCAAAACTCTAGAAAACAAACAAAAAATATGCAGGTGGCTCAACTAACCACTTACAGTTAGCTTACAACAAGTTTATAATATGAAATTGAAGCAAGAAAAGCAATATAAGAAAAAAAAATGCAAGAAACTAAAAGTGTGCACTATTCACTTTTCAAGGAAAGGATTTGATTTCTAAACTTCCTTTTGATTACCCTCAAGCTTATGGAAGTGTGTTCTCAATTCTCAATTTGAAAGTTCAAAATTCTAGTTGGAATGGTGTTTTTAGGCTATTTAACAATGTGCGTGGAGAGAGAGTTACAACTCTCTGTTTTTCTCTCAATTTGAAGTACATTCACTCACTTTTGATCAAGACTACTAGAATTAGGCTCTCACAGAATTTAGGGAATAATTTTGATATATGGAATATGAAATATCAGTGTATATTGAAGTTTTGCCTACAAACTTAAGACTTTCTTTCTTTTCTCTCTAACTCTCAATTCAATTCTCCTCCCTCACATTCTTATCCTCTTTATCTCTATAAGCAATCAGAGAAGGATGCCAAGTCAAAGAGGTGAGAGGCAATGTGGGATACAAGATTGATGGGGTGACATGGGTGGTTGAAATGGATGCCCTCTTTTGAGAAGATGACAATCTCCCTTTTGACAATGGATGAGAATGGAAGAGGTCTAGATGCATATCATGCATGAATGTAACAAGAAAAGATCTGAAATGGCATGACCCACATGCTTTCATCAAGAATTTTGTCGAAACTGCCCTACTTCTAGGCAAATTAGCCAACCGGCCAATTTATTGGCTGGCCGGTCAAAACCTTGGCTTTGGCCGGCAAATTCCTTGGCTGGTTGGCCAACTTATTTGGTCGGTTGGCCAAAATATTTGGTCGGGGCTGACTGTTTTACATGAAACAGGATTTTTTGACTGAATTCTCGTCCTTTCTTCCTGTTTCCACACTGTTCTTTGCTTAATTTCCTGAGAAAATACTTCATTTTGAAGTTTAAAAATGAGCCTCGGAACACTATGAAAATATTTGAAACAAAGCACGGAAAGAAAATTTCGAAAGAGAGTTTTGAATAGGATTTGAACACTTGGCCAAAACAGGCTTAGGTTTGGAAATGAAACACAAGCACAAATTCCATCTTTCTTACTGAGAATTATGTGAGAAACATGTTCTTATTTTCATCATCGGGTAGTCAAAAGAAAGTGCCCAAGTCTTAGGGCCAGTCAAAACGGGGTGTCTACAGTTGCCCCTCTTTGAAAGAACTCGAAGTCATTTCTTAACGTGAGTGAATGTCAAAGCCCGAAGAGAACCCTTTTGACAAGGCTGTAAGACTTGTGAAACAAACAAGATACAAAAAAAAGTCGATTGAACCCGAGGGTTCCCTACGTGTCCCTTTACAAGGAATCAAACCAACATAGTTTAGAGAAAAAATGTGAATGATATGCTCAAAACACAATTGATAGATGGACTTACACACTTCATGAAGCCAGTTTTCGAACTACAGCGCAATGCAACAGGTAATATGAACCATAACAAGGGATACAATCCACACACATTCACATAAAAGAACAAAATGTAACCAAAGAATAGTTTTAACATACAACCCAAAACAGGAGAGGTATTAACCGATGGATAGTCTTAACTAACAACCCAAGAAAAGGGAGGTATTAACCAATGGTGGTTTAGACTACCAAACCGAGAAAAGGATAGTTTCATCATCCTGAAAAAGGCCAATACAAACCGAGTGGTGCTATCCTATAACCCGAAAAAGGGGGCTGTAGACCGCCCGAACTCCGCTCTGCGCGTGAGGGCGCGAATCGTTGTTCTTAGCTACTACAGTTCAGACTTGTGTCACGGTTCTGAATCTAGTCTCACAAAGTGCAATGCCAGACTGATAAATCACCAAAGAGTCCAAATCTGGCAAATTGTTTTGGAAAACTAATTTTTTATAAAGAAGTGCCAAACATGGACTGCTTTGCCAAATACAGAGTTGCCACCTAAATATTTTATTTTGAGAAATTTAGGAAACCCTGACTCGTGCCTAAGGCCACGTGTCCGTCATCACCAAAGTTGCATCGGCTCGAGAACTTGGGTACAAGAGGGGAAGGTCCTGAAATGAGCACCCTCGCTCACCCGATCAAAGATCGGCCTTTACTAACATGATATGTTGTTTTTGAAAACACATGTGTTCTTATTTCGGTTCATTAGCTAGCTTACTATGTGATGCGCACGACATACAAGTATAAACTAGATCGCCTAAGTTGGAACAAAACATTTCATGTTCGTTTGTTTGAAAACGGTTTAGAGGTGCTACTCGCAAGTAGGCTAAGTCATGGATTTTGCCACCCTCAAGTGGGCTTAGAAAACATGATTTTGCCACTCTCAAGTGGGCTTAAAACACACATTTTGATGAATTGTTCCAATTCAAGCAATCCAACCTTCACCTACAGGCATTCAAGTAGTTAATCACTTAAGCAGTTAGCCTCATGGCAAGCATGCTAACATGGCAACATACACATCTCATGTAGTATGCTAAAGCGTAAACACTCACAATGTACTACGAGCCAAAACAGAGAACTAGTTAGAAATCATGCATGATCCTAGTTAGATGGCTAATGCAACACATGCAAAATGCAACTAAGATAGGCTCGGCTATTTAAGATGTCATGTGAATGCAACAATTGATACATGTATTCAAATTGGAATTGAAATACAATGCAGTTTGTATGATGCGCCGAGCCTGGTGCATGCAAAACAGATGAATGGGTGTATGCATGCGAGCATAAGGATGCTAATTGAAACATGCTCTAAAACTAACCATCATAAGCGGTTAAGTAAAAGGGAGAAAGAAATGGGGGTTAGAAGACATGCATCACACGCATGCACGCTTATTACAACAATACGCCCTCTCGCAGGAGGGTCCGAATAATAAGCTAACTAGCTAATTTAAGCTAATTAAACTAATTATTACATCACAAAACTAATTAACTAATCCTAGTTAACTAGCTAGTTATTACAACACAAATTGAATAGCTAAGCACATTAACTACTTAAGTACAAAACCAAAGCATAAGCTAGCTATCTAAGCAAAGCAATAAAACAGAAGCCTCACGGCGAGAAGTGTATGCATGCTCGGTCGCCTCGTTCAGAAATCCATCGCGATGCCCCAACTTGTCTCTGTTTTCAATTGTTCTCTGAATACTGCACAACCTTCGTGGTAGCTTCTACTCCATTATGGGGACCCCCAGAAGCATGGCCAACCACTTCTTGGTGTTGACAACCACCTGCCGACCACTTACCATTACTGTAGACCAGATATAGTGGTCAGCAAGCCACTTTTACTGGTCTGCCGACCAGTTTTTGCTGCCAGACTCCAATTTGCTGCAACAGAGAACAAAAAGGGGCATGGCAATGTATTTGCGAGATATGTGTACAAAACCACTCTCCCTATCATTTCATGAGCTCAAGGGAGTGCGGTTCTTGACTCTCGAACCACCAATCGCGTATCTCGATGCATGATGGCCAAAGAGGCAAGATTGCACGAATCAATGTAAATGAATGCACACATAACACATAAAGCCTTAACCTCTATCATGCTTGATCAAGAGGGTCGGTGACCAAGAAATGAGCCACGTTTCATCATTCACGTATGAAACGTCCCTCGTTTCTCGTGTTTGGACTAACACCCAATCCAAACAAATGTAATGCCACTCAAGCATGCTAAACACAATGTAATGCACACATACACAATGCAATGCAACATGAGCAACCTATCAATGCTAATGGCACGCATACACAATGCAAGGCAACATGAGCAACCTATCAATGCTAATGGCATGCATACACAATGCAAGGCAACATAAGCAATCTATCAATACTAATGGCATGCATGCATACATATTAAGCCACAAACAAGGTAACAATGCACAACCCTTAGAGGCACTCAAAGGGTGAAAGAAATGGGAACATGGTAGTCCTATATGCTCTGAAATGTCATGTTAAATGATACCAAATCATGCACATGTCACAAATGAAGCATACTATAGTACTCAAAGCTTGAAGCTAGCATATGTACTTGCACTACGGCTATGCAATACATGAAGCATATGGCAAATACAACCCAAAACAGTCCTAGAGCATGTCAAAATGATGCTAAAACATGTATGGAAGGAAACCAAAACAAGCTAGCATGGTGAGCATGAAGCATGAAACATTCAAGGCCAAATGGGAGAATTACACTACCCCTACTAAGACCAAGTATGAGATGGCTTCGCCAACAAAAATCAGAGTTATATCATGGCAAAATAACCCCCAAAACATACTGAAATGATAGCTCGTAAGCTTAGGCATAAAGGCATACACAATGACTCATGTTGAAGGCACAAAGTACAAACTCTCCAACGCATGGAAAGAGTGACAGATGCAAGTGTATGACCACACTACATGTACTAAAATCACATTTCAAATGATGCCAAATCATGAAAATAGTCCAAGTAATGCATGCTAATGGACTCAATACACAAAGCTAGTGAGCAAGATTGAACCATGGCTATACAAAGCAATGCATGCATGGCCAAAACAACATAAATCAGACCTTAAACATGGTAAAACATGAACAAAATCTTCTTAGAGTTGAGCCAAAAGCATGCTAGAATGATGATCAAAAGCATGATACACATTAGGCTAGTGAATGGAAATGCACTACAAGTGCATGGAGCATGCATGGGGCTATCAAACCAACCCAAAACAGATCTAAGGCATGTTAAAACAACACCAAAAACCTATTGAGATGGACTCAAAGCATGCTAGAAAGACATGCTACTTCATGAAGCACACAAAGCTAGTTTGCAAAATTTACACTACAAGTGTATAAAGCATGCATGAGGTGACAAAACCAAATCAAAATAGTGGTATGCCATGTCAAAATAACCCCAAATACATGCTAAGATGGAGCCAACATAAGCTTAACAAACGTGCTCAAACATGAGGCAAATGAATCAAACATCCAAGATACAAGGAGAGGGGATGACCCTCTCCTATTTGGGACCTCAAAACACCATTTCCACCATTGAAATTCCTCTGAGTTTCAGTGGTGAGAAGGCCAAAAGGAGGTGGTCCCAATAGCTTAAAAGGAAAGCACAAAACAAGGCCAAACAAGGCACAGGAGGGGGTGGACCACCCCCAACACAAAAGAGACCTTAAACAAACATTACAAGCATGCAAAATCAGAAATTTTTGTAGTAGAAAGTTAGGCCAAAAACAACATGCAAGTAGGGCCAAAAGCTTAATCAAAACAAGGGGATTAAGAGGTTAGAAGCTCACCCTTGTAGAACCACTTTAGAGCAACAACTCCAGTAGCTATTTTGGATCAAAACTAGTCCAAAAACTCCAAAACCAACCTCAAGGTACCTCAGCAACAAAAGGGTGGTGTTTGAGTGTGTGTTTGTATGCAAAAGTGTGATGAAAATGCACTTTCAAGCACAAAAATAAAGAAAAGGTGCAAGATAGATACAAAGATGTATGTATAACTCTCAGCCTTTTTTTCCTGAACCTGGAGATGGGAGGGAGGGCCTCCCTCTTATAAAAAATCAAGCAAGAAGCTTGTTGAACACACTTGAGGCTCTAAGCCATCCCTCCATACACGTGTATGGAGGATGATTTCTATGCCTTCCAGCTGTCACAGCTGGCAAGAAAAGATCTTCAAAAAGGTGCTGGAAAGCTGCTGACTACTTGAAGTGGTCGGCCAGCTACTTATAGTGGTCAGCCGACCACCACAAGTGGTCTGCCAGGAAATAAAGTGGTCAGCTATGGGGGAGAGGTGGTCTGCACACTGAAAGTAAGGCAATAGTGTGGTGGCCGACCACTATTGGTGGTCCAATGATCAAGAAAACCAGTTGGCCAAATAGAAAACTGGCTGGCAGGCAGGAAAAGTGGTCTCCAAGGGAAAGAACTAGTCTCCCACCCTTATTCCATGCTCCAAACAAGGAAAACAAGGTTCGTGCCAAAAAAAAACCAAAAAGGATGCAAGACAAGAGTACGGAGGTCAAGGTGCGCAGCCGGAAGCCTCGAAAACTAGTCTATGGGTACCAAAAGCGGTCCACGAGGGAAAAGTGGTCTACAACCACAAAAAGTGGTCTCCCAGACCATAGTGTCCCTGCAGGCAAAGGCAACAAGGCATGGTTCGAAAACCAAGCCAAGAGGAGAATGTTAAGCGGTCCCGAGACAAGGCGTACGGCCGAAGACTCCGGAAACCGGAAACTAGTCTCCAAAAGGGAAAAGTGGTCTACGAACCACAAAAAGTGGTCTCCAAGACCTCAGTGTCCCTCTAGGCAAGGGAAAACAAGGTTTGGTTCAAAACCAAACCAAAAGGAAAGCAAGACAAGGTGCTCAACCGAAGGCTCCGGAAACCGAAAACTGGCCAACAGAGGGAAAAGTGGTCTACGGACCTCTCTCTCCCTCCAGGCAAGGTTAACAAGGCTTGGTCCACAAACCGAGCCAAAACACAAAGAGTTCAGAGGCCCGGAGGCAAGGCACTCAGCCGAAAACTTTGAAAACTCAAAACGAGCACAACATGCACTATCACAGAGCACTCAATCGATGACGTCAGAGTCTTGGTCAAAAAATGGGGTGTCTACAGTTGCCCCTCTTTGACAGAACTCAGAAGTCAAGAAGTGAGGGGAGTGAATGTCAAAGCCCAAAGACGACCCATTTTTGACGAGGCCGAAGACTTAGACAAACAGGCAAGATAACAAAGAGATGCGCCCGTAGGCAGGGGCAAAATGCAAAATGACATGCACAATATCAGACATAACTTATGATCATGCAAAGAAAACTGTAATGAAGCAATTATGCAAAATAAATGCAACATTTTAAGCGAATGCTATGTGAGCAAGTAACATGAACCAAACTACATCTCATGTAGAAAGGATGTAAGAAAATTATACAATTCTCGCTGCGTCTCACGCGGAGTACATACAATATCGTCTGGTTTCACCAACTTCAAATGAACCGTACATACAATATCGTGCCTGCACAAAAGAGAGAATTTAACAAGCACAATATAGCAGGAACATATGATCAATGCTATATCAAGATACAATTTCAATACAAGATAAATGCGTGCACATATGATGCCGATAGAAAGGTGCATAGCAATGCATGTGAAAAGTGCATAACAATACAAGTAGAACGTGTGTGACAACGCAAGTAATGAGGTGCATAACAATACAAGTAAAATGTGCGTACCAACACAAGTAGAGAGGGTGCATAACAATGCAACCAAAGTGTGCGTAGTAACGTGGGTGGAGAGGTGCATGACAATGCGGGTGAGATGTGCATGACAATGCAAATGAAGAGGGTGCATAACAATGCAACCGAGGCGCGCATAACAATGCAAGCAAAATATGCGTGACAATGCAAGTAGTGTGCATAACAATGCAAGTAAGACGTGTGCAACAACGCAAGTGAAGTGTGCATAACAATGCGGGTGGAAGGGTGCATAACAATGCAAATGAAACGGATGCATGATAACACAGATATGATGCAACGGACGTAACAGGTAGTGTAGTAAATGCAAAAAGGGGACATACTCCAACCATGTTGGAATCGTGAGAGGATGAAGGACAAATCCCAAACACGCTGAAATCGTGTGAGGAAGGGGACACTCAAACCACGCTAAAATCATGAGAAGAGGTTCGAAAACAACCACCCCGATGCACGCAGGATGCAACCTGAGATAAATTCCAAACACGCTGAAATTGTGTGAGGAAAGGAACACTCAAACCATGCTAAAATTGTGAGAAAAGGTTTGAAAACAACCGCCCAGGTGCGTGCACGACGCAACCTGAGACAAATTCCAAACACGGTGAAATCGTGTAAGGAAAGAGACACTCTAACCATGCTGAAATCATGAGAAGAGGAAAACAAATTCCAAACACGCTGAAATCGTATGAAGAAGGAAGAGACTCTAACCACACTGAAATTGTGAGAATAGGAAAGACAAATTCCAAACACGCTGAAATCATGTGAAGAATGAACAAACTTTAACCACGCTGAAATCGTGAGAAGAGGGGAAACAAATTCCAAACACGCTGAAATCGTGTGAGGAAGGAACAGACTTTAACCACGTTGAAATCGTGAGAAGAGGGGAAATAAATTCCAAATACGCTGAAATCGTGTGAGGAAGGAACAGACTCTAACCACGCTGAAATCGTGAGAAGAGGGGAAACAAATTCCAAACACGCTGAAATCGTGTGAGGAAGGAGACAGTGCAATATAATGCACTAACAAGTGTAGGTAAAGTGCGCAAAAAAAAACGCGAGCAATGCACTAACAGGTGCAAGAAAGGTGCGCAAAATAGCGCGAGCAATGCACTAACAAGTGCTATAAACATTTTCCATGCAAGATGAGAGAGAGCATGTAATGAAATGCACAAGATAGTGCGATGCGCAAGAAAGTGCGAGTGTAAACGGCACAAAACAGTGCGATGCGCAAGAAAGCGTGAGTGATTTGAAATGCACAAAACAATGCGATGCGCTAAACAGCGCGAGTGATTTGAAATGCACAAAATAGTGCGATGCGCTAAACAGCGCGAGTGATTTGAAATGCACAAAACAGTGCGATGCACTAAACAGTGCGAGTGATTTGAAATGCACAAAACAGTGTGATGTGCTAAACAGCGCGAGTGATTTGAAATGCACAAAATAGTGCGATGCGCTAAACAGTGCGAGTGAGATACAAAAAGTAAGTGCACGAGATAGTGCGAGTGAGATACAAAGTGTAAGTGCACAAAACAGTGCGAGTAAGGTACACAAAAAAGTGCGATAAAATGCATTTTCTATGCAAAAGATACGAGCATTTTCTATGCAAGTATGGGGGCATTTTCTATGTATGAAACAAGAGCATATTCTATGCAATATTGAAAACAAGCATATCTTATGCAAGAGACAGGCATATTATATGCAACATTGAAAGCATATTCTATGCAGAAATGAAAGCAAGCATATTCTATGCATGAATCATAACGATGTGCTGCACGCATGCAACAGAAGTGTATATGAAAGTGTACATTCTATGCAATAGAGGGGCATCAAACATGTACTCTGGTGCCTCCGATTTATCTCTCGGAGGGCTTTGCAACACACTCAACTCGAAAAAGGTACACCCTGTTTATATTGGCAAGAGATAACATCTGTATGTGAAAACCACGGATGCCGCTTTTCTTCCCGATTATATTCAAAATTGTCCCTATTCTCCAATGGGGTGACAGACTAGGTTGGTTCAGTATCCAGAATTGAAGCGCATACATGCTATCTCAACTTATGGGGCTTCCATACAGATTTCAAGCTGGGGATACACCCCTGGGTATTTAAACCAGACTTTAGTCTCTGAAATCCCGAACCTTTGCGTTCTAGGCATCAGCCATTCGAACTCTAGTTTCCACCGTTGCAGTTGGTCTCCTAGGAACTCATTGCAAACACAGCCAAGATAACCCTGGCGGGGAATGGTACTCAGGGAGAGCACTTCTGATTGCCATTCTGGCTTTGAAGCAGGCTTGATCTTGCGCTTAAGGTAGAGGCACACTCATACTTCTGAGCATTGACAAGGCCTGAAGAGGTACATCTGAAGTACAATCACGGAATTTGCTGAAGATGAAACACACTCAGATGCTTCGATTTTCCTTCTTTTTCTTTTGCTTTGCAGCCTGGAACCTATGTAGCTTCAAATAGGTCCTAGTTTTACTGTTCTGACATGACCTGGGTTGAACCCTGCAGTTTTATGAAAGAACAAATCCTGTTTTGCACATATGTGGAGAATGGCACAGCACTTTGAGCACAAAACATATTTATTTTTGAAATTGAAATTGAAAGATGAGTTTTCAACTGGGTATTGAGCCTACGACTGACCACAGCCAAAATAACTCAACAATGGAAAACAAAGATAAAACAACCTAAACACATCTATTGACACTCGAAATGACTCAAAACAAAAATCGAAACAGAGAAAACACAACAAAACACAAGACTCAAATGTACACAGGGAGCCTGTTTCTCCGGGTATTGTTTCCTACCCTTTCTCATTTGTGATTCTCATATCACTCGGCCCTCAGGCTCTGTTTTTCTGAAAAAGCCCTTTCCTCACTTTTTCTCTCAGCACATATCTTTTTATTCTTCAATCTCTCATTTTTTTATCCCTCCCCTGGGTGGTTGATGGATAAACAAGAAGTTGCGGGCTCTTGCCCCTAGCATTCCGCTAGATTCTTCTTCTTCCGCTCAGAACAGTGAGCTTCTCCCGCAGAGGGGTTATGGTGTGACTGGATGTGTAGCAGATCAGCAACTGACATCGGTTGACAATGCGCTTGGCCAGTTCAGATGTGATCAGACCTGTCCAGATGAGGGAGTGGAATATCTTGATCCATTCCAGTTTGTGCTTCGCACTTAGCTTGATACCTCGCTACTTGGAGGATAAGAAAGCTTTCAACCCTTTGTTGTTAGCTTCAGTTGTGCCCTTTTCTGGCAGGTAGAGTGCCTTTTCTGGCAAATAGAGTGCCCTTTCTGGAAAGTATGTTGACAATGGGGAAAAGACAGGAAGCCTGACTCAACTGTGGCCCTAGTTCATCATTTTGACCATTTTTTGCTTTTGCTTTCCACTAAAACAATTTTGACCAATATGAGAGTTAGATTATCATACTTGTTCAACTTTTTGATTTGAAATCATGCAAGCCAGGCTATGAGCACTGAAAATTTTCCTTTTTTGGGTCCAAGAAAAGGTCCAGTTTTGGAAAACAGAATAATTTTCGAGAAGATTAGTCAACTTTATTAAAAATTCTCAAAAACTATTTTTGCAAATGGCCACTACTCGACTAACACAGAATTTACTCTTGAGATGCACAACCTCAGATCCAAAACAATGGAAAATTGCCCCTTGTCTAAATGGCACCACAGCGCATTGTATGGCAATAGAAAGTTGCCCCTTGTTTGAATAACACCGCAGCATACTACAATCAGTCCTCAAAGTGACAATCACAACCGAACTCTCGGATACAGAGGAAACAAAGATGATCAAAACCATTACATGGACACAATCGATTTGGAAGTGTTTATGGATGGACTTCAAAATGAAGTTTCCTAAGTATCCAAACATGGGAATCAAGCTTGACGTAGTTCCGGGTTAAGGTAGTTCCGGGTTAAGGCACACTCGGGTATTAACCTCTCCTTTTACACTCTAACTTTTGCCAAGGCCGCCCTTCCGGGTTTTCAACCTTGCGAGCTCTGTTCTTCTTTTCTTTTCATTTCTTCTTTTCATTTTCTTCATTTCTTTTTTGTTCTTTTTGCTTTTCTTTTCATTTTTCTTCTTTTTCTTGCTCTAACTTTTGCCTGGGTTGCCTTCCGGGTTTTTGGCCCAGCGAGCCTCTCAAGGGTAAAAGTGTAGCTTTGTCTATGTCGAATGGTTTTGAGATCTCGAAGCCATCTGAATCCAGGAGAATGGCTGATGTTCACTGATGATGTAAAAGTCCATCCGATAGGGATTGAATTGCCCCCAATGTTGTGGATAGGAACTCAATTGTCCTTCGGCAATACTTTCTTCTTTCCTTCCTTCTGGGATTTGGCATTCTTGCCGATCTTTGTTAGCTTGAGAAATGTCCCAATTTTTGACTCTTCGAGCACATCTGACATTTTTGCTACCCCTAGCTCGAGGGGTGCTCCTGATCTAGCTTCACAAGCTTTTTTTGATCAATCTAACCTTCTTGCCCTTAGTTCGAGGGCTGCTTCAAATCTTGGCCATACAAGCCTCACATTGTGGTTAACCGTTGAACATTCTGAATCCAAGTTCAAGGTTTGAAAGCAAGGGGTCGAGTCTCGAGGCTGAAAGCGATCCTAGGCTGCACAATCTCAAGAGCGATTCCACACAGGTCTTTGCAGGACCGCGCAAAACATTTTTTTGAAATCTTTTAAGAAAGCGACTAGTCGCTCGCGCTGAAGACAGAGTAGAACCAATCTGGATCAAGCCAGGATCCTTCTCAGTACTCACATTGACAAACATGATCTCATTCATTAAGGGCTTAGCATGCCTCTCTTCCTCTCAATTGCTCAAAAAAATTTCGCAAATCCTGAGGAATTCCTTCATCTGTGTTTTCACTATAGTGTTCAAAAAGTTTTGAAAAACTTAGGTCAATGCAATGACTTCAAGGCACAGAAAAGGCACAGTTTTTAGTCAAATACTGCCATCTTATTCAGAACTTCTAGCACAACTGGCACAAGGCAGAAGCAAACACAAGAGTGTGAAAATAACTGCTGTTTCATTCAAATCTGTTGGCACAACTGGCCCCAAGGTAGAAATAGACTCAAAAAAAAGCGAAAAGACTAACACAAAACAAGCAAGTGATGTCAGAGGTAACACCCCCGAAATCACCCGACTCTAACAAAATAGGATTGACTTGATACAACAAGACAGACCCGACTGACTCAGTACAAAAAGACTGACTCTATACAACACAAAAAGACTGACCCAATACTCAAGTCAGAAAGTACAAAAACTAGCATTCACAAATGCTCAAAGTAGTGCGTGCCATATGCCACATCCGGAGTAAACTGGGTGCCATCTGCAGGTGGTTCATCCCCCCGATCACATCACATTATCCCTTAGGTTCACTGATCCAGTGACGATAGACTTTGCTAAGCTTGGTGCAATGATGACCTCGTTGTCAATCAAATCTTGTACTTCGTGGTGAAGACGAAAACAATTATGAGTGTTGTGACTGGTTTGTTGATGGTAGGCACAGTACTAGGTAGCATCATGATCAGGTGGAAGACGACCAGGGAGAGGTTGAGGCTCAAGGGGTTTGAGATGGCCTTTTTCAACAAGGATTTGAAGAGCCTTGGGCAAAGGCATATAGAGAGCATGGAAGACCCTGCGACCTCAGGGTTGATACTTCGAGGTTTGTGGATTTTTGCTGGATGCACTAGCAAAGGGGTTGGCAGGTGCTGGCTTGGTTTGCTGATCTCTGCCGAGTGCAGGATTAGAGCTAAAAGGATCGTTTCTAGTATGACGGCCCTTCTCCCGGTTTTCCCCTTGATTCGAACTGCTCTCTTTCTGAGTGGCAAAAATGTCATCCACATTTTTTACCACAACTACGTGCACTTGCTATTTGTTCAGTCCTCCGGCTTTCAAAGCCTCAACAGCCCACAGAAGGTGTTCATAGGGATCAATGCCTGCCCCTGCCCCTACCATGTTCTTTCCACTCGCCTCAACTTGGTCAAAGGATTGGGTCGCTATATCAAAGCGGAGCCCTATTGTTGTCAACATGTCATTGCCCAAACTTGGGATGGCTTCAGGTTGGCCAATTTCAATTACAATTCGCCCCAAAAGCAGGGAGTCTTCTGGCGTGAAATTTCTGGCATGTGATGCGGTCAATGACGGAGCCAATATTCCAAAGGCTAGATCTGCCATAGTTCTCTGAAGATCTTCAATCATTCTCATCAGCTTAAAAGTAGTGGGCTCATGGGTTTGAGATGATTGGGGTTCCGTGACTGGATGTGTGGTAGGTGCCCTAGATGGGTGTTGTATTTCAGCATCGGTCTCACCTTATATGGTGATTCGTTGGTTTAATGTTGCTACCGCGGCCACAACCTCTTCTGAACTCTGCGCCATCACGGTCTGCTGAGTTTGAACAAAAGTGATGTGACTGGTGACTGTCGGATCAGATGAACCGGTGAGCCCTGACTGGCCCTTCTTTGCCTTGCCTCGGCAAAGGAAAACTGGTTGCCCTTGAACTGAATCTGTGACCCGACAAAGTCTATCAGCACAAGTCCAATGTAGCCGGGGGATATTGGAGCCTTCCGAAGCTATGGTTCCAAGACTACCTAGCAAAAAAGAAAACAAACAGCATCTCAGCCTGATTTCACTGGAACAGATATGAGCATAGCTGAATGATTGTGCTCTCTACTGAATTCTGTCCAAAATTCTGCCTGTAAACTAATACTCTTAGGTAAAACTGATTCCCCAAAAATACTGATGCCCTCAAGCCTGATACCCAGACTTGCAAACTGATACATACAACTTGTAAAGACACACTCTGATAGCACATATCAAGCAAGTAAGAACCAAAACACCCCTATGGAGGGGTAGGGTTTCCCTGTCCTATCTTCTCAGGAGCTAGGGTTTCACTACGCACACAGCGGTTTCAAACAACCTACAATCGGGTAAGCAACCTGTCCTAGTTTGGAATGGTCACTATGGATTCCGATATGCACGAGGTTGAATGGTCAAAAAGGGTGCCTCGGTGAAAACCGAGATTTGTGTTCCCGTCGTGGCAGAGACCGCAACTGGTCAGCCTTATGACACGCTTCTCAAAGCAAGCCTCTGGCAAACCGTTCAGGAATAGCAGACGGCAAACACGGTGTCCTAGGCGAACCAATGCAAAATGCAATGCAAAGAAACACATAAATGTAGATAAAACAATATATTATGAGTTCGAGTCAAGTTCTCTAAATTCCCAGCAGAGTCGCCAGAAACTGTAGACCACCGGAACTCCGCTCCACGCGCGAGGGCGCGAATCGTTGTTCTTAGCTACTACAGTTCGGACTCGTGTCACGGTTCTGAATCTAGTCTCGTAAAGTGCAATGCCAGACTGATAAATCGCCAAAGAGTCCAAATCCGGCAAATCGTTTTGAAAAACTAATTTTTTATAAAGAAGTGCCAAACATGGACTGTTTTGCCAGATACAGAGTCGCCACCTAAATATTTTATTTTGGGAAATTTAAGAAACCTTGACTCGTGCCTAAGGCCACGTGTCCAGCATCACCAAAGTTGCCTCGGCTCGGGAACTTGGGTACAAGAGGGGAAGGTCCTGAAATGAGCATCCCCGCTCGCCCGATCAAAAATCGGCCTTTACTAACATGATATGTTGTTTTTGAAAACACATGTGTTCTTATTCCAGTTCATTAGCTAGCTTACTATGTGATGCGCACATCATACAAGTATAGACTAGATCACCTAAGTTGGAACAAAACATTTCATGTTCGTTTGTTTGAAAATGGTTTAGAGGTGCTACTCGCAAGTAGGCTAAGTCTTGGATTTTGCCACCCTCAAGTGGGCTTAGAAAACATGATTTTGCCACTCTCAAGTGGGCTTAAAAAACATATTTTTATGAATTGTTCTAATTCAAGCAATCCAACCTTCACCTACAGGCATTCAAGTAGTTAATCACTTAAGCAGTTAGCCTCATGGCAAGCATGCTAACACGGCAACATACGCATCTCATGCAGTATGCTAAAGCGTAAACACTCACAGTGTACTCCGAGCCAAAACAGAGAACCAATTAGAAATCATGCATGATCCGAGTTAGATGGCTAATGCAACACATGCAAAATGCAACTAAGATAGGCTCGGCTATTTAAGATGTCATGTGAATGCAACAATTGATACATGTATTCAAATTGGAATTGAAATACAATGCAGTTTGTATGATGCGCCGAGCCTGGTGCATGCAAAACAGATGAATGGGTGTATGCATGCGAGCATAAGGATGCTAATTGAAACATGCTCTAAAACTAACCATCATAAGCGGTTAAGTAAAAGGGAGAAAGAAATGGGGGTTAGAAGACATGCATCACACGCATGCACGCTTATTACAACAATACGCCCTCTCGCAGGAGGGTCCGAATAATAAGCTAACTAGCTAATTTAAGCTAATTAAACTAATTATTACATCACAAAACTAATTAACTAATCCTAGTTAACTAGCTAGTTATTACAACACAAATTGAATAGCTAAGCACATTAACTACTTAAGTACAAAACCAAAGCATAAGCTAGCTATCTAAGCAAAGCAATAAAACAGGAGCCTCAAGGCGAGAAGTGTATGCATGCTCGGTCGCTTCGTTCGAAAATCCATCGCGATGCCCCAACTTGCCTCTACTTTCAATTGTTCTCAAAACACTGCACAATCTTCAGGGTAGCTTCTACTCCATCATGGGGACCCCCAGGAGCATGGCTGACCACTTTTTGGTGTTGACAACCACCTGCCGACCACTTACCATTGCTGCAGACCAAATAAAGTGGTCAGCCAGCCACTTTTTCTGGTCTGCCGACCAGTTTTTGCTGCCAGACTCCAATTTGCTGCAATAGAGAACAAAAAGGGGCATGGCAATGTATTTGCAAGATATGTGTGCATAACTACTCTCCCCATCATTTCATGAGCTCAAGGAAGTATGGTTCTTGACTCTCAAACCACCAATCGCGCATCTTGATGCATGATGGCCAAAGAGGCAAGATTGCAAGAATCAATGTAAATGAATGCACACATAACACATAAAGCCTTAACCTCTGTCATGCTTGATCAAGAGGGTCGGTGACCGAGAAATAAGGCACGTTTCATCACTTCAAGTATGAAACGTCCCTCATTTCTCGTGTTTGGACTAACACCCAATCCAAACAAATGCAATGCCACTCAAGCATGCTAAGCACAATGTAATGCACACATACACAATGCAATGCAACATGAGCAACCTATCAATGCTAATGGCATGCATACACAATGCAAGGCAACATAAGCAACCTATCAATACTAATGGCATGCATACACAATGCAAGGCAACATAAGCAATCTATCAATACTAATGGCATGCATACATACATATTAAGCCACAAACAAGGCAACAATGCACAACCCTTAGAGGCACTCAAAGGGTGAAAGAAATGGGAACATGGTAGTCCTATATGCTCTGAAATGTCATGTTAAATGATACCAAATCATGCACATGTCACAAATGAAGCATACTATAGTACTCAAAGCTTGAAGCTAGCATATGTACTTGCACTACGGCTATGCAATACATGAAGCATATGGCAAATACAACCCAAAACAGTCCTAGAGCATGTCAAAATGATGCTAAAACATGTATGGAAGGAAACCAAAACAAGCTAGCATGGTGAGCATGAAGCATGAAACATTTAAGGCCAAATGGGAGAATTACACTACCCCTACTAAGACCAAGTATGAGATGGCTTCGCCAACAAAAATCAAAGTTATATCATGGAAAAATAACCCCCAAAACATACTGAAATGATAGCTCGTAAGCTTAGGCATGAAGGTATACACAATGACTCATGTTTAAGGCATAAAGTACAAACTCTCCAACGCATGGAAAGAGTGACAGATGCAAGTGTATGACCACACTACATGTACTAAAATCACATTTCAAATGATGCCAAATCATGAAAATAGTCCAAGTAATGCATGCTAATGGACTCAATACACAAAGCTAGTGAGCAAGATTGAACCATGGCTATACAAAGCAATGCATGCATGGCCAAAACAACATAAATCAGACCTTAAACATGGTAAAACATGAACAAAATCTTCTTAGAGTTGAGCCAAAAGCATGCTAGAATGATGATCAAAAGCATGATACACATTAGGCTAGTGAATGGAAATGCACTACAAGTGCATGGAGCATGCATGGGGCTATCAAACCAACCCAAAATAGATCTAAGGCATGTTAAAACAACACCAAAAACCTACTGAGATGGACTCAAAGCATGCTAGAAAGACATGCTACTTCATGAAGCACACAAAGCTAGTTTGCAAAATTTACACTACAAGTGTATAAAGCATGCATGAGGTGACAAAACCAAATCAAAACAGTGGTATGCCATGTCAAAATAACCCCAAATACATGCTAAGATGGAGCCAACATAAGCTTAACAAACGTGCTCAAACATGAGGCAAATGAATCAAACATCCAAGATACAAGGAGAGGGGATAACCCTCTCCTATTTGGGACCTCAAAACACCATTTCCACCATTGAAATTCCTCTGAGTTTCAATGGTGAGAAGGCCAAAATGAGGTGGTCCCAATAGCTTAAAAGGAAAGCACAAAACAAGGCCAAACAAGGCACAAGAGGGAGTGAACCACCCCCAACACAAAAGAGACCTTAAACAAACATTACAAGCATGCAAAATCAGAAATTTTTGTAGTAGAAAGTTAGGCCTAAAACAACATGCAAGTAGGGCCAAAAGCTTAATCAAAACAAGGGGATTAAGAGGTTAGAAGCTCACCCTTGTAGAACCACTTTAGAGCAACAACTCCAGTAGCTATTTTGGATCAAAACCAGTCCAAAAACTCCAAAACCAACCTCAAGGTACCTCAGCAACAAAAGGGTGGTGTTTGAGTGTGTGTTTGTATGCAAAAGTGTGATGAACATGCACTTTCAAGCACAAAAATAAAGAAAAGGTGCAAGATAGATACAAAGATGTATGTATAACTCTCAGCCTTTTTTTTCTGAACCTGGAGAATGGAGGGTGGCCTTCCCTCTTATAGAAAATCAAGCAAGAAGCTTGTTGAACACACTTGAGGCTCTAAGCCATCCCTCCATATGTATGCAGGATGACTTCTGTGCCTTCCAGCTATCACAGCTGGCAAGAAAAGATCTCCAAAAAGGTGCTGGAAAGTTGCCGACCACTTGAAGTAGTCGACCTGCTACTTGTAGTGGTCGGCCGACCACCACAAGTGGTCTGCCAGGAAATAAAGTGGTCGGCCATGGGGGAGAGGTGGTCTGCACACTGAAAGCATGGCAATGGTGTGGTGGCCAACCACTATTGGTGGTCCAAAGACCAAGAAAACCAGTTGGGCAAACAAAAAACTAGCTGGCAGGTAGGAAAAGTGGTCTCCAAGGGGAAGAACTGGTCTCCCACCCTTATTGCACCCTCCAAACAAGGAAAACAAGGTTCGTTCCAAAAACAAACCAAAAAGGATGCAAGACAAGAGTCTGGGGGTCGAGGTGCGTAGCCAGAAGGCTCGAAAACTAGTCTACGGGCACCAAAGCAGTCCACAAGGGAAAAGTGGTCTACGACCACAAAAAGTGATCTCCCAGACCACAATGTCCCTATAGGCAAAGGCAACAAGGCATGGTTCGAAAACCAAGTCAAGAGGAGAACGTTAAGCGGTCCCGAGACAAAGCGCACGGCCGAAGACTCCGGAAATCGAAAACTAGTCTCCAAAAGGGAAAAGTGGTCTACGAACCACAAAAAGTGGTCACCAAGACCTCAGTGTCCCTCTAGGCAAGGGAAAACAAGGTTTGGTTCAAAACTAAACCAAACCAAAAGGAAAGCAAGACAAGGCACTCGGCCGAAGGCTCCGGAAATCGGAAACTGGCCTACCAGAGGGAAAAGTGGTCTACGAACCTCTCTCTCCCTCCAGCCAAGGTCTACAAGGCTTGGTCCACAAACCGAGCCAAAACATAAAGAGTTCAGAGGCCCGGAGGCAAGGCACTCAGCCGAAAACTCCGGAAACTCAAAACGAGCACAACATGCACTATCACCGAGTGCTCAATCGATGACGTCAGAGTCTTATGGTCGGTCAAAAAATGGGGTGTCTACAGGGGCTAGCAAAAACTGATGAAAAAGGTTGTAATCAAATGTTGATGTGCAAAGATTGTAGCCAAGTGATGCAATAGTGATAGCTACTACTATGCAAATGATATTCTAATGCAATTGAAAGTTGAAATTTTTTTCCTTTTCTTTTTCTATTTTTCGTGACTTATGCAATGCAATATGATAGGGGGTGAGGCAAGCGTCATGAAAATTAAGCAAACAAAGGCGTACAATCCAAACACATCACATGAGAGGAGAGAAAAGGGGTCTTAACCAATATAAGAGACCTATACCATACCTTAATATGAAATAGGGTGATGGTTTCAACCGGGTAATAGAGAAAGGGGTCTTAACCAATATACGAGACCTAGACCGTACCTTAATACGAAATAGGGCAATGGTTCCAACTGGGAAAAAGAGAAAGGGGTCTCCAATATACGAGACCTAGACCGTACCTTAATACGAAATAGGGCGATGGTTTGAACCGAGTAAGGAGAAAGGGGTCTTAATCAATATACAAGATCTAAACTGTACCTTAATACAAAATAGGGCAATGGATTCAACCGAGTAAGGGAGAAAAGTTGTAACCAAAAAGTTTGAGGTGATGTGAATGGATTGCAATCGTGTATGTAATAAATAGTGCAAGTGTGACGGTGAATACAAAAACAACATGAAAGGGCAATGTGAGACATACAATATGCAATGATGAATGCACAACAATAAAACAATAAATGCAAAACTATATGATGGATACACAACCGATGAACTTGAAAAATAAAATAAAAATTATTTTCAAAATTTTCTTTTCTTTTTTCCTTTTTTTGTTTTTTGATTTTTTTAAAAATTCCTTTTGAATTTTTGATATTTTTTATTTTCCTTTTTTCCTTGCTTGAAAATTTCTCCCTTTTTTTTAAAATTTCTTTTTGATTTTTTTTTTGAAAATTTATATATATACCACATATACATATACAATACAAATGATATACAAAAATACGTATTACATACAAACAAAATATATGCATACAAACTATATATATACGGTACATATACATATATACAGATTATATACATATAGATGCACACATATATACGGATATATACATATTATATACAAAATATATACATACACATCTCTCTCTTCCCTGTTTTTGTCCCTCTCTCTGTGTCATGTTCGTCTTCATTAAGTGCCGTGTCTAGCACGCGATTTCAACAATCACAGTGCATCTGACCGACAGCAGCTGGACCGACCCTCATTTGTCAAAGATCACCTCAGCAATCCACTCTTCTTTGGTTTCTTCTTCTTCACCATTCTCTTCTTAAATGAGGCTTGCAAGAAACAAAACAGAGAGCTACAAACTTTCCCCCTGCCAATACTTTGCCAATTTTTCCCTTTGGAGGCATTACACTCCCCCTGACATGGCTTCTTCTCGACATCTCCTCACTCTCTTCCCTGACCTCAATATTTCCCCAATTCAAAATGTTGACACCGGCTCCTTTGAGCCTCAACAGAGTGCCCTGCCCCTGTTCTCAACTTTCATGCATTGTCAGCCAATCAACTGATGGCAACGCAATCTAATATCAACGCCAATCACTACACATTGATGTCCTGCGTGGAGGCCATGACCGCGATCTCTAATTTGTCCCGCTGGCTACAGAGTAGGACAAATGAGGTACACTAGCTCAAAGCACAACTCTTTATGTTCCATGGCATGTTTTCGGATGCTCGAAAAGAGGTCACCAAATTGAAAGAGTGAAATACAGAGTTGAAATGACAAGCAACCATTGCAGCCCGATTCGGAGCTCCTTGGGATTTCCCATTTGACGGACGACAAGGGGTCATTTCCTTTGGAAGCTCTGCCAAAGCTGAGGCAGAGTCTCCAAGAGCCTCCCGAAAGTGATGATTGAAGTAAGATAGCCGGCAATGGAAGCGGGTGATGAAGCTATCTGCAAATGAAGTCGGTTTGTAATCTTCGCTACCAGGCTACTGCCGGAATCCGAGAAAAATGATCCCCCCCTCTTTTTTTTTTCTTTTCTTCTCTCTTTTTTTTTTCATTCTTGCTTAAGAATGAGCACTAACGCTTCAGAGTTTTCCATTTTGTTACTTTTGAAACTTCTTTTCTTTTTTTCTTGTAATGTTGATCGAGGCTTTACCCTAAAGTAATAAAAGAAGTTTTTTTGTTTGCACATCATGGCATGAATGGCATAGCACTTGAGCTTGAAAATATTTTATTCTGAACTTGAATCTAAGAATGGTCGAATTTTAATAAAATTTGAATTCAACACCGAACCCTCAATTGACCAGAAATCAAACAATGACTCAATGAAAGAGAAACAAAGCAAGAACAAACCAAACACACCTATTTATACTCACTGGAATGAAAGATACTCAAAACAAGACTCTAAAAGACAAACCATTAAGCCTACACAAATTTCGCAGTTTTTTTATTCTGGGTTCATAAATTGGCTAGCTGGCTAATTTGTTATCCAACCAGCTAAAAAATTGACGGGCCGACTCATTCATGAACTTCCCGGCTAAACGAACTGATGAACTAGATGGAAAATTGGCCGGCCGGCTAAACAAGTGGCCGGAAATCAAAAATGACTTAATGAAAGAAAAACAAAACAAAAACAATACAAACACACTTATTGACCCTTACTGGAATAGATAGGATAGAAAACTTCAACGCGAACGCAATTAGAAACACTATGGGCGCGATACATTGCTCGAGACAACTATTATACACTTTCCGACAAGTGAGTTGAGAATGGAGACTTTCGAGAATACAGGAAAAAGACAGAAAACCTAACTTAACTATGCCCCTAGTTCATCGCTTTAACTATTTTTTGGGTTTCCTACTAAAAAGATTTTGACTAACATGAGAGTTAGATTAACATGCTTATTCCACTCTTTATTTTGAAATCATGTAAGTCAAGTTGTGAACACTGCAAAATTTCCTTTTTGGGTCCAAGAAATGGTCCGGTTTTGGATAAATGGAATAATTTTCGAAAAAATTAGTCAACTTCACTAAAAATCCTCAAAAACCATTTTTGCAAATGACCACTACCTAACCAACATGGAATTAACCCTTGAGATGCACAACTCCAAATTAGATAACCTAAGCAGGATTTGTCTTGCAACTAAATCTTTTATGATGAAGGAATAGGACAACCAAATTGAACGGAGATGAGCCAATTGAACATGGATAGAATAGCCGAGTTGAATAAGGGTACGCTAATCAAACATGGACGAGACAAGCAAGTTGAAAATGGTTGGGGCCGAACTTCAGGATGAAGCTGCTTATGTATCCGAAAGATAGGAATCAGACCTTTTGTAGTTCACAGGGTAAGGCTCACTCAAGTATTAACACTCTTCTTTTATGCTCTAATTTTTGTCAAAGCCACCCTTCCAGGTTTTTGACCTTTGCAAGCTTTTTCAATTCCTCAAATTTTTTAATTTTTCTATTTTTTTTTTCATTTTCATTCATTTTTTTTTCTCTAACTTTTGCCTGGGTCACCCTTCTGGGTTTTCGACCCAGCGAGCCTCTCAAGGATAGAAATTTTTGACTTGTCCATGTTTTTTGGTTGTGAGATCTCTAGGCCATCTAAATCCATGGAAATAACTATTTCTCCTGACCGTATAGACTTGATGATGTAGGGGCCCATCCAATTGGGTGTTAATTTACCTCTAGAGTCATGAATCGAAACTCGATTATCCTTCAGTACTAAATTTTCTTCTCTCAAATTTCAGGATTTGACTTTATTGTCGGTCTCCATTAGCTTGAGAAATGATCTAGTTTTGAATCTTCGATCACATCCGACCTTTTTGTCCCTAGTTCAAGGGTTGTTTCCAATCCAGTTATACACGCCTCATATTCTGTTTGAATTGTGGACAATCTCAATCAAAGTTTGAAAGCTAATAGGTCGAGCCTCAAGGTCGAGAGGGATCCTATGTTGTACAATCTCAAGATCAATTCTAGGCGTGTCTTTGTAGGACCACACAAAAATATTTTTGAAATCTTTTAATAAAGTGAATAATCACTTGTGCTCCTCTGAAGACAATGTAGAACCAATCTGGACCGAACCATGATCCTTCTCAGTGCCTATATTAACAGACATGATCTTATCCATTAAGGGTTCAGCACACCTCTTTTCCTCTCAATTGATCAAATTTTACAAATCCCGAGGAATTCTTTCCTTTTCGTTTTTATCAAAGTTATCGGAAAAAAAGTTTTTGAAAATTTTGGCCAATGCAATGATTTACAGACACAGAGAAGTATGTGAAAATTACTGCATTTTTTATTCAGAACTTTAGCTCAATGGTCAAAATGGACTCGAAAGAAAGAATGAAAAGACAAATACAAACAAGAGAGTGATGTCCGGGTTATCACCCCCGAAATCACTAAACTTAGACGTGCTAGAATGACTCGAGTCTGATCCCAACTCTGCAGACTTGATGGAATCAAACTTAGACTCAATACTCAATTCAAAACTCATAATAAACCATTCTCAAATTGCTAGTTAAAGTATGGGCCATCCATCGCATTCAAAATAAAGCTCGTGCAATCAACAGGTGGTCATTCCCCAATCACAGAAATGGTCGAATATCCCACAAGTTCTATTTATTTACACCAGTAGACTTTATGGGGTATCAGACTTTTTTGAAGCTATGGTGCTATAAAAACTTAGCAAAATCAAAAACAAAACCCCCAATCAATATTCCGGCAGCACTTCGACTCAATGCACGCAACTGATCGTTATATGCCCCACCAAAAAAAATAAACCTCAGAAACTGACGTGCCTAAACCACTGTTCAGAATTTGAGAACCCTAGATCCCATATATTGCACATAGCAAGAAAGAGAACAATGCAAAGCTTTTGGTCGAAAATATCTAAGTATGGGACAGTTGGAGGTTGTGTGGAACAGCTGCAGATGAAATATCTTCAAAAAAACTGAGTTTGGGTCACTCTTGGCCGGTCGTCCATCTTTTGTGCCGATTTGCCACTTATCTGCTACTTTTTTGGCCGATCGGCCAACAAAATCTGCTTTTTAGGCCCGACTTCAAATGGGCATAACTCCTTCATATGAACTCCTTTTTAGGTCATTCTTGTGTCCAAATTGAAGCCCCGGAAGTAAGATTTCCAATGGTTGCAGCCTTGCATAAAAATTCCAATTGTGAAAACAGTTATGCCTCTTTTGGTGAAGCTGCTCAGTTTCGGTCCAACCGGAATGATGCCCAACTTCAACCAACCATATCTCTCCCATCCGGACTCGGTTTGAGGAGATTCTTGAATGAAAAATGAAGTCCCGGAAGTCTTCTTTCCAATGGTGGTGGCCTCATAGCTTAAATCCAAGTGCATAGATAGATAACCCTGATTTAGCAAGGACTGCTCGACTTTCTCTTAGCGATTCATACCCAACTTCTTCCTCAACTCGGTTTCCTCCCTCTCCTCTTCTTTTCTTCAACTCCAAACCCCTAAGCAAGATGTTTTGAAAGATTTTTCAGAGATTTCACCTCTTTCATTCATTTCCACTTCGTCCTTGCTCAGTTTACCGAAAAGCGCAACATTGGACAAAATGCGAGCCTCGGAACATCGTAGAAACTTCTTTTCAAAAATATTTTGAAAGAGAGGGTTTTAAGATCTAAAATCTTTTTGGTCCAAAATGGGGTGTGAGGTTTGGATTTGACTCTCCTCTTGCCTGAGAAATCGAACCTTTGCACTGTACACCTTTCATCACCAAGTAAACCATCAGTAACGCCCAAGTCTTAAGGGCGGTCAAAAATGGGGTGTCTACAATATGTAGGTCAAGTAACTGCGGTTCCAAACACATCGGATGGCCTCGGGCCCAATCCATTCATGTCAAACTGGCCTTTGGCCCATTTATCTTTCATTCGTGTCAAACTAGCCTTTGGCCCATTCGTACTGTCATGTCAAACTAGTCTTTGGCCCATTCATACTTTCATGTCAAACAGGCCTTTGGCCCATTCATACTTTCATGTCAAAGTTGCCTTTGGCCCATTCATACTTTCATTCATGTCGAACTGGCCTCTGGCCCATTCATTCTTTCATTCATGTCAGACTGGCCTCTGGCCCATTCATTTGGCATAGTAACCATTGTCCACTATTCAAACTATCGAACTTATAAGACTTACATAGAAGTAAGTAATTGGACAAACAACATATTTCAGATATCTTTGTTCAGATATTACTCACAGTGATCGGCTGGATGATTTGCCTTGGAGCTCGATCCTACACATTCCATGAACACAAAGGGTCACAAACAGTTCAATCTGTTCTTAATTCACATATTCCTCTTTAGGCTTCATTCTTATCCTTTTAACTCATTTACAATGCTCAATGCATGCCTAAGGGTGCTTAGAAGTGAAAGAGAACGGAAAATGACACACATAATGCATTTACAAAATTTCAGAAACAGGGGTCCCCGCTCAAGCGTGAACTTCCCCGCTCGAGCGAACCCATGAGGTCTGCAAAAGTACTGGTTATATCATTTTCACGCTCGAGTGCGAACTCGGACGCTCGAAGGGAAGGTCAACCTACATAGCTCCCCGCTCGAGTGTGAACTTCCCCGCTCGAGCGGACACCATGTCTGCAAAAAGTTCTAGGAGCCCGTATTTCCCGCTCAAGCGGCGGTTCCCACGCTCGACCAGACATCACAAATTCTGGAAAATCCAGAATTGTTCTTGAGCACAAATTCAACATTCAAACTAACACATCTTGCATATTCTTACACATTGTGGCTCAAACTTCACATATACATGTACTAACATGATCCAACACCAAATTCATTACATTATGAAGCTCAATTTCATGAATCAATTACATACATGACTCAAATTGTCCCAAACTCATCACCAACATGCTAAATTCACACATTCAAGACTCACACCTCCATGATTTGTACTTGCATGTGGGATATACACAATATTCTCAATTTAGTCGGTGAAGAGATGATCAAATACAAGGACCTTAATCAAAATTCAACATGGATTACACACTTTATACTTAAACATGGAAATTCATAGCAATTTCTTACATGCATGTGTTCTATGACTTCCAATTCTTCAAGACCAACTCATTTTATGTTCTTTATCATCATTCAATTTTGAATTCACAAGGTTACAAGTTAATATCTATGAATTTACTTACCTAGAGGCTTTAATCTTCACAAATTCTAGTTGAATCTTGAGTCCAACCTTCCAATATCTCAAACTTGAGCCAAACACACAATTCTCCTTCTTTCTCCCTCTCTAGAGCAGGCCCCTCACTCTCACAAATGTGTAATTCAGATTTTGAGTCCAAAACCAAGTGATCAAAAGTGTAATAGGGCCCTTATAAGCTCTCTCTCACATACACTATTTTAATATTAATTAATTGGGCACTAAGTCATAATTTAATCTATTTAATTTGATCCGAATTAATTTTCAATTAAATTTCACCGTAGGCTCTAAAAATTACGCCAATCACAATGGCGTAGTCAATTTTGATTTCTGTGGCCGATAAGGCTTTCAATTTAATTTCCAAAGCAGAAACTCAAACAGATTTTCCTACGGTGAACAGATGGAAATTCAAAACCACATATATATTCACATAAATGGCACACAAAATCATATCAAACACATAATCACATTCATAATGAGGACCAATTAGCATAATACGGAACAGGGTTATCACATTCGGCTCGGGAACTTAGGTATAAGGGAGGAAGGTTATCACCCAATCAAAAAGATCGGCCTCTACTAAGTCATGATATAGTTTTTATGATCAACATATACTCATGTTCCAATTATTATTAATACTAAAATTACTATCCGAGACAATCAAATATAGACTATGTCACTGATTTTGGTTATACTTTGATTTCATGCAGATTTTGAAAAGCCTTTTTATACAAACTCATAAGAACAAGAATCAATTGTACAGAAAGCATGTGAATAAAAGAAATAGAAAGACGTGAGGATGGAAGTTATTACAACAATTTGAATGAATGAGAGAAAGAAAAGAATAGGGAGAAATTATTACAACAATTGAATAGATTTAGCCAAATTAATATTGAATCTAACAAATCATGTTAAATAAATAGAATAACTGAGCCAGTAGCTCTAGAATTACCTAGAAGACCACCCCCTAGAAGTTGTTTACTCTGTACTTTGAGAAGTTACCCGACTATGCACAACAGTGACCGGCCGAATAGAAAATGGACCGGCCAAACTCTTCTTTCGAGCAGAATCTGGGTTAGTGTAGACTTTCCAGAATAGAAGCCAATGACACTTTCTGAGGGGTGTTCACCCCTTCTACCTCTACCACCCACATGAACCACTTAAGGAGGGAGGTAGATGAGCTGCAACCCCCAACAATGATATAAATAGATATGTACAACAAATATTTTGCTTTAAAATTAACAATTAAATGGATCAAATCAAGAACCAACTCAAGCCTAAGAAATGAATAGGAACCTACATCATCTCTTTGTAAATATGGGCAAGTTAATACCCAAATCCGTGCTATTAAGTGGAGAGTGTAGATTAATCTGGATTATTTCTTAGTGGAAGCTTTGCTTTCAAAACAAGAGATTCATCAAAGCCTTTGAAAACTCCTCTCCTATTCATAGAACAAAGATGTCTCCACCCTTTTCTATGTTCACAAATGATAGAGAATGGAGGTTGCAACACTCTTTGACCCAAAATCTCTTGTTTTACTTCCAAAAATAATCAACAAGAAGGAAAAACACAACTCTTTCAACATCAAATCCCAAGAATCCCCTAAGTAATCTTATGAGACACCCTTTTACTCATTAGCATTGAGCATAGGTTGAAACACATAGACTAATATGCTTAAGGGCTAAGATAAATGAAGAATAAGTGTGAAAAGAAAAGAAAAAAAAAAGAATAAAGAAAAGCTATTCTATATATTAAACTTGTGAATGGATGGCTAATTCCTACTCCCAAACACATCCACAAGGATCCAAATACATAACAACAGTGAAACTAAGCAAAAGAAAGCAAGAATGGAAAGAAAAAACTATCAACTCAATGGATGGATGGCTAAATTTTACTCCTCCACATCCATGAGGACTTACAATAGTTACATGATGAAAATATAGGGTTAAAACTGAAGAAAGAGTAGAAGAAAAATGATTGAAGGTGCAAAAATTCACCTCTTAAAGAGGGTGAGTCCATTTGTTTTACAAACTCTCTTTTGGTTCCCTCAAGTTCTTTTAGATTCGCTGTATAATGTCCAAGTACTTTAGCTAAGAGCTCATGATCAAACTTTAATGAAGTTTTAATGTTGGAAAGTAAAGGTGGTAGGTAAGGAATGAAGGAAGGAGAGAGAGAGAGAGAGAGAGAGAGAGAGAGAGAGACCAAAGGCTTGTATAAGCTTTGGGCAAAATTTTACAACCCTTAGAAAGAGGCTGGCGGGCTCTATTTATAGAGCCCGTGGTGTAAATATCTAAGATATTTACGTAAAGTGCGTTAAACAAGTTGAAATTCCTAAAAATGCTCTCTACCCAGAACATTTAGCCGGCCATTCCATTTGGTGATCGGCCGAATGCATTTTTTACCAGCCATCAAATGTTGTCCAGCTAGTCAGAAAGTACATCATTGGATCAACAAGGTAAGGTAGGCCTGAACTGAAAGGAGAAACAAGCATTTTAAAGGAGTTTACCCTTTCCATTTACTTCCACTGCATCCGTTGCTCTATTTGTTTTGAAAGAAAACAACATTTTGATTTTGAAAAGATGAGCCTTAGGACATATTGACAATATTTGGAACTACACAACTAAATCCATTTTGAAAAAGGTTTTTCCACTGGTTGAAAAGTACTTTGGCCAAAACGGGTGCTTGGTTGGTTTAAAAACTCAAACCTTAGACTTCCGGCCGAGGAATTCATAGGACTAGCATATCTCGTTTTCATCATTGGGTACCCAAGAGAGACCGCCTAAGTCTTAAGACTGGTCAAAAATGGGGTTTCTACAACAATCTTAAGCAAGGGATAAAGAGGAAAGTGAACTCCCCCCTCAACGATAGTAAGCAACGGCAAATCAATGGTGCTCGTATCAGCCATTTCTAGGTTAACTACCCCATCCTCGATGAGTCTCAACTCAACGTCGTTTGGGATCTCGAAGTGACAACGGAAGGAAACCACCTTTAACTCCGACAGTAACTCTTTCAGGTGATTTGCCATGAACACTCAAAGAAAAAAAAAATACGAAATGTAAAATGCTAGATGGAAAAAGAGAAGGAGGCTCAAAAGACTTACAAAAGGGTTTGTGGAACGCTCAAAGAAAGGATTGCAAAGCAACATCAATAAATAAAACAAAGTTAAAAATTTTTAGAAAATAAAGGGTTATTCAGTGATGAAATGGCGCTAAAGTAGTTTTTGAAAAATAATAAATGAGGCGTATGAGGGAAGTCTAAAGAGGTGGGGAGGGATATATATCTTTTGTGGGATCCCATCAGTCGTGTCAGAGATATATAGCGAAATACCTACTACGCGCCCAAATTACGAGGCACAATGAGAGAGACTCACACATCAAGGAAATCGGTTGAAGTATCGTTCCACGTGAGCCGAGCATGCAAGCCATTTTGAAGCACAAGATAACCATGGAGCTCGGGGTGCAATTGTGTGAGCCGAGTATATAAGTTGCACATTCAACAAACATAGCACATCTAGGCCCATCACAAGCTCAAATCCATCCAGGCCCACTAGATTGCAAAAGTTCTATGTCGAGCAACCTCTTCACCGATCAGGTGATACGCCGAGTAGGTGATGCCGATAGAATCGGCAGACATTCATCCATTTCCGAAGGTGTGATGGGAACTTGGGCCTTGACATTGTGACAAGCAAGTCAAATTACATAGAAAATATCTACACCAAATCTCTATAAAAGGAAAATAAATGGAAAGACAAGGTATGCACATTCATCCAAACTCACTTCATTCTCTAAATATCTAACATATATCTTCTTTCATTCAAAATCTGACTTAATCGTCGGAGTGCTAATTATGGCACCTATGACCAAAGTTTTTCTTATTTCAGGCACCAAAGTGAAAATCAAACAGAGATCTATTTGGAACAAAAGAATATTATAAAACCACCCCTCACAAGCTCCATAAACCCAAACAGTGCTCTTCAATTCACATTATAGACGAGAGGAAATCCTCTTCCATATCATATCAATCACATAAATCACGCATCATAGCTCTCCAAAAAATATAATGAAAAAATACCCATCTATAAGTAGGAGTATCAAACATTAAACTTTCTAATGAAATGATGGTTTCTTAGCCAAGAAACTAGTCTCTGTTTATTAATTCTTTTGATCAATTGAAACACATACATCTGTACCTAAGCCCTCATTTTTGTCTATATTGATAATTATAGCTTTTCTACTGCTTAATTATACGCTGAGATGACTATAATCACCCACTCAGTGAACTATTGTATTTTTCGAAAACTGAAAACAAAAAAATAAAAAATAAAATACACAACTTAGCAAGTCAAGAGACCAGAGATTGGCTTGCAAATCACTAAATTCTCAGCAAGGCTGTCTAATTTATTTCATGGGTAAATTATGTAAGTAGTCCCTATAATTTATATGATGTATCAATTTGATTTTTTGTTGTTTCAATTTGCTCTATTTTGTTTCTTAATTTAACGGATTGTGTCATATTAATCCAATAAATAACAGCTGTTAGATTTGGTGGATGGAATATCAAATGATGTGTTAATTTAATCCTTATAATTTACACAATGTGTCAATTCGGTCTCTATCAAAATTGAGCAAATTAAAACAATAGGGACCAAATTGACACATCGTATAAACTATAGAAATCAAATTGACACATTTTTTGAGCACGTGAGGACTTTTCGTCTACCAAACCTAACAAATGTTATTTATTGGACTAATATGACATAATCCGTTAAATTAAGGGGGCAAAATCGAACAAACTGAAACAATAAAGACCAAATTAACACACTATATAAACTATAGAACCATTTATATAATTTATGCTTTTTTCATTTACTTTGAGCTAATTTACAAATATATATATATATATATATATAATATTTAACGAGGAACTCTGAGGCAGAAGTACTGTAAACCCACTTTTGTATATCAAATTCATGAATTCGTTCATAATTCTCCAATCCTTCTTCACAAATGGTACAGACAAAAGTATGTGGCTACAACCCACATGCAAATTCGCACACCAGACCCTTCTGGAAAAGAGAATCACATCCAACATTTTAAAGATATTGAGTCATCAAAAATCAAATGTGGACCCAAAAAACACGTATAACTTTCCCTTCTTTTCACTTGCTTTACCCTAAACAGTACTCTGTGGAATAGAGTTTGTACCACCCTAATTTGATTTTGATTTTTCTTGTGCTTCTGTCTGATATCATTGCATGCTTCATCTATATTCTAGTAATATGCTTTCACATTCCTTGAAAATTTCTAGCATACCCACTTTAGCATCAATATCAATCTCGCCAAAGCATTTTTCCTGTTAATTTGTGGAGTAAAGTCATCAATTTCCTTCTGCATCAAGCTCGCTAGTGCTTGTGCCATTTTAGAACAGGCTGCACTTTCTCGCCACATGTAGCCAGCAGCCTTTGAAGGCTCAACACTGAATTTAAAAAAAATAAAATATATGAAACAGTGTTCATCTATCTCACTGTTTTGTTTTTATTTTTTTTAAATACTATAATTATTATTTATTTTACCATATGATGTGATACACCCCCATAATTCTTGGATACCAATTATATGTATGTGAGATTTATTATATTAATGATAATAAAATATGTCACATCAAATAATAAAATATAAATAATCAAAATAGATGATAAACATAGGATTATTCTTTTTGTTATTACTTATAGTTTTTATCCACATATAAACTTGAATTATTTTAGTTTTTGTACATCTCATAAATTAATTCTTGAAATTAAAGTTAACAAAACAATTATGAAAATGCGATTTCTTAATCTAGTAAAAGTGACTGTATAAAAAATATGACTGTTAAAACATTACCATTATAAAATATGATTGTCCCAAAATTGATGATTTAAAAAATATGACAATTGACAATAGGAATAAAAAAAACAAATAAAGGATATTTAAATAAAATATATATTTTTTAAATATAGTGTTTGATGGAGAAGACATTCAAAAACATAGCTAGCTAAAATAAAATAAAAAAAAGTAACTTTCTTAGCCAAAATTTGACTAAAATTTATCTAGCTTGATGCGGATGCTTTATAGTGGATTGGATTTTTCTGTGGCTATCCTTCCATATCACTAACATGCTTGATTAAAGGCTATAAAATTGCAATTAAACAATGTCAATCTATACCAATGGTTAAAACATAATGGGGCAATATATATATTTTGTTTGCTCACTTCTAAAGTGAGAACATAACCCTATGTCCTTATTTGTTCGTCTTGTGAGATTTATTACTTTTAAACAAGATCATATACTTTTTAAGAATGATCAGAGATGAGAGTTCTATATCGTTCATTTTAAGTATATTATGTTTGTTTAGTGTAATTTTTCTCGAATCGAAAATTGATATTCAATTTTTATCAACTTATTGAAAATATTTGTCTCACAGTAATTATAAGTGAAAGTTGCACCAAACACTCTTATACAAATTTTCAAAATAAGAATACAAAAACAAAAAGAAAAAAGAAAATTATATATAGCTTCAATAGATTGAACCAGACATGAAAGTTATAATGGTGATGAAGAAGGGTATGGTGGCAATTTTACCAAGAGTTGGATACCTACACCCACCAATTAAACCTAGAATACTCTGCAGTCAAGAATGATGGGTGGAGTTAAATTATGCTAAAGAGTAGTGCTTTTGAACAATTAAGGAAAGAGGAGAGAAAATAGATGAAAACCAACCATGCATATTAGTGCTTTTTCTTTTCAAATCTAGGGAGAGCCATCCTTTTTTTTGGAAGCCAGCAATCATGCATTAGGGGCAAATCCCAGTCCGTCAAATTGAGAATTTTCATATTACCCTCTTTTTTTTTGGTCCACTGATTAGTTATATAGTTTTATGATGCTTCAACTACCATAGAATGATTAAGTGTGGGGTAAAACAAAGTAATTACTAATATGCCAAGTAAAAGAATTTTGTTAATGATTGGTCATAAAAGCTATAACATGGATAAATGAGAGTAAATTACATGCCGAGTTTCCATAAAATGCTCGTTTTACAGTCAGTCCATTAAGATCTGCTATGTAATTTTTTTTTATTTTTTGAAAAAAAAATTTGAGTATTAAATAAACATATTCCCAACTATCTATACTATATATTAAGTAAAAGGGGGTTTTTAACCCCCAAGGTCTGTGGGAGCTCCAATATCTCAATCTGAATTTTCTAAATTTTTTATTTAAAAAAAAAAAAACTCAGCATTTATTGATTTAGTCAAAATTTCCTAATCAGCATTTATTAATTTTTTTCAATCCACATGTCTTTCCACATACCTGCATTTATTGATTTTGTCAAAATTTCCTGATCAGCATTTAAAATCCCCTCATACAAATTATTATAAATACAATCCATGTATAGTTACTACAGTACCTTTTTCAACTTCTCCTATACACTATGGTTAGCGATAAGATTGTTAAATCATTTTTATAAAAAATCTAAAATAAATATAAATAACTATAATTATTCCGTACATAACACGGGTGACAGACTAGTTAATGTGCAAGGACACGTAAACTAACCATCAGGGATGAACCTATAAATATAACTTGGAGGGGGTGAACATATACACTAGAATTTATTTTGAAAAGCAAATACAGATGTGATATCAATTTCTGTTGGCTTAAGAAATGAAAAATTAACATAAAAATTATATCTATAACTAATGTGTTTTCTTATATTCAGATTGAGTAATACATGTTTTCTTATATTCACGTTGAATTATAAATGCATGTTTATTATATTAATTGCATCTATGTTTAGTGGTTAATCTGTTATATATCTTCTTCAAAAGTACTCTTCAATACTCTTGACATTTTACTTTTGTCAATCAAGTCAAGATATAATATTACCGTTTAAATTTTTAAAAACATCTAAACAAGGCTAGTCTATATAGTTTGGAGATAATTTAAATAAGGTGTTTTGACATTGTTGGAAAGACGGTCCCCCGGCTTGTAACCCACAGATTTATATTTACTAATCATCCAAAATAAATAAATAAAAAGAAGATAGAGAAAACCTACTTTCTCAAATATAACTATTCAGATTTATTTTTCTGGATAATGTGTTGTGTGGTGAAAATTAAATTTGAATAGTGTGGAGTTTATATTTGTGTGGGGACATAATTTTTTAATGACAACACGTGGCCGAGGTAACACCGAAGTGTCAGCCGAGGTGTCACGTGTCCTGGTCATGATGCCGAGATGATCTCGGCTAGGCCGACGTTATCTGCGAGAATACCGGGATCCGAGATAAGCGGATAAGGTACAAGAGTCCTAAAATGGGAGAAGACTTAAGTTTCAGTTTGGGTAATTAGAGAGTTTATCCTAATCCTACTGAAAGTCCAAGTTAGCAGTAATCCTAAGTCAGCTAGGCTTCTATTTGAGACTAGGATTATGTTGGCTATAAAAGGGAGGCACCCCCATGGGTCTAAGGTATGGCTTTTGATATTCTGTTTAGTGAATTAAGCACTATTGGTTATCTTTGAGAGATATGAAGTACTGACTTGATCGTCGGAGTATCCCGGGTGGACGAGCCACCACCAGACACTCTTCTTTCTGTTACAGGTCAGACAAGTGTCATTTATTCTGCCAGTGTTCTCCAATTGAGTACTAAGTTAGCGGAAGGTGGGAAATTGACACACACAATTTGTGTTAATAAATGTCGGTTGCTAATATTACTCTAAAAACAATCTCATATTTCTGTTGCAATAATGCTACCAAATCAAAGAATACCTTAGCCATGACAGCACCGAACCAATTTTCAAAAGCAAAAGTACATAGATTTTGTGTGATGGTAGGTCATGTCTTGTGTGTGGGGTTGGTGGTAGGACGATCGGAAGAGAGGGAAAGGGTAAAGAATCAAACGGCATGCCGACAAGAGATCCTGTTATACCCCTGCTTCTGTCCCTCGTTCCGAAGCTCGTCACGGGCAACTCAATTATTAATGAAGAAATTAAACAGAAATTTTTTTTACACAAATATGAAAGGGTTCAAGTCTACCCCCTCATAGCATCTTATTTACATCCCATTACAGAATCACTTATATCTTACATCTTTTTATAAAAAAAAATTCCCTATCGCACTGCATTGTAATTCTCCCATTATTAATCCTATATTTAAGTTTCTCGATTCTACTCCATGAAATAAAATGGAGGATCAAAAATTTTTTAAAAATGACAAAAATAAATTTAAAAAAATAAAGGGTTTTTGGACTTATTTTGGTTTTTTTAAATTTTTGAAATTTTTCGAAAAGATTTAATTTTCCAGTTTGTCTTGTCAAAATAGATTGGAATAATAAAAAATTTTAACATAATTTTGAAAAAAGAAGTACTAAAAAAATTTTGAAATAAGATATGGCTTTTTATTTGTTCCCAGCCAGAAGTAATTGAAAGTGAAGAACATGTGAATCCCACTGAACAATCTAGTATTTGTTTTGCATGATACCAAACTCGAGATAATTTTAACACTGATATTGAGAATTAAATAATAACATAAGTAGTGTGATATTAGATGAATGAGACTTCTCCATATTACTTTTTTTCTTCATCTAATGGTAAAAAATAATTATTATTATTTTTTTTTCATGCTAACCCAATATAATATCTAACACTTACGATTCAATTATTTAACCCATCTCTTATTTCACGCTATAATTTATTCTTTAAAATTTTATTATATATTCAATCATTCATCTCGTTTAATTTTATAGTATAATTTATTTTTTTTAATCTTATTAATAATCTTGCCATATATCTAATTTTTTCAATAATAATAATCTAACAATGATCCAATATTACAAGCAGGGGGTGTAGTGGTATGGGGTTGGGGGTGGTAACTATGGGTGTTTGCGATTCGGTTGCAGTCGAGAAACTTCCAATCTATCATCTGTCCGTCGGATTGGTGAATTAAAAAAATCAATCTACATCCATCAACAATGATCCAATATTACAAGCAGGGGGTGTGGTGGTAGGGGCCTGGGGTGGTAAAAAGGGATGTTCGCGGTTTAATTATGCGTGGGGAAACTTTTAATTCGTCATCCGTCTGCCGGATTAACGAATTAGAAAAAATTAATCACATCCGTCTGCTGGATTGACGGATTAGCGGATGGATGCGAATCGATTTGACAGTTTAAACTTTTACAAATTTTGAACATAATACAACAAATTTTCATTTTTTATTTTTTTTTGAATAACAATTCAACTCAACAAAATCAAAAGATTATTAAATAAATTGTCAAATACCAATAATAAATATATATAAGAAAACTATGCATTATCAAAATCATTTCATTACATTACATTACAAAAATATCATTTCAAAAAAAAAATCATTTCATTACATTTTTTTATTCAAAAACTATTTAATTTGATTTTTTTTTAAATGACAAAATTAAATCTTATATTTTGTACACAAAAATATCAAATATCAACACTTACCATTTGATAACATGATTTCCAAATTGAAAACATAATACAATATGTAACTCTTTTTTTAATTGAAAAGACAAACAGAATATATAAACAAATTAAAAATACAAAATTTTACAAATAATTAGGGATGCTTGCGGTTTGACGGTTTGGTTGAAGCCAAAGAAACGTCAAATCCGTTATCCGTCCAAAACTAAACAGATTGAAAAAGAAAAAAAAAATCAATTCACAATCTTTCGCTCGTCATTATGCATCTGTCCAAAATACAGTGAATCGATTCGATTTAATCTGTTTGTTTTAATCTGTTTGTTTTGAACGGATCAAAATATCCCAACTCACCCTTAATGGTAACCATGTGGATTGGGGTTTGGGGGTGAATTGGAGATTATTCCAGGCTCTAAGAGCACCACGTCCGTCTCAACATGTGGTGCTCCACGCGAATCAAGTCACACCAGGCAAGCTCTTCCTTAGTTAGCCCGCCACATTATCAAATCAAATTAAAGGATTTAAAATTAAATAAATTGAAAAATAATAGAAAAAGATAAGTTGGAATAGAAAGATAAATATTTGAGATTTATTTTTACTCTTATATCTTATCTTGATAATCAATTACATCTACAGATTTTGAATAATTTTAATTTTATTCTTAAAACTTTTGACATTGTATCAATTTGTCCTCCATTATCATATTTGAAATTAAAAAAAAAAAAAAATTAAAAATTATATTTTAATCCTAAATTTCAAATTATAGATGCAAATCTACACTCTCCTATCCAAGCTCACCTTCTCTCCTCTCTGCACCTCTACAACTACGTCGGCCACCATCACCGGCGGCGGCTAGCCCTCCTCCTCCCTCAGCCACTGCAGCGGCGTCTCTTCAGATTTCAATCCAACACCGCACCGCCTCTACTTTTCCCTCCTTCAATCCACCAAAAACACTCTCAACAACAAACCCACAATCACAATAATCACAATTTCAATTCAAACACAAATCTCCATTTAAATCTTCCTCCTCAATCATCATCTTCATCGTCTGAAGCAAACATGGTTGCTCATGAGCGTATCGTGCTGGGTTGACTCAGCAGGCTACTCTGGCTACTTGCCGAATCATATCCTCTTCGGCACTATGTGGTGGAACAAGAGGGTCAGGAGGGACCTGAGATTCCGGGGATTGAGCAAGAACCTTTTGAACCCGTTCCTCTTCATTTTTGGGAACGAAATGGGTGATATTGTGATAGGTTCGGCGATTTCGGTGTAGTGTGAGTGAAGGACTGCGACTAGGACCCAGTTACAATGATTTGACTCTGTTTTTCGGCCAATATAAGGGTGAATCGACCTGTAATTAAAAGGAAGAGAAGAAACAGTGTTTGGCAGCCATGAAAGAGAACATCATTATTGAAGTTGGTGGTGGTGGTGTGGTGTTAGGCGGAAGAGAAAGAGCTTTAATTGTTGCGTTCTATTTTGGTAATAAACAAACGTAATGTTTTGATTTCCTTTGCACAATGTGTTGGAATTGCTTGTTGAAATGGCTGATTGGAATGTAGCTTCATTTTGGCTTGAGTTTGACTACCTGCATTTCTCATTTTTCATATCTATTTCTGGATAGTCATTAGCTTGTGCAATTTGAAACCTGAGTGCTGAAGGATTGATGTCTTGAAAAGCAACAACCTTCTCATCCTGCACAATTTCAACTTGTATCAGTACAAACGTAGTGTTTAGACAAACTTTAAGATGCATATATATATATATATATATAGAGAGAGAGAGAGAGAGAGAGAGAGAGAAATAAGGAGGGAAAAGTAGAGGCAGTGTTGGATTGAAATCAGTAGAGAGCCCGCTATATTGGTGGAGGGAGGAGGAAGGCTAGCTGTCGCAGGCGGTGGTGGTTGGCAGAATTGTAGAGGTGCAGAGAGGAAAGAGGATGAGTTTAGGTAGGATAGGGTAAGTTTACATTTATAATTTGATATTTGAGGTGAAAATGTTTTTTTTTTTTTTTTTTTTTTTTTTTTTTTTTTTTTTTTTTTTTTTTTTTTCGTTTCAAATCTGACAGTAGGAATTAAATTGATATGATTTCAAAAATTTTAGAGGTAAAATTAAAATTATTTGAAGTGTGAGAGTATAATTGATTATCGATGCAAAGTATAAGAGTAAAAATAAAATTTTCTCTAAATATTTTATTAGGATACTTTATATCTAGAAAGAGAATTATTTAACATGATTTCAAATAATTTCTTAGGCAAATTATGAGGGTAGTCCATATATGTTGGTCCTGTATCATTTTAGTCTCTAATTAGTAGAAAACTTATGCGATGTACGAGAATTTATTTTTAAAATAAATAATAATAATTTTGAGTGTTAATACTTTAGGTATAGAAAATTTTAATAATTAAAAGTTAAAATACAAACAAATTTGTTAATAGCTGATGAAAATTTTTGTCATTTGTGTGTGATTTTATGTAAAATAAGCTCATAAAAATATTTTTTCAAGCGAGCTTTTTTGATAAATCTACTTTCTAAGAGCTTTATTCCATTCAACCCATATTTTTTTTTGACTATTCCATTAGGTCCTATTTGAGATAAGAAGACTAAAATACTCTTTTCATCTACTTATGTTCTATTTAGTTCACATTATTTTCTTATGTTTCAATAAGTCCTATGGGTGACATAATTCCCAAAATACCCCTAATGTGAATGTTCACACCGTCAATGTAAATGTTCATATCGTCAATGTGTAGGGCCCGGCCTATGTCGATCCTTATAGGTGCCCGAAAAATTCGAGTCAGGCCGGGCGGGCCCGGCCCGTTGACAATGTGAATATTCACATTGACATGTTAACATTCACATTAATAGGAGTGTAAAATTGGCCCGCGTCCCGTGGTGGTGCGAAACCCGCCCGTGGCCCATGGGCGGCCCGAGACGGGCCCCATCCGGCACGTTGACAATGTGAATATTCACGTTGACAATGTGAATATTCACATTGACATGTTAACATTCACATTGATAAGATTACAAAATTGGCCCGCAGCCCATGGACGGCCAAAAGCTCGCCCGCGGCCTGGGGCAAGCCCGGCCCAGCCCGTTGACAATGTGAATATTCACATTGACATGTTAACATTCATATTGATAGGAGTGTAAAATTAGCCCACGCCTTGTGGTACGAACTCACCATCGGCGGGCACGTTCGGCTTTGTTGGCGGTGTGAATATTCACATTGACATGTTAACATTCATATTGATAGGAGTGTAAAATTAGCCCACGCCTGCGTGGCGGCGAAACCATGCGGCGGGCTGGCGACGGTGTATCAGCAGGAATATTCACATTGACATGTTAACATTCACATTGATAAGAGTATAAAATTGGCCAGCGGCCTAGGGCGGGCCCGACCCGGCCCATTGACATGTTAAGATTCACATTGATAAGAGTGCAAAATTAGCCCGCAGCCCGAGGCGGGCTTGGCCCGACCCGTGACAATGTAAATATTCACATTGACATATTAACATTAACATTGATAGGAGTGTAAAATTTGCCCACTGCCCGAAGCTTGCCCACGGCCTAGAGTAGGCCCGGCCCGGCCCGTTGACAATGTGGATATTCACATTGACATATTAACATGCACATTGATAGGAATGTAGAATTGGCTCACGCCCCGTGGTCGCGCCTAGCCCCGGCCCACGATACGGGGCAGCTGCGTTCCCCGGGGAAGCATGTGTCCGAGAGAGACTAGGCCATCACTTGAAGCCCTGCTTTGGCCCATTAGCCCTCTTAAGGCCCATTTAAGGCTCGGTCCGAGGCCTAGCCCGCCCGAGGCGCAATGTCTTTTTTGTGGAAAATAATATAATTTTGGTAGAAAAAATTAAAAAGAATTAAAAAAAAATGGCCAGGCCCCCCCAAGCTCGACTTAAGCTCGAGGCTAGGCCCAGGCCCACTAGCTCAACCCGAGGCTCGATCCATCAGCCCGTCCAATGCCTGAATACCCTTGTGCCAGGGCTAGGGCCTAGGCCTAATTTTTTGGCCCGTGGGCCAGACCGGGCCGGCCCGAATTTTTTCGGACACCCACGAGGCTCGATATGGGCCGGTCCGGGCCTCTACGCATTGATGATATAAACATTCACATTGACAATGTGAACATTCACATTATGGGTATTTTGGTAATTATGTCTCCCATAGGACTTATTGAAACATAAGAAAATAATGTGGACTAAATAGAATATAAGTAAATGAAAATGGTATTTTGGTCTTCTTATCTCAAATAGGACTTAATGGAATAGTTAAAAAGAACGTAGGCTGCTCAAGGCCCGCTCGCGGCTCGGGAAAGGCTCGTTTGGGCTTGGGCTCGAGCCTAGTCCGAGACCCTAGGCTAGGGCCTGGGCCATCACTTTGAAGCCTGCCCCCACCTATCGGCCCGGTTAAGGCCCATTCAAGGCTCGGTCCGAGGCCCGGCCCGTACCGAGGCCTAGTGTCTTTTTTTGTGGAAAATAATAAAATTTTGGTAGAAAAAATTAAAAAGAATTTTAAAAAAATGCCCAGGCCCGCCCAAGCCCGATCCAAATCTGAGGCTAGGCTTAGGCCTATCGGCCCGACCCGAGGCTTGACCCACCAGCTTGGGCCGACTAACGAACGTTGCCGAGGCGTGCAGGCTTTAATTTCCAATTTTACATTCCTATCAATGTGCATGTTAACATGTCAATGTGAATATTCACATTGTCAACGGGCCGGGCCAGGCCTATCCCGGGCGGCGGGCAAGCTTCGGGCAGTGGACAAATTTTACACACCTATCAATGTTAATATTAACATGTCAATGTGAATATTCACAATGTCACGAGTCGGGCTGCGGTCGGGCTTCGAGCCGCCCACAAGCTGCGGACCAATTTTACACTCTTATCAATGTGAATGTTAACATGTCAATGTGAATATTCACATTGTCAACAGGCTGGGTCGGGCCTGCCCTGAGCCGCTGACCAATTTTATACTCTTATCAATGTAAATGTTAACATGTCAATGTAATAATTCACATTGTTAACAGGCTGGGCCGGGCCCACCCTGGGCCGCCCACTGGTCGTGGACGGGTTTCGAGCAGCCACGGGGCGCGGGCTAATTTTACACTCCTATCAATGTGAATGTTAACATGTCAATGTGAATATTCACATTATCAACAATGCCGGCGTCGGGCTGCCTCGATCATGGCGGGCTTTTTGGTCCATCCATGGGCCACGGGCCAATTTTATACTCTTATCAATGTGAATGTTAACATATCAATGTGAATATTTACATTGTCAACGGGCCGAATCGAGCCCGCCCCGGACCGCCAGTGGGTTTCACGCCGCCACGGGATGCTGGCCAATTTTACACTCCTATTAATGTGAATATTAATATGTCAATGTGAATATTTACATTGTCAACGAGCTGGGCCCGCTTCGGCTCGCAGGCGGGTTTCGGGCCGTCCACGGGCCAATTTTACATTCCTACCAATGTGAATTTTAAAATATGAATGTTCACATCATAAAATTGCTAACCGTTCAAAAAATATTTATAAGGGTATCAAAATTAAATGTAAGGGCATAAATGTCCAAGAAAATAGTGTAAATCAATAAAAATGACTTTATGGAATAAAACTATACATATATGGGACTAAATGGGTTAAAAAATTCCTTCATGGACTTTTTGGGTTAAAACACTGCTAAATGAGATTTATCAATAAAAATTCCTTTTTTGAAATTTTAAAAAAAAATATGTATTCTTAATTTGAAATCAAATCATCATTTGTTTTAATCACATTTATCAAAAATCATGAATTTCACTTGTATCAAAAAAAAAAAAAAAAAACAAAACAAAAAATTTGAAAAAAAATAAAAACAACAGAAAATTCTATAATATACAAATTATGACTTGATTATAATCCATGGTGTATTATTTTGGTTATTAATCGAAAAGGCTTTTGTTAATTTCTTATGTTTTTTGTTATGTCTAAAAAAGTGCATTGAGTCTTTAATTATATTTCAAGTGGTGTTTGAATATAATTTATTATTAGATTTTTTATATGACTATATTTAAGTATTTTATTACACAAAAAAGTGCTTAAAGGGGGGTTGACTCAAAAGAAGGATTTATACTTATATCAGTAAGATCGTAAGAGTTATTCACATTGATATATAAAAAATTATAAATTCAAATCACAAACAGTGTCCTCAAAGAGAACCTGCTACAAAATCTCTATAACATTAATAATTGCAATTCTCAAAAGGGTTCTAATGAATTATATGACACATCATAATAATCGTAAAATTTTTATTCCCGCCAAATTATTTTTGTATATTGTTTCTGGCAAAATTCATGAAGGTACATTATCAGTAATATTATAAATTTAAATTTTTTGTTTAAAAATTATTGAAAAACATTAACAGGTGCCTTAAATATACACAATTATTTTCAACGAATCATTATTCTTTAATAATATTCAACACTATTTATCATTTGATATTTTCAATTTATTTTCTAAAAACTTAAAAAAAAAAAAAAAAAAGTATCGAGTTCTATTATTTTAATCAATAAATATCAAATTAGACGTTACACGTGTATGTAAATCACCTTAAAATATGATGCTTGACATAAAATCATAATGAAATTAATTTTAATTAATGTAATGATATTTTATACTATGATATGTGTTACAAAACATTATTTTAAATTTAAATTATTTATTTTAATAATCTTAACATTATCATTTTATAAAAGTGTTACTTGAATACTTATATCTAATAAATTTAGTTACATTATTTGTTTATTTTGATAATTTTAGTTCTATTGTACTATAAAAGTGTAATTATCTTATAATGATTTTATATGATATATATTAAATTATAAGATAGTAAAATAAACACTCATTTTAAAAATAATAGTTAAATAAGAAAGAGAATTAGTAATATAAAGTGATTCTAAATATTTAATTTAATTTTTATTTTTATATATATTTGGGATATAAAAATATATAGAAATAGAACTATACAAAATTTATTTAAAAGATTAAATATAAATATGTTGTGATTGGATTAAGAATAAAATATATAAATTAATTATGTGGAGTATTGATTTTTTTTTTTCTTTAATATTATTTTTGAATTATTCATACGTATTGTATATAGGTATATAAAATTTAAATTAAATATAAATGTTTTGTAATAAAAAAAATTATGTTAAATGAAAAACTAAATATAAATTAATATAAAGATACCAATAGTATAGACAAAAAAAAATATAAAAATATAAAAGAAAATTAATTTTTTTAAATTTTTAATTAAAAATAATCTCACACGTATTTTTCAAACAAGTACAAACATGTTCAAATTTTCAAATTATATAAGGGTAAAATCACATTTCAAATAATACTTTAAAAGCTCTTTAATTTCAAATTAAATATGACTTAGATTTTGATAAAAGATATGGCTAAAATTCATTTTTTTGACTTTCCATATAAGTAATTTTGAAATTTAAAATTATAGATACAGATAGTAATGATAGTAGATATCAAAATAAATAATTAAAATCAAACTTTAATTTTAATTTTAATTTTAATTTTAATTTTAAATTAAAATTAAACTTGTTTCTTTTATTTATTTATTTATTTGTATATTAAGATAATTTTTTTTTTCAAATTACATATTAATTAAATTAAAATATCAACTATACAAAAGAAATCTGACAACGACAAAACTAAATACACAATAAAGAAAATATATGAAATATAAGTATTTCTCAAATAGAGTCCATATAAAATTGGTTATTATAATTGAAATTGAGTTTGTGTAAAACTTTATATATAAGTTAAAAAGGCATACTGATGTAATTTTTTTAGGGAAAAAAAAAAAGGGAGTAAACTTTTAGAATGTGTCACCTAAGTAAGGGGAAAAACACCACTTATGTATATGATTTCAATTGACTCGATTTTGATCATAAATTTATGACTTTGTCTCAATTTAATACAATTGATTACAATTCTTAGTATTTTTTTAATAAAAAATATTTGCATAAGTGTTATGTACCACATTTTTAATAGTAAAATTATAAACTTACTCAACTCAGTGAGTTAATCTCAATCAATCTAGTAATAATTTTTCTTAAAAAATACTAATGATATTATCAATTGAACTAAATTGATGCAAAATTTAACATTAAAGGTCAAAATTGAGTCAATTGAAAGCATAAGGGTTAAAATGACACAAAAGATAAAATATAGGGACCATGGGTGTAATTTGTCATAATTTCTTGTAGATGGTTATTTTAAAGGCCTTGGGCTTGTCTATAGTAGTAATTATATTGGACCGTGCCGTTGGACCTCTGCGGGCCCACGACGGAATCCAAATCCATAATACGAACCGTTGAATATGTATAACTTGTCAAGTACTTCATCCCTGCAAAAAATCATATTGATCGGATATCGATAACCACTTGATCAGTTCGCATTTCTTTCAACATGTGAACTGATTAAGTGATTATCGATATCCGATTAATATGATTTTTTGCATGAATGAAATACTTGACGAGTTGTATACATTAAATAGTTTGGATTATCGAGACCGACCCAAAATTGGTCTTAAATGGGCTAGACCAGACGGTCTAGTTGGATTGCCCAAATTGAGAAGATTCAGCTGCTATTTTAAACCCCTGATAATAAAAAAAAATTTAACTCAATCTTGAAATTCATAAGTAAACTATCATATTTAAATTTGAATTATTATTTGTGAATGGTTATGATCAAATCCCTTAATATCCATCCAATTGACCCTTAGTTTTAATTTATTTTGTAATTAATCTTAAACTCGCAAGTTTTCAAATTTATGTTGATTGAATTTATTTCTTGACTTTTCAGAGATGATGCACATTTTGGAGAAGAAACATATGAGTTAAAAATCATGGAGTTGGGCCACTAATGGAGTTGTTTGGTAACACTTATAAGTTAATTTATTTAGCTTATTTGTTTAAAAAATTAATGAATGACACTTAGTTGTAATTTTAAAGTATAGCTTATTTGAATTTTTTAATTTATTTGGTTCAAAAAGTAAAATTTTGCTGAGCAATAATTTATAGTTTTTTGAATTTGCTTGAAACTCTAAAATATGCTACCTAAAAGTTCAATAACAATTTTCATAAATATACTTAATGAATTATAATCATAATAATAAAGATAAAATGTGGTACATAATTAGCATTCGTTTGGAATGTGAGTTGATTTTTTGACTTTTTGATTATTTTAGTCTAGAGCTAAAAAACCTTATTTGGGATAGACTTTTTGGTTTTTTTGACTTTTGTGAGAGAAAAAATAAAATGATTATAATTTGAATATGATATTTTGTCTTATTAACTTTTTAGTCTATTTTGTCTTTTTATGACTATTTTAGCCCAAAAAATTTATGCCAAACATATACAAGAAACTCTCAAAGTGAGAGAAAAAGTCACAATTAATACACAAGAAATTCAAACAGCTGCCATCCGTTGACCTAGTACGGTGCAAGAGTTTTGGCTAATTGAGCTAACCTCGTTGGTTATTTCACAAATTATTAAAAACTGCATCAAACAAGTTTATAATTTATTTTAAATTTTTTAAGCTAATAATCTAAAAAATTATAATCATAAAAACTAATATACAAATGATACCAAATAAACCAATATATAATTTAATATTTTTTTTCATAATACCTTGTTTGGTTTTGATTATTTTTAAAAAAATAAGTTTTTTATTTTTCATATTTTTTTTATTTTTAGTGATTTTTTAAAAATATTTTAAACAATTTTTTTACTTTTTAGATCCACCTAACCCAGATGTACCTAGAAAAAAAATATTTGTAATTTAAAAAAAAAATTAATGAATACACAAGAATACAAAAATGTACTATTTTTTGTGTTTTCAGTATTTAGTAAAATTTTTAAAATATTTTTTTCACAATTATTATATCTTTTTAGTGTATTTATATTATGTGTATTTCAAAAAAAATTGATTAAAATATTTAAAAAATTAGAAAAAAAAAAGAGTTATATTAGGGACCTCAAATAAATTATCAAATGTTTTACCAAACTTCTCACATGGGTGTGGGACCCACACAAATCACATGTGTGTTGGTGCTATACCCATGTAAGAGGTCAACTTACACCTTACACCTTATACCTTATACTTACACCTTTTGTGAAAAATTAAACCTTACACTTACACCTTTTTTGAGGTTGCACACCATATGCAACCCACTTACACCTTACACTTACACCTTATACTTATACTTACACCTTACACTTACACTTTTTTATGTAAGTGGCACATGGTGTGCACTTGCACACTTAAGAAAAGTCCTAGAATAATTGGTAATTCATTTGGAGTCTCTAACATTTTTCTTAAAAAAAATGCAAAAATAAAAAGTTCAATTTCCAAAAAATAAATAAGTAAACTTTAAATAACTTAACATTAACTATAGGTTACTCAATGCCCCAGTAATACGGCCAAGTAGTGCCTCACACCTCCAGTAATTGATGGAGGTAGTGTCCATAATTTTTTTTGTTGAGTGACGGGGAACAACAGAGGACTTAATAATTTGTGATTATTGTGACATGTGCCACCCATCGAATAATTTTTCAACATTCACACAATAATTTTAGAGGATCGTTATTCTTACTTCACTTTGTTCTAAATATATTTTATTTTTTTATCTTTGTTATACATAGTTACTATTCTCACTCTACTTTACTCTAAATATACCCCTTTCTATATACTATAAAGACAAAGAAAAAATATATATAAAACAAAGTAGAATGAAAGTAGTGGCTCTCTAATTTTATCACCAATATAATAAGATTCCTGACAATTAATAAAATTGTCATTTGTTCTCTTGCTTTCCACTATCAAAGTTTCATGGGACACTTTTTCATAAATTCCTTTTCACCTACTTGTGTTCTATTTAGTCTACATTATTTTCTTATGTTCCAATAAGTCCTATGAGTGACATAGTTACCAAAATACCTCTAATAATATTTACATTTACATTGTAAATGTTCCGTGATGTGAATATTCACACCGTCAATGTGAATATTCACATTGTAAAATATGAATGTTCACATCAGCAAATTGTTAATCGTTCAAAAAATATTTGTAAGGGTAGAAATGTCTATAAAATACTTTAAATATGAGAATTATAATTTGGTAGATCAAATGTCCAAATAATAGGATTTATTAGAATATAAGAATATTTTATACACTAATTGAAATACAAACATTTGAAAAAGAATTTTTTAATAAATTTCCCAAGTTTCATCTATATTATAGGGTTGCACATGTATACATTCTATCACAAAAATATATAATTTGTCATGCAATTTTATAATATCAATTATAAAATATGTAATCTTAGCATAAATTGGTATAAGAAAATATTTAAAATTTTGTGGTTAATGTTGCAAAAGTTTATAATTTAGTTACAATACTTTTTATTAAGCCAGTTTCTGTCGTAATTACATATTTTATAATTAATGTTACAAAATTTGTGATAAAATTAAATATTTTATAATAAAATACATATGATATACACTTCTAAAAGGACGCACACCTTAGCATTTTCCTAGGGGTACAAATCTGGCCCGGCCCACTCGGGCTCGGACCGAGCCCATGTTGAGCCTCGTGGGCTCTCGCCAAAATTTGGACTGGGCCGGCCCACGGACCAAAAAATTAAGCCCATGCTTAGGCCCAAGCCCAAGGATATTCAGGCCTTTGTGCCGGTCCAATGGGCCTGGGCCTGGCCTCGGGCTTTAGCAGGCCTAACCATTTTTTTTTCTACCAAAATTTTATTATTTTTTATTAAAAAATATACTGGGCCTTGGCGTAGGTCGGGCCAAACGGGTCGGGCCCATGGGCCGAACGGGGCCAGGCTTCAAAACAATGGCCCAGGCCCTAGCCCAGGGGCTCAAGTTGGGCCCAAGCCCAGCCTAAACGAGGTCCATCTTGGGTCATGGGCCGACTTGCCGCCCTGTCATGAGCCATTTTTACACCCTTACATTTCCCTATTAGAGGAGCCACATATGCATGGTGCATGTTGTATATCATCTGTCTATCTATACTATATATTAAACAAAATAGGATTTTTAACCCCAAGCCTTGTGGGAGCTCTAATCTCCCAATCTAAGTTTCCTGATTTTTTGATTTAAAAAAAAAAAAAAAAAAACCTCAACATTTATTGAATTCCTCCAAATCTTTTTAACTTCTCACGTACACAAATTTTTTAACTTTTCACATACCTATTACAATCTCTCTCATTTTTACCATACCTATTAGACCCTTTCACCTTCTTCACTTCACCTTTTGATTTAAACTTATTTTTTTATTTTGGTTCTTCTTTAAACTAATTACCAGCAGCACTTCCAACTTCTCCCTCTACCGGCGGCACATCCAACTTCTCCCTTGCAACCTTTCCCACGTTTAATGGTGAGCAATTCCTTCTTTTCTGTACTATTTTAATGGTTTTTTAAATGGATTGTAGTTAAGTATGATTAAAGTTATCTCCTTTTATAATATTCAAAAAAATAAAAGTTATAATTTAATTTTTTAATATGATTGAAATTAGATAAATATAAACACTCACAAAAAGAAAAATGTGATTGTAATTAGTTCAATAGTTCTTTTTTTTTTTTAAATGTGATTGTATTGTAATTAGTTTAATAATTCTTTTTTTTCATTTATTTTTTTAATTATGGAAAAAAATGTGATGTGATCCAATCTCTCAATCTAAGTTTCCTGATTTTTTGATTTAAAAAAAAAAAAAAACCTCAACATTTATTGAATTCCTCCAAATCTTTTTGACTTCTCCCATATACAAATTTTTTAACTTTTCACATACCTATTACAATCTTTTTCATTTTTACCATACCTATTAGACCCTTTCACCTTCTTCACTTCACCTTTTGATTTAAACTTATTTTTTTATTTTGGTTCTTCTTTAAACTAATTACCAGCAGCACTTCCAACTTCTCCCTCTACCGGCGGCACATCCAACTTCTCCCTCTACCGGCGGCACATCCAACTTCTCCCTTGCAACCTTTCCCACGTTTAATGGTGAGCAATTCCTTCTTTTCTTTTATGTACTACTAGCCTATCACCCGTGCTATGCACGGGATAATTATAGATATTTATATTTGTTTTAGATTTTTTTTTAACATATAAATTATGATTTTTAAGATTTTTTTCTATAGTGTATGAGGGAAGTTGAAAAAGGTACTGCAGTAACTATACACGAATTGTATCTATAATTATTTGTATGAGAGGATTTTAAATGCTGATTAGGGGATTTTGACCAAATCAATAAATGCTATGTTTTTTTTTTTAAAATAAAAAATTTAAAAAATTCAGATTGGGATATTGAAACTCCCATAGGCCTTGGGGGTTAAAAACCACCTTTTGCTTAAGTCAAAAGGGATTGTGGGTTGGAAGAAATCAATAAATGCTGAGGTTGGGTTGGAAGAAATTATGAAAGAATTTTTGTTATTAAATAAATAAATCAGTCAATAGTTTTTTTTAATCTATTTTGTAAATTAAAAATCAATAATTTTGAAAAATTGATTAATTTGTCCCATTAAGTGATTTAAAATTTTGATAGATATACATAAAAAAAATGCATAATTATATTATTAAATCATAATTCAATAATTCAAATTTAGATGTTATATCTTTTTGAAATTTATAGCTAAATTCTTATCTTTTTATTTTTTATTTTTGTGTGTAACTATAGTGTATGGGAGAAATTAAAAAGGGTGTTGCAATAATTATGAGAGAAGTCAAAAGAAATTGTGGGTTGGGAGAAGTCAATAAATGTTGAAATTGGGTTGGGAGAAGTCAATAAATGCTGAGGTTTTTTTTTTTTTTTAAATCAAAAAATTAGAAAATTAGGATTAGGAGATTGGAGCTCCCATAGGCTTTGGGGTTAAAAACCCCCTTTTGCTTAATATATAGTATAGATTTTAATAGTTTTTTAAATGAATTGTAGTTAAGTATGATTAAAGTTATCTCCTTTTATAATTTTCAAAAAAATAAAAATTATAATTTAATTTTTTAATATAATTAAAATTAGATAAATATAAACACTCACAAAAAGAAAAATATGATTGTAGTTAGTTCAATAGTTCTTTTTTTTTTTTTTTTAAATGTGATTGTATTGTAATTAGTTTAATAATTCTTTTTTTCATTTATTTTTTTAATTATGGGAAAAATGTGATGTGATTATAGTTTGTTCAATGGTCCCTTTTTTTCATTTATTTTTTTTATTATGAGAAAAATGTAATGTAATTGTAATTTGTTCAATGGTTATTTTTTTTAATGTGATTTAATCGTTTTATTTACTATTTTAATAATTTTTCTTTACATTTATTTTTTATTGTAGTTACTTCAACGGTGTTTTTTTTTTTTAATGTGATTGTAATTAGTTCAATGGTTCCTTTTTTTAAAATGTGATTGTATTGTAATTATTTTAATGGTTCTTTTTTTTCATTTATTTTTTTTATTATGGAAAAAATGTGATGTGATTCTAATTTGTTCAATTGTTCTTTTTTTCAATGTGATTTAATCGTTTATTTACTGTTTTAATGGTTCTTCTTTACAATTATTTTTTTTTATTATGAAAAAAAATGATTGTAGTTAAATAGCATAAAAATATTTTTGATTTGTATGATTAAAGTTATCTCCCTTTGTGATTTGTATTTGGTCTAGCCAAAAAAAAATAAATTATAATTTGATTTTTTTAATATGATTGAAGTTAGATAAACATAAATACTCATAAAGAGAAAAATGTGATTGTAGTTAGTTCAATATATATATTTTTTAATATGATTGTAATTAGTTTAATGGGTTTTTTTTTTTTATTATTATGAGAAAAATGTAATGTGATTGTAGTTTGTTCAACGGTTCTTTTTTTAATATGATTGTAGTTAGTTCAGTGGTTCTTTTTTTAATGTGATTGTATTGTAATTAGTTTAATGGTTCCTTTTTTTTTTTTTTTTTTTGAGTTCAATTGATAGTTAAAGTACTAAAAAAAATGGTTCTTTTTTTTCATTTATTTTTTTTTAATTATGGGGAAAATGTGATGTGATTATAGTTTGTTCAATGGTTTTTTTTTTAATGTCATTGTATTGTATTTAGTTCAATGATTCTTTATTTATTTATTTATTTATTTTTTATTATGAGAAAAATGTGATGTTATTGTAGTTTGTTTAATTGTTCTTTTTTTAATGTGATTTCATCGTTTTATTTACTGTTTTAATAGTTCTTCTTTACATTTATTTTTTTTATTGTAGTTAGTTCAACGGTTATTTTTTTAATGTGATTGTAGTTATTTCAATAGCTCTTTTTTTTAAATGTGATTGTATTGTAATTAGTTTAATGGTTCTTTTTTTTTTCATTTATTTATTTTTTATTATGAGAAAAATGTGATGTGATTGTAGTTTGTTCAATGGTTTTTTTTTTTTTTTTTTAATGTCATTGTATTGTAATTAGTTCAATGGTTCTTTTTTTTATTTATTTTTTTTATTATGAGAAAAATGTGATATGATTGTAATTTGTTCAATGGTTCTTTTTTCCAATGTGATTTAATCGTTTTATTTACTATTTTAATGGTTATTCTTTATGATTATTTTTCTTATTATGAAAAAAATATGATTGTAGTTAGATAACATAAAAATATTTGTGATTTGTATGATTGAAATTATGTCTTTTTGTGATTTGTATTTGGTCTAGCCAAAAAAAATATAATTTGATTTTTTAATATAATTGAAGTTAGATAAACATAAACGCTTACAAAGAGAAAAATGTGATTATAGTTAGTTTAATAATTTTTTTTTAATGTGATTGTAATTAGTTTAATGGTTTTTTTTTCATTTATTTTTTTTATTATTAAGAAAATGTGATGTGATTGTAATTTGTTCAACGGTTCTTTTTTTAATGTGATTGTATTGTAGTTAATTTAATGATATTTTTTTTTTTGAGTTCAATTGATAGTTAAAGTACCCAAAAAAAAAATATTTAACTACCGTTGAATAGTCACAGTGATTGTAATTGTAATTCATTTTTTTTCTCAAAAAAAATAAAATATATATGAACAGTCACGGTGAGTTTAATGGTTCTTTGATGACTTCAAGCTGACTAATTTTGACGTTCAAATCTCTGCAAAGCTCGGTTAATTGGTGCTTGGAAATACTGAAGTGACATAAAGATTGCTTCCTGTTTACCAAAAGATCATTATTGTTAACCCATTCTGATAGACAATTCTTCATGCCATGGAAAATTGATAAGTGAGATCAACAATAGTGCACCTCTGTTCGAATTGTTCTACTTCCTTGATTTGGACAAAGTATTCAAGTATGAACCAAATATCTCTTGCGCATTTTTTCCCTGGTAAACAAAAGTAACACAAGTAACACGTGATTAAAAAAAAATGTGAGTTATTAATTTATTTTTTTGGGTGATAAATGTGAGTTTTTAATCTTTTAATTTTTGGTTTTCTTTACTATTTTTTTTCTTCCTTTTTCGACATTCCGTTTTATTGGCTCATCTAAGCAAGTTTAAGTCATCACTTTAACAAAGCAACTTTAAAGATGCCTTTAAATATGACTTCAAAGTTGACAAACAAAATCAACACCGTAAGATGATTTGGAAGAGAGAGGGAGAGTTCACAATTAAAATATAATTACCAATTAATAGTGTAATAATTATTGATGATGATTAGATTATATTTTCAAAAAAAAAAAATTGTAATTGATTTTTTTGTGATGTGATTGTATGTTTCACTACCAATTCATTTAATTTGTGATTGGGTTTTAATTCATTGTATTTTTAACTACCAATTGTAGTTAGTTCAATGGTTCACATAAATTACCCATTATTAATAATGATTAGATTGTATTTTGAAGCAAAATATTTGTAATTAATCTTTTTAACTCATTGTGTTTTTTTAAAAAAAATTGTTTTGTTTTTTAACTATCAATTGGCTTAATTTGTGATTTGATTTTTAACTCACTGTTTTTTTTTTTTTTTTTAAAAAAAAGAGAGATTGTATTCTTAGATTCACATAAAGTACCAATTATTGATAATGATTAGATTGTTTTTTGAAAAAAAAATTGTAATTGATTTTTTTCTCACTATGTTTTTTTGAAGAAGAAAAATTAATTGTGTTTTTTAACTATCAATTGACTTAATTTGTGATTTGATTTTTAACTCATTGTGTTTTTTGAAAAAAAAAAATGGATTGTATTCATTAGGTTCATAAAAAGTCTCCATTATTGATGATGATTAGATTGTAAGTATACAAAAATATTTGTGTTTTTTAATTATCAATTGACTTAATTTGTGACAATGTTTGATGGAAGGCCCACAACAATTTAGATTTTAGCTATTTTTTATTTTACTTATTCATTGAATTTCGAACAAATGTAATAAATTCTTATTTTTATTACTTTAATTATGCAATGTCAACATTTTCATTTAAAATTACATATATTTTATGTTAACAATTTAAAAATATGTTTGACATAATTATAAATATATATATATTTTTTTTGTAAATTCAATCCCCTTGCATAGCACGAGTGATAGGCTAGTACTACTATATATTAAGCAAAATGGAGTTTTTAACCCTAAGACCTGTGGGAGCTTCAATATCCCAATCTGAATTTTCTAAATTTTTTATTAAAAAAAAAACTCAGCATTTATTGATTTGATTAAAATCTCTTGATCAGCATTTATTAACTTTTTTCAATCCACATGTCTTTCCACAAGCTTGCATTTATTGATTTGGTCAAAATCCCCTGATCAGCATTTAAAATCCCTTTATACAAATAATTATAAATACAATCCGTGTATACTTACTGCAGTACCATTTTCAACTTTTCCCATACACTATGGTTAGTGATAAGATTGTTAAATTATTTTTATAAAAAATCTTAAAAAACATAATTTACATATTAAAAAAAATCTAAAACAAATATAAATATCTATAATTATCCCGTGCATAGCACGGGTGATAGGCTAGTACTATATATTAAGCAAAAGGGGATTTTTAACCACCAAAGCCTGTGGGAGCTCCAATATACCAATCATATTTTTCTAATTTTTTGTTTTAAAAAAAAAATTAACCTAAGCATTTATTAACTTCTCTTAATCCACAAGACTTTTTGACTTCTCTCATAATTACTGCAGTACCTTTTCTAAAACAAATAATTTGTATATTAAAAAAATTTAAGACAAATATAAATATCTATATCTATATCTATCTATTTATTTATATCTATCTCTAACCCATAAGTTTTGTGGGAGTTCCAATATCTCAATCTAAATTTCTTGATTTTTTGATTTAAAAAAAAAAAAAACCTTAGCATTTAGTAATTTTTCACAACCCTTAAGCCTTACCCTTATAATAACACTTTAATGCATTAAGAATAAGTATAAAAAAAATTTCTTGAAAAGTCCAACACATATGAATTCCTTGAAAAGTCCCAACACATATGATTATTATCCCTCATAATAACACTTTAATGAATGCATTTAATTCATTGAAAAGTCCAACACATGATTATTATCAAAATATTAAACTTCAATATAATATAAAAAAGAAAAAAAAAAGAAGAATACATTTTAAAAAAAAGACATTTAAAAATCACAATTCACATATATATCCCATAATCAGCATTTATTACATTTTTTTAATCCACGTGTCTTTCCACATATCTGCATTTATTGATTTGGTCAAAATTCTCTAATCAGCATGTAAAATCCCCTCATACAGATAATTATAGATACAACCCGTGCATAGTTATTACAGTACCCTTTTCAACTTCTCCCATACACTATGGTTAGTGATAAGATTGTTAAATTATTTTTATAAATTTTTTTAAAAAAACATAATTTATATATTAAAAAAAATCTAAAAAAAATCTAAATATTTATAATTATCCTGTGCATAGCACAGGTGATAGGCTAGTCTATACTATATATTAAGTAAAATGGGGTTTCTAACCCCCAAAGCCTGTGGGAGCTCCAATATGCCAATTCTAATTTTTTTAATTTTTTGTTTTTTAAAAAAAAAAAATTAACCTTAACATTTATTAACTTCTCTCAACCCACAAGACTTTTTGACTTCTCTTATAATTACTGCAGTATCTTTTCTAAAACAAATAATTTGTATATTAAAAAAAATTTAAAATAAATATAAATACCTATAACTATCTATTTATTTATATCTATCTTTAAACCACAAGTTTTGTAAGAGTTCCAATATCTAAACCTTAATTTCTTAACTTATTTGATTTTTTTTGAAAAAAAAAAAAACTTGGCACTTCTTAAATTCTTCCAAATCTTTTTAACTTCTCCAATACACACACTCTTTTTAACTTTTCACATACCTATTGCAAACAGTAAATCTCCTTTTTGTTTTCTCCTTCTTGACTTTTCACTTCTACACTTTCAATTTCAGTAACCACGTATACAAACAGTAAGCCTTTTTTTTTGTTTTCTCCTTCTTGACTTTTCCTTTGTTTACTGTTTTAATATTGTAGTTAGGTAACATATAAAAATATTTGTGATTTGTCTAGCGAATAAAAAATTATAATTTGATTTTTTAATATGATTGAAGTTAGATAAATATAAACCCTCACAAAAAGAAAAATTGGATTATAATTAGTTGAATGATTCTTTTTTTTTTTTTTTTAATGTAATTGTAGTTAGTTTAATAGTTCTTTTTTTTCATTTATTTATTTTATTATGAGAAAAATGTGATGTGATTGTAGTTTGTTCAATAGCTCTTTTTTTTAATATGATTGTTGTAGTTAGTTCAATGTTTTTTTTTAAATGTTATTTAATCTTTTTATTTACTATTTTAATTTTATTTTTAATATGATTGAAGTTAAATAAACATAAACACTCACAAAGAAAAAAAATGTGATTGTAATGTGATGAGATTGTAGTTTGTTCAATGATTCTTTTTTTTAATATAATTGTTGTAGTTAGTTCAATAGTTATTTTTTTAATGTTATTTAATCTTTTTATTTACTATTTTAATATTATTTTTAATATGATTGAAGTTGGATAAACATAAATGCTCACAAAGAAAAAAATCTGATTATAGTTAGTTCAATATATATATATATATATTTTTAATGTGATTGTAGTTAGTCAATGGTTATTTTTTTCATTTATTTATTTATTTTATTAAGGAAAAAATATGATGTGATTGTAGTTTGTTCAATGATTATTTTTTTTAATGTGATTTAATCTTTTATTTACTGTTTTAATGGTTTTTCTTTACAATTATTTATGAAAAAAATATGATGGTAATTAGATGGTATAAAAATATTTGTGATTTGATTTGATTTTTTTTTTGATTTGATTTTTAAAGTACTAATTATTGATAATGATTAGATTGTATTTTGAAAAAAAAAATTGTAATTGATTTTTTTAAGTCACTGTGTTTTTTGAAAAAAAATTGTTGTGTTTTTTTAACTATCAATTCACTTAATTTGTGATTTGATTTTTAACTCACTGTGTTTTTTGAAAAACAAAATGGATTGTACTCATTAGGGTCACATAATGTACCAATTATTGATGATGATTAGATTGTATTTTGACCAAAAAATTTTTTGTAATTGATCTTTTTAACTCACTATGTTTTCTGAAAAATAAATTATCGTGTTTTTTAATTATCAATTGACTTAATTTGTGATTATTTTTTTAATTATTGATGATGATTAGATAGCATTAAAAAAAATTGTGATTTGTATGATTGAAGTTATCTCATTTTGTTTATAATTTTATTTTTTAATATGAATGAAGTTAGATAAACATAACAAAAAGAAAAATATGATTGTAGTTTGTTCAATGGTTCTAAATAATCTTTTTTATTTACTATTTTAATGGTTGTTTTTTTCAATTATTTTTTTTATTATTAGAAAAATGCCATTGTAGTTAGATAGCATTAAAAAAGAATAATGCTTGAGACCCCCTTTTGGGGGTCACCCCCTCACCCCCCTTTGCTACGTGGCGGGTGGTGATTGGAGGAGCAGGAAAAAAAAGAAAAAGAAAAAGAAAAGGTAACCAATGAGAGAGAGAGAGAGAGGGGGTCAAAGGGGGTGAGGGGAAAATGGGGGATGAATCATTACTCTTAAAAAAATTGTGATTTGTATGATTGAAGTTATCTCCTTTTGTTTATAATTTGATTGTTTAATATGATTGAAGTTAACTCACAAAAATAAAAATGTGATTGTAGTTTGTTCAATGACTCTAAATAATATTTTTATTTACTATTTTAATGGTTCTTTTTTTTAATTATGAGAAAAATATGATTGTAGTTAGACAGCATTAAAAAAATTGTGATTTGTATGATTGAAATTATCTCCTTTGTTTATAATTTTATTTTTTTAATATGATTGAAGTTAGATAAATATAAACACTCACAAAAAGAAAAATGTGATTTTAGTTTATTCAATACTTCTAAATAATCTTTTTATTACTATTTTAATGGTTTTTTTTTCAATTATTTTTTTTTATTATGCGAAAAATGTGATTGTAGTTAGATAGCATTAAAAAAAATGTGATTTGTATGATTGAAGTTATCTCCTTTTGTTTATAATTTGATTTTTTTTATATGATTAAAGTTAGATAAACATAAGCACTCAAGGAGGTTTTTAAGTAAAAGGGAGTTTCTAACCCCAAGGCCTGTGGGCGCTTCAATATCCCAATCTGAATTTTTTTAATTTTTTATTATAAAAAAAACCCTCAGCATTTATTGATTTGATCAAAATTGCCTAATCATCATTTATTAACTTTTTTCAATCCACATGCCTGCATTTATTGATTTGGTTAAAATCATCTAATCAGCATTTAAAATCCCCTCATACAAATAATTATAGATACAATCTGTGTATAGTTACTGCAATACTATTTTCAACTTCTCTCATACACTATGGTTAGTGATAAGATTGTTAAATTATTTTTATAAAAAATCTTTAAAAACATAATTTATATATTAAAAAAAACCTAAAATAAATATAAATATCTATAATTATCCCGTGCATAGCACGGGTGATAAGCTAGTTTTCTTTAAGGTAATATCTTGTAAGGGAAATGCTACATGCCCTCTATCATAAAATCTGTAATTATATCATAAAATTATGTAATATCAATTATAAAAGAAGTAATCTCATTATAAATTGGTATAATAAAAAATGTCATAATTAAGTCACAAATTTTTACAACATCGATCACAAAATTTTGAATATTTTATTATACTAATTTTGTAGCAAGATTATGCATTTTGTGGTTGATATTATGAAATTTTGTGATAAATTTGCACATTTTTGTCCTAGGGTTCATATGGTATCCACCCCGAAAGGGGTTTTAGGGGTACACATCATAAGATTTCCGATCTTATAAAATTGTTACACATAAATTTTAGGGCAAACTTCACTTTACTCCTATATGATTTGGGTTATGTGCGGTTTATTGTCTTAACATTTGGAAATGACCACATAACTCCCATGTGGTTTGTGGATTAAAGTGTACTGTTAGACCCGTTAACGATTTAATAAAAAAGACTAAAATATCCCTATATATAAATAACTTAAGTGTGTGAACTACGGATATTTTCGTCATTTGTTTGGAATATAAAGTGCACTTTAACCTCTTGTGCTTTATTCGATATGCGATTTACCCCCTTAAAATTTAAAAATGAACTTATAATCTTTTATGTCTGTCACGTGTTTCACACTTACTTTTAAGTTAGATGAAATGTTTAACGGTACACTTTAGTTTATAAACCATGTGGGAGTTTGTGGTCATTTTTTAACATTAGGGGAGTTTATTTCCCATGGTCTAAACTATAAGGGATAAAGTGAAATTTGCCCTAAATTTTAAACATTTATGTTATTGAATATTATAAATGTCATGATATTTATAGTGTTGATTGCTATAATCATAACTAAAAATGAAAAACAAAAAATTATAATCGAACAACCAAAAACTTTTTGGATTAGAGTTTGGATTTGCTGAATTGAAGATCTTATGTTAACGATCTGTGCCCACGTTAATGATCTAATCTGTTCATCTCATCATATGACAAACTAAGAAAAACATGCATTCAAGAAATTGGACTGGTCAAACATAAATAATCATATGATCAATTCACATATACATTATAACACATTGATAACTATTCTTAATAATATATAGGCTGTATAAAAATGAAAAATAAAAATAAAATTTTCTAATAGTACGACAATCAATATTGGATTAACTTGGTGTTTTGTATAGATAATTTTCTTAACTAATTGTATAAAATAAAGGGTTTAGATTACAAATGTAAGTCCAAATTAGTTTGATAATGGATCAATTTTATCGTAAAATGGAGATTTTCAACTTTAGTAAATCCGTACACTTTTTAAGCATAACTAACATTATAATAAGTCATAACTAGAGACCATATACGTCATTACTGCCACATATGATGTGTATTGTAGAATTCCTCCATTTTTTTTGTTTTATTGTTTTATTTATTTTTTATATATATATAGAATTATGTGGCTTTATTTCAAACCAAAACTCCTATGGGTGTAGAACATACTTATAAAAATGTCATGATTATATTATTTTGAATAATTTTTATGCATAAAATTGTATTTATAAATCATTTTGCTTTACTTAATTTTCACTATATTTTTCAATTTCTTACCAATTATCATCTTGAAACTTTGAATTTTATCATATAATTAAAAAAAGGAGGACCAAAATTGCAATCACGCCAAAGATCCAATAAGACAATCTTTTGATGTTGACTTTAGAAAATTATATGGATGTCTAAATCCGACAATCAACCATGAACGATATCCAATCTTTAAAAAAAAATTTAAATTAAAATTAAAAAAAAAAAGAGACAAAAATGAACCATACATTTAAACAAGGGAAATTTATTAGAAAGTCCTTTTATAAGTTTGTATCCCAATTAGTGCATAAGATATTCTTATATTCTAATAAGTCCTATTATTTGAATATTTGATCTATCAAATCTTAATTCTCATATTATAGCGACCCCGGTCTTTTCCCAGTTGATTTTTGTATCCGGACTTAGGTTCCGTAGATTCTATCTTTGTGTAATGGTTGTCGTCGTCTTATATTTTCTTATTTGGAGTTATAGGATGTGTGGGGCGGGTTTGGAACAGGTTGGTTGAGCTTAGGAACCAAAACTAGTTGCCCAGATTTTGGCTTGTCCGCTCGAGCGGGGAGTTTGACGCTCGAGCGGGGACTTGTTGTTGCTTGTACGCTCGAGCGGGGATTTTGGCGCTCGAGCGGGAAAAACACCCATCCAGTATTTCTTGTGCGAGGTTGGGCCTCGGCGGGAGTTGGTCGCTCGGCGAGTTCATAGTGTCCGCCGGCGGGAGTTTGACGCCGAAGGGCGGCGGGTATAAAATCGTGTTTTGACGTTTTTAAGCCGTTTTTCATCCTCTTTTCAGATTCCAAACCCCAGATTACGAGTTCTCTCTCCCAACTCATCTTCTCTTAGGATTGATCTATCTAGAGTGTATTTCTACCCTAGTTTCTTCATTAAAAAGGTAGAGTGAATCGAGGGCTTTCATTTAATCTGAACAGTTTTGGATTTGGAGCACTTTGAAGTTTGGGCATCATCTTCATCTTCTTCTTTTTGAGTTATTTCTTCGAGGTAGGGATTTTCTACTCCATTTATACGCTTTAATCCTAAGTGTTGGTATTTTGGTATGTGGGGGGGGTAGTTTGGTAATTTTGGAAGAAACCTTAGGGTTTTGGTTTAGATTAAATTGTATAATTGATTTAAAGGAATAATGTGGAATTTGGTTTAATTCATGGAATTGAGAATGTTAAATTTACATTCATTGATGTATTTATTTCTTGTTTAGAAATAACTGTTTTGGGCTATCGGTGGAGGATAGCCATTGATTGTTGTAGACCTTGCATGTGGCTTAGGTATAACTGGAATTAAGTCATTTATGTTGGCTGTTGAATTAATACAGAACATTACTTGTATTGATTATGTGTTGTATATGGCAATTGCGTGTTTCATTGCATATGCATGTTGATTGGAGAAGATAGGGGATGAACTCCACGGTTTAGGGGAAGATAGGGGATGGACCTCTAAACCGGATTTATTGGGAGAAGATAGGGGATGGACTCCAGTAGCATCACTCTTACGTGTGCTTATTGATTAATAGACATATGTCTATTTATTGTTGATATGATACATCACTAAAATGTGTATCAGTTGGGAAGTATGGAAGTGAATTGATTATGATTGATACAATACCAACATGTGTATTTGTTATGATTAGGTCTAACTTGAATTGTTATTCCTGTTGAATTGGAAGTAATGGTAATAAAAGATGAAACCCTGTTGAGTTATTTGGCCAGGTTCTGAGCCATAAGTGGAAAGTAAAATGCGCCATAGACAATGTGTCATAGGCAGTGTAGACATTCGTGTCATGAATATTGTAACTCGATTATAGGGTGTTAACCATGTATCAGATGCTAATACTTTAGTTAATTCTTATGCTTGGTTTAGTATTTCTCTACTGGGCTGTGGCTCACCCTATATAGAACTTTATTTTCGTGTTCAAAGGTTCATTACCTCCAAAGACTTAGCTTGTGAGGATTTGGACTTGAAGATTTGTTTTATTTGTTTTAGTTGTTTTATTTAAATTTTGTAAACATTCAAGCCTAGGGCTTTATTTGTTTTGAGTTAGAACTCATGGATTTGTGTCCAAGTGTTGGCTTGGCAAGATGTAAGCCCGTAGGGCATTTATTTTGATGTTTTATTTCATGGTATTCTGATGAATGGAATAAGATACTTTATTTCCTTATAATTCCGCATGTTAATATTATGTATTATGGGTTTATTTTGAGGGCATTACAACTTGGTATCAGAGCGTACCGGGTTTGAATACTTTGGGTACGTGGGAAGTGATTAGTATCACAATGGGTTCGTCTCGTTTGATAGAGACTTAGTGTAATAATTACATGATTATATGATAACATGTTTATGTGACTATGTGGGTATGGAATGTAGTTTCTAGATATTGATTGGATCCATGAGTTTCTAGTAGTCTTGTTGGAAAGGCACTTGATCAATGCTGCTTCCAATCGGAACTATAGTAACCCTTTGGGACTATCATTATCCAGGAATGAAATTCGTAGGTGCTTATGTGATTATGTGCTTACGTGGTGTGATTTATTGTTGTCCAATGCAGTAGGACGTGAGTGTTTAACTTCGGCACATTTATTAATGTGCTAACGTTTTTGTTTCCTTTAATAGGATGTCAGGACGAGGACGAGGTCGCGGTAGGCGTGGTAGGCAGGCTAGGCAGGAAGTGCCTATACCGGAGGAGATTCCGGCAGTTCAGGAGGGTGTTGGCCAGGCCAATGTGGCCGAGCCAGTAGGACAGCCGTTTATGGGCGCTTTGGCCCAAGAGATAGCAGGGGCATTTCAGGCGTCAGTGGACATTCTGAGGGTCGAATCCAAACCCGTAGTTCCAAATTTCTGAGTTGCCGCAGATGCAGGGCCTTCTTTTCTGAAGAGGGAGTTTTTCCTGTCTCAACCGGACGTGTTTGTAGGTGATCCTAGCGAGCCGCTTAGGCGCATTTAATGGCTCGAACAGACAACGAAACGTTTGAGATGCTTGGCATCGAAGACGAGGGTTGAAGGTGACCTTGGCATCTTTCCAAATTGAAAGGGATGCGGGTCGGTGGAAGTTCACCAAGGGTCGATTGGAGGTACTTGGAAGGAGTTTGTTGATGCTTTTCAGAGAAGTACTGTCTCCATTGCTCAGAGATGTTGAGAGATCGCCTCGCCACCAAGCGTAATAGTTCATCGATGGTGAGTTTGAGGCCTCATTTACTAGTTTGTCCAGTTACTTTGAGTTAGTGGCGTCCGAGGAGCGCCGTGTATAGAGTTCGAGAAGAAGTTGAGGCGGCCTCAAATTGAGAGTTGTGCCAACTATGATTAGGGATTTTGGGCGTTTGGTTGATGCGCAGCCCATACCGAGATGCGATGGCGGGAGGAGGAGGAAGGGCGTAAAGGCTCCAAGAGGAGTCAGATGGTCGTGGTGATGGCAGAGGCGAGAGGTTTCACCTCGCCAGCCTCGAGTAGCTTCTCTAGGTCTACTTTTTCTGCATCGAGTGCTAGTTCGGGAAAGCGATCGGTGAGACATCACTTGCTTCAAGTGTGGCCAGCTGGGCCACAAGTCTCCAGTTTGTCCTCAGAGGTGAGGAGTTCAGAGAGCAGCATCGTTTTTGGCTCGATCTCAGTGCCAGAGTCAGAGTAGAGGTCAGCCGCTCTCTTGTTTTCGATCTGGTCGGCAGGCACATGAAGAGGTTTTGTCCACAGTTGGGTGGCACATCTGGTGCTACTGGTTCGAGGCAGACTCAGAGTCAGCTGCCTACTCAGTCAGTTCAGGCCTCGAGGGTCAACCAGGGGGCTTCTTCGTCCCAAGTCTGTGACCCTATTGCTCAGGGGTGAGCAGGTTGATCGAGGTCGTCTGGCTGCGTGTATCTGTTACATCAACAGGATCTTGTGCCGGCTCCATCTCATAGAGAGGTACCTTCTTGTTTTGCAATTGGTTGCTAGTGTTCGATTGATACGGGTGCATCTCATTCCTTTGTGTCTCACGATTTGCATCTATTTTGGAGTTGGAGTTAGCACGCTTAGCATCTCCTATTTGTGTAGTGTCACCTCTTGGGGTGAATTGATTTTGAAACAAGGTGTTAGGGGTTGTGATATAGAGGTCGATGATCATAGAATCCCTTTCTTTTTGTAGTTATGCCTATGAAGGGCTTCGATGTTATTTTGGGTATGGAGTTATCGTCATACCGGCGCTTATTGATTGCTACCGCCGAGGGTCACTTGTTGTACCGTGGACGGAGTGTTTTGTTTCGGGGAACGGGTTGGTAGTGTTTTGCCACCTGTGTATGATCCGCGTTGGCGGAGTGAGCTTTGTGGTCTATGTGCTATCCTTTCGATTAGTGAGGGTGATGAGACCCATTGTATTGCCGAGGGTGGTTTGTGAGTATTCTGACGTTTTTCCCGAGGATCTTGTTAGCTTGCCACCTCATCGAGATTGAGTTCTCTATTGATTTAGTGCCCGGCACGGCACCGATTTCTATGACACCTTACCGCTTTTGCCCTCACCGAGTTGGTTGAGTTGAAGGTTCAACTGTGAGTTACTAGATAAGGGCTACATTCGCCTAGTGTTTCGTGGGGAGCACCGGCCCTATTTGCTAAGAAGAAAGGTGGTGCTTTGAGACTGTATAGATTAGGAAATTGAATCGGGTTACGGTTAAGAATAAGTACCCTATGCTCAGATAGATGATCTGTTCGATCGGTTGAAGGGTTCCGTTGTTTCTCTAAGATAGACTTGAGATCGTGTTATCATCGGTTGAGAGTCGTGAGGAGGATATTCAAGACGGCATTCCGTGACGCGGTATGGCCACTATGAGTTCTGGTGATGCCGCTTTGGGCTCACCAATGCACCGGCAAGATTTATGGATTTGATGAACCGGATCTTCCGGAATTTTTGGATCGCTTTTGTAGTCGCCTTTGTGGACGACATTTTGATTTATTCACCTTCGAGGAGGAGCACGAGACACACTTGAGAGTGGTGCTAGAGTTACTTAGAGCCCATAAGCTTTATGCTAAGTTCGAAGTGTGAGTTCGGCTAAAAGAGGTGAAGTTCTTAGGCCATGTAGTTTACGGGGAAGGGTGTCTGCATTGATACATCCAAGACCGAGGCAAGGCAAGATTGGGCATAGCCTAAGAGTGTGTTTGAGATCCGCAGCTCGATTAGCCGGGTATTATCGTCGGTTTGTGAAAGATTTCTCCGTGTTAGCTTCACCGCTGACTAGATTGACGTGGAAGGAGTCAAATTTGTATGGAGTGAGACTTGTGAAAATCGTTTGAGTTGAAAATTAGATTGACCACCGCCTCGGTTTTGATTATTCGAGAGAGGGTTGGGTTATGCAGCTTTATTGTGACGCCTCACGAGAGGGTCTGGTGTGTGTTAATGCAAGAAGGAAAGTGGTTGCCTATGGCTCTCGCCATTGAAAATTCACGAGAAGAATTACCCCACGATGATTTAGAATTAGCAATTGTGATATTTGCCTTGAAGATTTGGAGGCATTATCTTTATGGTGAAAGGTTCGAGGTATTCTCGGATCATAAGAGTTCAAATATCTGCTACGTAAAGACTTGAATTTGAGGCAGAGGAGGTGGATGGAGTTCATTGAGGATTATGACTTCGAGTTGTACTATCATCCGGGGAAGGCCAATGTTGTGGCTGATGCCCTTAGCAGGAAATCTGTTGGTGACTTAGCTAGTATAGCCATCCGGGAGTGGGAGATGTTGGGTGCAGTTGGGGAGTTTGATTTACATCTGGGTGAATCCGTTGAGGCTGCGGCCTTGTTTTCTGTTGTCGCACAGCCTACACTGGTGACTCGAGTGTTACATGCTCAGAGGGGTGATCTTGAGGTAGAATCTCTCCGAGAGAAGATTTCTAATGGGAAGGTTGAGAAGGGTTTGACGGTGTATCCCGACCTGAGTGTGAGATACCGAGACCGTCTGTTTGTGCCGGAGTCTTGCCGAGAGGAGGTACTCCGAGAGTTTCATCATTCGCGCCTTGCGGTGCATCCGGGAGGTACTAAGATGTATCAGGATTTGGGTCGCCAGGTGGTGGCGGTATGAAGAGAGATGTGGCGACTTCAGATCTAGGTGCCTTACTTGTCAGCAGGTGAAGGCCGAGCATCAGAGGCCAGCGGGTTTGTTGCAACCCTTGCCTATTGCCGAGTGGAAGTGGGAGCATGTCACTATAGACTTTGTTGTGGGTCTTCCGAGGACTCAATGGGTAGTGATGCTATTTGGGTGGTTGTAGACCGGTTGAAGTCAAGACTTCATTCCTATGCGTGTTAGAGATTCGAGATCATCTTGCCGACTTATATATCCGGGACATAGTGAGGTTGCACGGGGTCCCAAAGGACGATCGTCTCGAGATAGAGATCCTCGTTTTATCGCTAGGTTGTGGCAGAGTTTGCAGAGTGCTTTAGGCACTAAGTTGACTTTAGTACGGCTTATCATCCTCGGTGACGGGCATCCGAAAGGCATTATTCAAATCCTTGAGGATATGCTTGAGGTTGTATTCTCGACTTTAGTGGGTCGTGGGAGAGACACTTACCATTAGTGGAGTTTGCCTACAACAACATTCTTCGCCTAGTATCGGTATGGCACCGCTTGAGGCCTTGTATGGCCGATCGTAGATCTCCGGTTTGTTGAAATGAGGTGGGTGATGCACCTTTGTTGGGTCCGGAGTTGGTGAGGGAAACGACGGAGAAAGTTGAGCTTATCCGTAAGAGGCTCGTTACAGCCCAGTCGCCGTAAATCTTATGCTGACCGTAGGAGGAGACCTTTGGTGTTTGAGGTGGGTGATCATGTCTTTCTGAAGATATCACCCAAACGAGGTTTGATGAGGTTTGGGAAGAGCGGGAAGTTGTCCCCTCGGTTCATTGGGCCTTTTGAGATCCTTGAGAGGATTGGCGAGGTCCTATCGTTTAGCTTTGCCTCCACAGCTTGTCCTAATTCATGACGTGTTTCATGTGAGTATGCTTAAGTATGAGCCGATCCGTCACATGTATTGGATTGGACCGATGAAGTTATTGATGAGGATGTCTCATATGAGGAGAGACCGGTTCGAGTCTTGGATAGGCGGGATCAAGTTTTGCGTGGCAAAACCATCCCTTTGGTGAAAGTTTGGTGGAAGCATCACGAGTGGAGGAGGCCACTTGGGAACGTGAGTTGGAAGTCCGTGAGAAATATCCTAATTGTTTCTTGATTTGTAATCTTGTATTTAGATTATGTAATATTGTTGAACTTAAGAATTTTATATATGTCTTAAGTTGGAAAACATTGAGAATGTTTTGAATTTAATGTTAGCATTTTGAACTTGCCTTTTTATGGAAGTGGAATATAACATTTATATATTGAATGTGTTGTTTATATCATGAGATTGAATATGATATGGAATTTGTTAACATTGAAAGGATTAATGCATAACATTGATGCAGGTTGAAATATATGTGGTTTAGACATATTATGAGATGCCTCTTGATAAGAGATGAAGTGACCGGTATTGGGTCAAGTGTTGTTTATTGTTTTATAATATCATTGGGAATTGAGGAAAAACTTGTTTTTACAAACTTATGTTTAATTTCGGGGACGAAATTCTTTTAAGGGGGGGAGGTTATAGCGACCTCGGTCTTTTCCCAGTTGATGTTTGTATCCGGACTTAGGTTCCGTAGATTCTATCTTTGTGTAATGGTTGTCGTCGTCTTATATTTTCTTATTTGGAGTTATAGGATGTGTTGGGCGGGTTTGGAACAGGTTGGTTGAGCTTAGGAACCAAAACTAGTTGCCCAGATTTTGGCTTGTCCGCCGAAAGGAGTTTGACGCTCGAGCGGGGACTTGTTGTTGCTTGTACGCTCGAGCGGGGATTTTGGCGCTCGAGCGGGAAAAACACCCATCCAGTATTTCTTGTGCAGGGTTGGACGCTCGAGCGGGAGTTGGTCCGCTCGAGCGGGGGTCTGTGAGTGTCCGCTCGAGCGGGGAGTTTGACGCTCGAGCGGGGCGGCTGGGTATAAAATCGTGTTTTGACGTTTTAAAGCAGTTTTTCATCCTCTTTTCAGATTCCAAACCCTAGATTACGAGTTCTCTCTCTCCCAACTCATCTTCTCTCTTAGGATTGATCTATCTAGAGTGTATTTCTACCCTAGTTTCTTCATTAAAAAGGTAGAGTGAATCGAGGGCTTTCATTTAATCTGAACAGTTTTGGATTTGGAGCACTTTGAAGTTTGGGCATCATCTTCATCTTCTTCTTTTTGAGTTATTTCTTCGAGGTAGGGATTTCCTACTCCATTTATACGCTTTAATCCTAAGTGTTGGTATTTTGGTATGTGGGGGGGGTAGTTTGGTAATTTTGGAAGAAACCTTAGGGTTTTGGTTTAGATTAAATTGTATAATTGATTTAAAGGAATAATGTGGAATTTGGTTTAATTCATGGAATTGAGAATGTTAAATTTACATTCATTGATGTATTTATTTCTTGTTTAGAAATAACTGTTTTGGGCTATCGGTGGAGGATAGCCATTGATTGTTGTAGACCTTGCATGTGGCTTAGGTATAATCGAATTAAGTCATTTATGTTGGTCGTTGAATTAATACGTAACATTACTTGTATTGATTATGTGTTGTATATGGCAATTGTGTTTCATTGCATATGCATGTTGATTGGAGAAGATAGGGGATGAACTCCACGGTTTAGGGAAGATAGGGATGGACCTCTAAACCGGATTTATTGGGAGAAGATAGGATGGACTCGAGAGCATCACTCTTACGTGTGCTTATTGATTAATAGACATATGTCTATTTATTGTTGATATGATACATCACTAAAATGTGTATCAGTTGGGAAGTATGGAAGTGAATTGATTATGATTGATACAATACTAACATGTGTATTTGTTATGATTAGGTCTAACTTGAATTGTTATTCCTGTTGAATTGGAAGTAATGGTAATAAAAGATGAAACCCTGTTGAGTTATTTGGCCAGGTTCTGAGCCATAAGTGGAAAGTAAAATGCGCCATAGACAATGTGTCATAGGCAGTGTAGACATTCGTGTCATGAATATTGTAACTCGATTATAGGGTGTTAACCATGTATCAGATGCTAATACTTTAGTTAATTCTTATGCTTGGTTTAGTATTTCTCTCTTTGGTCGTGGCTCACCCTATATAGAACTTTATTTTCGTGTTCAAAGTGTTCACTACCTCCAAAGACTTAGCTTGTGAGGATTTGGACTTGAAGATTTGTTTTATTTGTTTTAGTTGTTTTATTTAAATTTTGTAAACATTCAAGCCTAGGGCTTTATTTGTTTTGAGTTAGAACTCATGGATTTGTGTCCAAGTGTTGGCTTGGCAAGATGTAAGCCCGTAGGGCATTTATTTTGATGTTTTATTTCATGGTACTCTGATGAATGGAATAAGATACTTTATTTCCTTATAATTCCGCATGTTAATATTATGTATTATGGGTTTATTTTGAGGGCGTTACACATATTTAAGGTATTTTATGAATATTTCTACCCTTATAAATATTTTTTGAACAGTTAACAACTTGGTAATACGAACATTCATATTTAACAATGTGAATGTTCACATTGATGGTGTAAACATTCACATCACAGAACATTCACACTGTAAATGTGAATATTATTAGGGGTATTTTGGTAATTATGTCACCCATAAGATTTATTGGAACATAAAAAAATAATGTGGACTAAATAAAACATAAGTAGATAAAAAAAAGATTTATAAAAAAGTGCCCCTTTAAACAACCATATACACATCATCGTAAAAATAATAATAGCAAAATTTATTTTACCTCTAATTTGAAATGGAAAACTTTTTATTTTCTTATAGTTTAAATATAGTCAAAATTTTTTTTTATGTGATTTTAGATTAAAGTGTAACCATTAATTCCGTTAATTACAAATATAAAATAACTGTAATACCCTCAACTCCTATGTTCTTTTCTTTTCTTTTTTTTCTCATCTCTTATATACATAATTTATAATTCCTCACATTAATTCAATTAAATCACAATTAATCCTAAATATATAAATATTTATTGTTCCTAACCTTTAAATCTAATTTTAATTTAATTATATTTGAAATTACAATTAATCCTAAATTCTTAATTATTTATTATATTGCTAATATATCTTAATTTAATTATAGTTTAGATCAATCCTTAATTATTAATTAATTTAATTTAATTATATTTTAAATCAATCTTTAATTATATATTTATTTTATTTTATTTTAATTAACATTTTAATTTAATTTTATGTTTAGAGAAAATGGAGTAAAATTGTCTTTTTATTGTATTAATTTCACTTTATTTTTAAAAAAATCATACCTATTCTAAAAAATGGTATGTGGTACACATTCCGTTAGTTTGGATAGAAAAATAGAAGTGACACTTTAATCCGAAATCACATGAGGTTTTTTTGACTATATGGTAAAGTATTCCACTCTCAAACTCAGAATAACCCTCGCATCGACATCAGATAACCAATTTAATTATATCTTGATTAATGCTAAACTGAACTGATAATGACTGATAAGTGAACTGAATGAAACTGAAAACGAAATTGAATGAGTTAACCTATTGAATTGCATTTCTATCTGTTTAATTGATTTATTATCTGTTTGTGTTTATGTGTTTAAACTGTTAATTGAAGGCCTTATCGGCGGCCGATTTAGAAACCGTTTGAAGTTTTAGACTCAGTGGAATATTTGTGATTTTATGGTATTTTTATCTGAAAATTGATTAGGAATGATTAAATTAGATTAAAAATGAGTTAATTGCCAAGTTTGACTTAATCACGAAAATGCCATTGAGTGGAGCCATTGTTTATTATTCACCTTTGAGCCTTATACAACTCAATCAAAACATTTCATCAGCTCATTTGAGCTCCTAGCCGACCAACAAGAGAGAGTGAGGGAGAAGAGTGAGAGTTGGACTCAAATTGTAGATTTTGGCTTGAATTGCTTGGAATTGAAGTGTAATTGGCTAAATTAAGCTTGCTAAACTCAAAACCAACACTCTAGGTAAGGAAATTCATTGTCCTTCTTGTTGTCTTGGAGTTCCATCTTGCATGTTCATACATCATTGTAGAACTAAGACATGAATTTGCTCATAAATGGTGAATTGAAGATCAATTGTTGCATGCATGGTTGAATTAGTGAAATTGGAGTTGAATTCATGCTTGAATCATACATGCATGTCCATGTTTATATTCTAGTCCATGATTTCATTTCATTTGCCAACTATGGAGCTCTTTGGAGCAAGATTGGAAGCTTAAAATTGGTTTAAAGATCATGCATGTCATGTTTTGAAAGTGTTCTTGAAAACGGTTTGAAATTGAGTTTGAGTTAAACACCCTTGGGCCTTGATTTCTTAAATTGAGTTTTAAAACTTGTTATTCTATGTGTTTGAAAGAGTTTTCCAGAAAATGGGCCCAAGAGGATCGAATTTGGAGCATCAAAACTTGGTTTGAAACTCAGAGGTCGAATCTGGAATTTCCAGATTTTGGACGTCCGCCGGCGAAGTGCCGCTTCGGCGGGAATTCATGCTCCCAGTATTTTCTTGCATTGTTTTACAGTCCGCCGAAGGGATTTTAACGCCGAAGGGAAAATCGCGATCCAAAGATTTTTGCACCTTTCATCACCCGCGTGGGCCTTTGTGCTTGTCCGCCGGCGAAACTCAAGGCCGAGCAGAGGCCCTGTTCACTGAAAATTCTGGAATTGCTTCCTAAGTGCATTTTTGCATCCTCATCGCATCCTAGGCATTCTTAGGCCTAGTTTAGAGCATCTTAATGAGGATGTAGACATAGAACCACACCGAGGGAATTTAGGGATTTAATTATCATCCTTTCCAAACTGTAAACTTAGTGTGTGTTCTATTTATTGACTGTTTAGGGTTGGCTCACGGGGACGCGCTCTAGCTACTGATAGCCCAATCACTGTGAGTAACAGATTGTGTAAAGATATGTTCAAATGGTTATATTTTGAATCTTGGAATCAACTTTATTGAACCGATATTGTTTATTGAATGAATGTATGTCCTGCATTTAATCAGACAGTGGCATCCTTAGCACCCATCTTATCGATCGTTCTGAGCTCGCTTTCCTTGTGGAACCATACTGATTGATGGCCATCATTATTGTTGGGTCTGTTAAGGCCCGGTCCTTTTGGGACCTACTGTTTATAGGCTAATGGATGTACCACATATGACTGATTGATTGAAATACTGATTGATTGAAATACCGAAAGATTGAAATACTGTATAATGAATTGATTTCATTACTGTACGGACATTCATTCATAACCTCTTTACGCTTTATGTTATTCACTGGGCTTTAGCTCACTGTTTATATATATATGTAGGTGCTCAGCCACCAGACCGAAGCTAGGAGCGTGGGATTGGTCTCCAGTTTTGTCAAGCCAGCCTATGTGCCTCACTGTGAGGTTTCGAGACGCCATGCCATGGCTTGGGGTGTCTTTGTGTCCCCATAGGTCTCCTTACTGTTTTGTACTTTTGTATAGACTGTTTACTGTACTGTTATCGAGGGGTTGGGTCCCCGTACTGAATGTTGTACATGTTGTATATGACTGTATATAGACCGTACTGTTTTGGACTGTATGAATGATTGAAAAATGTTTTTGGCATCTGATTCTCACATTCGATGGACACTAGTTACTTATCAGATTGGCTTCCGCCAGCCCTCTACTCTGTTTCATCAGACTTGTCAGACTATAGGCCTTCGATAATCTCGGATTACTGGCCAGTTACGGTGCTAAACCCATAGGGCCGGGTTTGGGTCGTGACAAAACCACTAGGTAAAATGAACTTTACCTAAATAATAAAAGAAAAATAAATAAAGTGATAATTACATTTTACCCCATTTGGTTTGCCCAAAATCACAAACAACAACATGTAAGGGTTTGAGGGACAAAATTTTTTTGTCTCAAAAAGTAAAAATTTATTACAAAATATATTTGGAGACCAATTTCTGTCATAGCAAGGGTTGTCACTACAATGTCATCCCAAAAAGAAAGTAAGAAAAAAAAACTTTTTGTGACAAAATTTTAAAAATGTCATTAATAAATTTAATTTTGTGGACAACAATTTGATGCCAAAAATTACTTTTTAAGACAAAAAAATTGGCCCCAAAAGGATAGTAATTCATCTCTAAATATTCAATTTTGTTGTTAAAAATTCAATCATTAAAATATTCCGTTCCTAAAAATGATTTTATCCTTAAATTTGTGTCTCTAAAATTTTAATTTATTATATTGACATGACTCCATCTGATTCCAATGTAAGCGTATAGCCATACAATTTGGACTAAAATGCCAAGATATGATTCTCGATAAAAAATTTGGGAGAATTACAATTCAGTCTAAATGACCAAATGTAATTACATAAATATGTGGGTGCAACTGCCCCCACTTTCCAGTAATTACTTTCGGTCTTGTACATTGATTTGTAATTCTCATAAAGTTTTTTTGGAAAAGTCTATATATACTCTAGTTTTTGTTTTTTTGTTTTTACAAATTTTCTTCTATGTACAATTTTCACCATTACTTAAAAATTCTTTATCTTCCTTTTTCTCCTTCAAACTAAACATGTCCGTGAACTTCTTCTCTAAAATTAGACTAGTGTTTTTTCTCTATCTTTTTCTCTTTAAAACCCGATATAAAATAAAGAACTTATTTGAAGAAACAAGGACAAAAGAATCATTTGACACACAGATTCCTCGTCAACTTGGGGCTTGAATCACAACTTGCTAAAACTAAGGGGTTTTAATCCATTTTGCACTTTTAGTTCAAAACTCTCGGGTCAGAAGGGTTACGTGCTTTTGGGGCCAAATATTGGAGTAAAAGTGAATTACCTCATAAATAAAGATGCCAGATATGTATTAAAATTTAGGATTTGAGTTTTCTCCAATTGGGTTTTTTAATTGGAGGGTGTTGTTGGGTCTCTGTGGGCCCACCATGGAAGCTGCGTCGATGATCCGAACCATTTAATGTGTAGAACTCGTTGAATGCTTTATCCCTTGAAAAAATTACTTTGAACGGATATTGATAGTCATTTGATCAGGTCACATTTGTGTCAATAATTTATTTTTAAAATTATATTTACTGTTGACACAAATGTGATCTGATCAAGTTGCTATTCATATTCGATCAACATAATTTTTCATATGAATGAAGTACTCGACAAGTTCTATAAATTGAATGGTTCGGATTATCGATACAGGTTCTGTAGTGAGCCCACAAAGATCTAACAACTCTCTCAAGTTCGATATGAACTTGAGAAAAGACTCCCTAAAATCTAAACTCACGAGCATAAAATTATAGTTAAAGATTCTCACGTGATTCAATAATTATAGGTTATGAATTGTCATGCTTTCAGACCCATGAGGCTTACAATGGTCTTGTTTTGCTTATGTAAATTGTTCATTTTTTAGGTCACTTTTTATAAATTATCCATTCAAAAACTCATATTGATTTGATATCTATTTGTCTTTGAAAAAATGAACGATAGGAATGATTTTGAAATAAATTGTATATTTTCTTAAAATATGAAAATTTTGTAGCTGCGTATATCAGATCAACCTTTTTTTTTTTTTGGATGATCTACACAAAATGACCTATAAAATGAACGGTTTAAATGATCAAAACAAATTCCGTGGTAGGCCCATGAGCTCGAATAACACAGTCCAATCCAATAACTAGACTGGAGATAATGCATTCCTTAATTGTAAGTGTTTTTAGATAGAAGGCAGAGTGATTTGGAGGAAGAGAATCAAGTATATGAAATTTATGTAACACCACTTTGTAGTATGAGGTTTCATGTTCAATTCTTATAGCAAGAAGTTTGATACTCTTTTTGGTGTTTATTTTTTCCCAAAATATGAAGTTTGTACATATAGTCGATTATTTATTCTCTAGTTTGAGCTTGTGGTGGTTGTTGAGCTTAATGACTGTTGGGCTTTCTATTTACTGTTGAACTACTTGTTCAGTTTGATGTAATATTTTTTTTATATTTGTAATTATTCTTATATATATATATATATTTTTTGAAACAAATGTCCTGATTGTTATACAGTTTGACAAGTCTTCCAATTTTTATTACTCATTGATGTGTTATATTTCATATTATTAAAATGAGTCATGTTTGAAACCAAAGTTTAATTATTACATGATCGAAGAGCATATATTAGTCTGTATATCATCGTGTTTAGCATACATATATTGTGCATATACAAGCATAAGTGCAAAATCATTAGTGAAGTTTCATTGGAAGGTGCTTCTATTTACATGACAAATCAACCTTATTACACCTTTTTTTTTTTTTTTTTATTATACTACCTTCACACCCTTAAATATCTCAAATCTACCATCAATCCTAACCTCACATATCTCTTTACGTCCACTATGTTCTTCTTTTCTCCTCTCTTTCTTTTTCTCTTTCTCTTTCCAGTGAGGGCGATGGCGTGGCTATGGTTGAATTGAGTGGTGTGTAGGGAAGCAAAAGGATTTGGAGGTGGTGCTTAATCAGTACAATAATTTATACTTTTGGCGACCAAATTTGAAGACTAAAAGGAGTTTAGTCACCAAAAGTGCAATTTTTGGCAACTAAAATTTGTATTGGTCGGTGTTGGTCTAGTTTTTAGGCTACTAAAGTTTGTTTTATTTGTGGTGTACTAATTTTTGTTGACTAAAATAAGTTTAGTCGGCAAATAACAGTCATAATTTTACTATTACTCTTTGGCAACCAAAAAAATTGGTCGGCAAATATGAAATTTTGGTGACTAAAAAATATTTAGTCGTGGTACATTCATTTTTTCCAATGAAAGAAACTTTAGTTTCCGTTAGAGTTGATTTGCCTACTAAAAAGTTTGGCCATTAGAAATTAATTTTTGCCGACAAAAAATGACATTAGTCGCCAAAGGTGACAAAATTTTAGTGGGAAAATAAAAAGCTTTTGATGTTCGCCTAGGTATTCTCTTCTATTTAGGAATACAAAACACTTTCTTCTCTCTCTCACACACAATTAGTCACCACCAAACCTTACCTCACCTCCGCAGGCGATCACCACTGCAAAGCATTCGTACGTCACGCATCTCCATGGCCACTGTTGCAAATCACCACCAACACCGTCGTAATACCAGGTTCTCTTTCGCTCTCACTCTGTCTCTGCCACTCACTCTCGCTCTGTCTTTTGCTCTGTCTTTTTCTCTCTCTCTCTCTCTCTCTCTCTCTCCCTTTCTCTATTTCCACATTTCTTACTCCTGCTCTAGGGTTTTATATGATTTATTCAGTTTAATTTCATGTTAATTTCTTAAATGGGTTTTGTTTAATTGGTTTGATTTCTAGAGTTTTATGGATTTGATGTCGTAAATAGGTTTGATTTTAGTGGTTTTATACATTTCCCCCTCTTTTTTCCTTTCTCTCTCATTAGTTTCAAAGCCTTAATCTATTGATTGTATATGTATTTGCATGCATGGTAGCTTATTGATTGTGTATGTATTCTGATTAGTTGAATAGTGATTTTTATGATGATTTTGGGCAATACCCATCAAGTCATACATGGGTTTGCTATATTTTCACTTGTTTATTGCTCACATATTAGTTATACCTCCTAAAACGTATAAGTTGATACAATTTATAGGGTAAAAACTAATGGGCCGAAACTAACATTACAGGCCCATAAACATCAATTTTGGCGCAATCCTTCGGTCTGTTATGGGCCCCCTCTGTGCCTACTTGGGGTTTAGCGAATACAAGACACCTCACAACAAATAAAAATCTTTATCTGAATTGAAGCACCTCAGTGATGGATTGAGACTGGATTTAAGACTGGATTGGAGGTGGGTTTGTTGCTACTTTTGGGATGGTTATGTTTAATGCAATTCTACTAACCTTCATATTATTCCTCTCACTAATTCTACATGCAAAGAATATTACATTATTGAGCATAGTAATAAAAAAAAAATGCATGATTAGTGAATAACCTCCATCAAGTTATACGATGCATTATAATGGTCACTGCATAACTGAAGGAACGTTATAAGCTATACGAACAAATAACATCCTAGATGTTTTCGTGTGTGCCAAACTTTCTTGTTGACTTTTAGCTAGGTTCTAGAGGGACAAACATGCACCTAACTCATGTTCACTTTATATATGTGCTTCAACAAATCGTCTATGGAAAAAGGTTTGAAAAAATTATTTATGTGGTTCATAGTAGTGCAAGGGGAAAGAAGGCACTAGGTTGTGAGCCTTGGATGGCAAATAGTTAGGGCTCTTATACTCTTATGTTAATTAATCATTTTAACACTAATTAGATATGGCTCCCGATTGTCCTTGCAAAATACAAAACAGTCCCTAAACCACTCTACGGATGTCATGGGCAGCTTCCACGTGACAAATAGGATTTGTGGGGACAAACGGCATGTAATTAGCACACATAGGTTTGGAGTTAGGGTTGAAAACGCTTTAAACTTGGTCGAAAAAGGGCGTTTGGGGGGTGAAAATACAAAACAACCCCTAAAATACTCTATGGATGTCATGGGCAGCTTCCTTGTGACAAATACGACCTGTGGGGACAGACGACATGTAGTTAGCACACCTAGGTTGGGAGTTAGAGTCGAAAACGCCGTAAACTTGGTCGAAAAAGGGCATTTGGGCAGCAAAAATGCAAAACAGCTCCTGAACCATTCTATGGATGTCACGGACAACTTCTTCATGACAAATAGGACCTATGGGAACCGACTGCATTTAGTTAGCACACCTAGGTTGGGAGTTAGAATGAAAAACGCCTAAAACTAAATCGAACATATTTAGATGACTAATCATGTCATATGTACTGCAAATTATAGATAACTAATTTATGAGTCTTCAAACATATTTTACCACTGCTCTTAATCTTAAATGTTACGAGTGATTATTGTTATTCACATGAATTGTGTTGTTTGAGTCTATTGTACTGAATCTACTGATATTTTATATGGCAATAAGTGCTGTTACTTGTTTCTATGCATCTACTATTTTTTTTTTTTTTTTAAAGAAAAAAGGCAAACAAAATGTTATCTTTTCAGTCAACACTTCAACCATGTCTAACATTATAATGGAAAAAGTATTGAAGAAGATGAAAATTTTAATTCACTCACCTCTGATCTTTTTGCCTCAGACTATCAAGTTCTGCATGCATTTCTAGTACTAATGAGTGCAATTTTTTCTTTTTTCTTTTTTGTAGATGGCTTTTGGCATGGAGTTGTAGATATTCTATTTTTGTGTATGAAGGAAAATTTACACTTTTATATAATCCTGCTATTTGGTCGTCTTTTGCTTTTGTGTGGATAATCTAAATTTTTAGTAGTTAAAAAAATTTAAACTTTTGGCAACTAAAACATTTAATAGCTAAAAAAAAAAAAAAAAAGACTTTAGGCAACTAAATTTTAAGTAGCTAAAAAAATTTAGACTTTTGGTGACTAAAACATTTAGTAGCTAAAAAAAAATAAGATGAGCAACAAAAAACATTTTGGCAACTAAAATTTTAGTCGTCCTAAATAATTTCAATTTTTGGTGACTAAATGTTTTAGTCGCTAAAAATGCGATATTAATTTGTTTGAAAGCTTTTGGCGACTAAAACATTAGTCGACAATTGAGGACTTTCGGTGACGAAATGTTTTGGTCACTGAAAATGCGATAATAATTTTTTATGAAAGATTTTGGAAACTAAAATATTAGTCGGCAATTGAAGCCTTTTGGTGACTAAATTTTTTTTAGTTATCAATTACCTTCCCCGATAATTATTCAACGATAATCTAGCAATAAAAAAATTTTAGTCGTTAAAAAGTTTCGGCTACTAAAAGCTGACTTTTGGCAACTTAGTCACCAAAAGTGCCATTTGTTGTAGTGAAACAAAAAGGGATGAGAGGTGCATAAGAGTGTTAGGGGAGAGGCTTAGGGCATTGACAAAGAGGAGGGACTAGAGACTAACGAAAATTGAGAGGGGGTTAGAGCTTCGAGGGTAGGTAATGAGGCTATGAAGGTGGTGGAAAAGAAAAGGGGCCTAGGGAGAAGGGAGAGTTAGGAAAAGAGATAGATAGGGTTTCAAGGGTAAATGAGAGTGCTATAGGGAAATGAAGAGTAGAAGAGGCAAGATACAAGGAGGGTGGCGATCGTAAGTGAGGGAAAATGGTAGGGACCATTAGGGAGGGAAAAGGGTGGGGACCATCAAGTAAGGTGATGGGGTGGAGAAAATATGGGTCACAATATGGTGGCCAAAAAAATGGATAGCTTGGTGTGGATGGTCAAAAAGAAAAGGGGTTTGCGGTGGTAAACAGAGATGACGTGGAGGGGTTAGAATGTGGCTATGAGTGGAGCAAACGCTAACATCGGCAATATATGTGATTGAAGGAGATGGGTGATAGACAAATTAGGATTTTAAAATCTTAAACTTTGTATATATATATATATTTGTAATTTGATACAAAGATAAAATTATAACCAAAAAAAATATATATAATTAAAGGGTGTAGTAAGATAATTTACGGTACAAATAGAATTGCCCTTTCTTGAAAATAGAGATGAAAAATTTTCCTCGCCCTTGTATCCCTGCCTCACCCTATGTGGGTTTTCTCTGCCCCAATGACGAAGTAGAGATGTGATGGATTTTTCTCTCTATACCTCATTCTACCCCAACTCTGTCCTAATTATATCTATCATATATATATATATATATATGATTTAATTTTGATCAATATAATAAGATTAGAACAGCAAAACATTACACTTAGCATTCATTGTTACTCATGTATTTATCATTTTGCATCTTTAACATATAAACAATAATTCTATTTACCCAAAAAAGTTTTATGGGTTAAACCTAGAATAAAATTGTATGGAAGAGATTGAATTGGTATAGTGTGAACTCCATATATAGAACAAATTTGAGTCACAGATCGATTTTTGTGAGTGAAATTTGAGATAAAAATATAGGTCGCTAGTGTTGTAATATAATAGACTATATTGTTTCTAATTTTGATAAATTACACTCCTCTCTCTTGAGATCTGAAAAGAACAACTACTTTTTACATAATTAAATTAATCACTCTTGAGGTTTTAATTTACATAACAGTTGAACCTATTTTTTTTATAAATAATTCGTTAGTTATATAAATGAAAAAAATGATGTTATCATCTTTTTTTAAACTAAAATATATATTTATCTTTATTTATTTTAGTGGCTATCTATTATTTGCATCAGTTTCAATCATTTTAATCTTACTAAAAAGAATATCAATATAATTACGTCAAAAATGGTGAATTAATTACATTTTTTCCAAACTTCTTAATTTACCTTTCTAATTTTTAGGATTAATTATACTCAGATTCCTTCAACTAAGTGAATATCATTTTATCTTTTAGGGTTAATTTTTATAGTTGATGTCAAAATGTAGAGATTTATAAATAAATGTAAAGTGATATTCATTAATTATTGACGACATCTTAATGTAAATAATTCTAATTTTTATTAATATTTTTATTTTTTAAATTAGTAAAAAATTAACCCACTGAATCCCAACACCCCAATTAGCCAGGAACTAGGGTTGGGGCTATCTTTTATAGGTATAATATTATGTTGTGAGGTATATCTTAAATTTATTTTAATAATTTGAATTATTAATAGTATAAGATTTGTTGGGTAGATCATGCATGAAAAAAATAAGTTAATTAGATATTTATAACCCACAACAAGACCATATTTTTATTTAGAAAAAAATAAATGGCCAACATAATTTTAATAACTTTTTAAAGTTATTATTCGACTTGATCATAAAATTATATTTATTTAATTAAATTTATTTTTTATATAAATAATATATTCAACGAATCCTATAATATAAATAATTTAAATCATCAAAATATGATCTCAAATAAATTCAACGGAGAGTGACAGCATGGATGTTGTCACAGCATGCACCCAAAATCCGCACTTTACCGGTATCATACAGGATAAGGGCGGAGAATTACAAACTTGTCCCGTTGCTCTCCTAATTGAAAGCGAAGTGTGTAGGGACAGGACCAAAAATAAGTAAAACAATCATAGTGATGTTTGGGAAGAGTTTTTTTTTAGTTTTTTAAAACTAAAATAGTACTAAAAGAAAAATATAAGATATAATAGTTAATAAGATAAAATGACTCATCAAATCCATAATTATTTCACTTTTTTTCTTACAAATATCACATCCAACTACAAAAAAAATTCAACTATCTTTTCAAATACAAAAATTTTAGTCTTTTAAAATAGCCAAAAACTAAAATAACAACTTCCCAAACACCAAATATATATATATATATATATAACCTCTATATACATACATATAGAAACAGAGAAGGAAGGAAAGAAAGAAAGAAAAAAGCTCTTGTTATCAGTTTCTCTGCACTGGGGGTACAAAAGTGTATTAGCAAAAACAGAGTCAAAATATGATGATGTGGAGGAGTAATAAAAGAGGAATGTGTGGTGCTTCTGAAGAAGAAATTGAACAGTTGTCAAGAGATGGAAGCCATTACAGCATCTCAACAGGTATTCTTCCATCTCTGGGAGCTAGAAGCAACCGCACTGTTAAGCTCCACAGATTCATTATCTCCCCTTATGACCACCGCTACAGGTTCTCTCTCAATCATCTTCATCTTCTCTCTCTCTCTCTCTCTCTCTCTCTCTCTCTTCATATATATATATATATATATAAGTGTTTGTATTGTATATATGTAATATTTTATGTTATTTGCATATCATTTATGTATCTTGTTACAGTTATAACGTCTATGTGACATTAAATTTTGTCCTACTTTGATGAGTAACGCATAGTGCCCTTTACTAACTTCCTTTTCTTTCTTTTGTTTTCTTGGAAGTGAGAAAAACAAAGAGAAAAATAAGAAAAGGAAACTTTTTTTTGAGTTTGTTTGGTAGGAAAATGGTCGAAGCTTTAAAAAGTTGCTATTATTATTATTATTATTATTATTATTTAGTTTTAAATATTTTTGCAAAATACACACACACAAAAAAAAAAAAATTGAATTTATGCTTGCAAGAAGTTACTTTAAATTTCCGTGTTCTTCTTCATTTCATCCAAAAAAAAAAAAAGACTTTAGGCAACTAAATTTTAAGTGATTAAAAAAAATTAGACTTTTGATGACTAAAACATTTATCTAAAAAAAAAAAAGATGAACAACAAAAAAAATTTTGGCCACTAAAACTTTAGTTGTCCTAAATAATTTCAATTTTTGGTGACTAAATGTTTTAGTTGCTAAAAATGCGATATTAATTTGTTTGAAAGCTTTTGACGACTAAAACATTAGTTGGCAATTGAGGACTTTCGGTGACGAATTGTTTTAGTCGCTGAAAATGCGATATTAATTTTTTATGAAAGATTTTGGCAACTAAAACATTAGTCGGCAATTGAGGACTTTCGGTAACTAAATTTTTTTTAGTCACTAGATACCTTCCCCTGACAATTATTTAATGATAATAGCTAGCGATCAAAAAATTTTAGTTGCTAAAAAGTTTCGGCAACTAAAAGCTGACTTTTGGCGACTGAAAATTTAGTCGCCAAAAGAACCATTTGTTGTAGTGAAACGAAAAGGGACGAGAGGTGCATAAGAGTGTTAGGGGAGAGGCTTAGGGCATTGACAAAGAGGAGGGACTTAGAGACTAACGAAAATTGAGAGGGGCTTAGAGCTTCGAGGGTAGGTAATGAGGCTACGAAGGTGGTGGAAAAGAAAAGGGGCCTAGGGAGAAGGGAGAGTTAGGAAAAGAGATAGATAGGGTTTCAAGGGTAAATGAGAGTGCTATAGGGAAATGAGGAGTAGAAGAGGCAAGATACAAAGAGGGTGGCAACCGTAAGGAAGGGAAAAGGATAGGGACCATTAGGGAGGGAAAAGGGTGGGGACCGTCAAGTAAGGTGATGGGGTGGAGAAAATATGGGTCACAATGGTGGCCAAAAAAATGGATAGCGCTTGGTGTGGGTGGTCAAAAAGAAAAGGGGTTCGCGGTGGTAAACAGAGATGACGTGGAGGGGTTAGAATGTGGCTATGAGTGGAGCAAACGCTAACGTCGACAATATATGTGATTGAAGGAGATGGGCGATAGACAAATTAGGATTTTAAAATCTTAAACTTTGTATATATATATATTTGTAATTTGATACAACGATAAAATTATAACAAAAAAAATATAATTAAAGGGTGTAGTAAGATAATTTATGGTACAACCATAATCACCCTTTCTTGAAAATAGAGATGACAATTTTTCCTCGCCCTTCTATCCCTACCTCACCCTGTGTGGATTTTCTCTGCCCCAATGACGAAGTGCCCTTTTGGGAAGCTGGTAAAAAGCCAGCTTCCAGCTTTTTACCAATTTTGAGTCACATCACCTCTCACAAAACCAAACCACAAAAAGACAAAACAGTCACATCACCTCTCACAAAACCAAACCACAAAAAGACAAAATAGCCAAAAAGCCAGCTTTTTACCAACTTCCCAAAATGGGCCGAAGTAGAGATTGGATGGATTTTTCTCTCCATACCTCGTTCTACCCCAACTCTGTCCTGGTTATATTTATCAAATATATATATATGATTTAATTTTGATCAATATAATAAGATTAAAACAGTAAAACATTACACTTAGCATTCATTGTTACTCATTTATTTATCATTTTACATCTTTAACATATAAACAATAATTCTATTTACCCAAAAAAGTTTTTTAGGTTAAACCTAGAATAAAATTGTATAGTAGAGATTGAATTGGTATAGTGTGAACTCCATATATAGAATAAATTTGAGTCATAGATTGATTTTTGTGAGTGAAATTTGAGATAAAAATATAGGTCACAAGTGTTGTAATATAATTGGGAAGTGGGTTGTCTTTTTGGTTTTTTGGCTTTTTTGGCTATTTTAGCCTAGGCTAAAACGTTTGGTTTGGGAAGAGCTTTTTGACTTTTTTTTGTAAGAGAAGAGTGTAATGATTATGAATTGGATGTGATGTTTTGTTTTTTGTAACTAAAATAGCTTATTTTATTTTTTGTGGCTAAAATAGCCAAAAAAAAAATTGGTTTAGCTCTTCCCAAACGGTTTTTGATAAATTACATTCCCCTCTCTTGAGATTTGAAAAAAAATACTTTTTACATAATTACATTAACCACTCTTGAGATTTTAATTTACATAATAGTTGAACCATTTTTTATTAATAATTTGTTAGTTATATAAATGAAAAAAAAAAATGATGTTATCATCTTTTTTAAACTAAAATATATATTTATCTTTATTTATTTCAGTGGCTATTTATTATTCGCATCAGTTTCAATCATTTTTATCTTACTAAAAGGAAGATCAATAAAATTACGTCAAAAATGTTAAATTAATTACATTTTTGTCCAAACTTCTTAATTTACCTTTCTAATTTTTAGGATTAATTATACTCAGATCCCTTCAACTAAGTGAATATCATTTTATCTTTTAGGGTTAATTTTTATAGTTGATGATGTTAAAATGTAGAGATTTATAAATAAATGTAAAGTGCTATTCATTAATTATTGAAGACATCTTGATGTGAATAATTCTAATTTTTATTTTTTAAATTAGTACAAAATTAACCTTCCCACACCCCAATTAGCCACGAACTAGGTTGGTACTATCTTTTATCGGTGTAATACTATGGCCCCGTTTGGTATAACTGTTAAAACAACTTATAGATTATAGCTTAACAGATTATAGATTATGATTTTAATCAGAAGTTATTAATCTGTTTGATGTAACTGTTGAATTATAGATTTAAGTTGCTAAGTAATGTTTGTTAAATAAGTCGTGAAATAGCTTTTTCAATTAATTTTTAATTTTTATTATTTACTACTTTTCTACATTTCTCATAAATAATAATAATAATAATCTATAGTCCATTTGAATCTTTTTCTATTTTTAAAAAAATAAAAAATAAAAAAATCTAGGAGTATAACCATAAATTAACAAGTCCACAGCAGAAACTGATAATCAGAAGCAAGAGGTGAGCAACTTCTTAGAATAAGTTTTTTTGAGTTAAAATAAACTGTTAGAATTAGAAACTTTTTGAAATAAGTTTAATCAAATAGTCCAAAATAACTTTTTCAAAGCTAAAAGCTATAAGTTAGCTTTGAAAAGCTTAAACAAACACCCCCTATGTTGTGAGCTTTTGAAGGCATGTTTTAAATTTATTTTAATAATTTGAATTATTAATAGTGTAAGATTTGTTAAGTATATCATTCATGAAAAAATAAGTTAATTAGATATCTATAACCCATAATAAGACCATGCTTGTATTTAGAAAAAAATAAACGACCAAGATAATTTTAATAATTTTTTAAGCAAAAATGCTTGAGACCCCTTTTTTGGGAGATCCCACAACCCTCTTTAGATCTTAACCATCGATGTATGTGTGGGATCCGCTTATATATATGTGGAGCCTACACCATAAATTATTGAGATCTAAAGAGAGTTGTGGGGATCTCTAAAAAAAAGGAGTTTCAATCATTGTTATTTTTTAAGATTATTATTTGACTTGATCATAGAGTTATACTTATCTAATTAAATTCATTTTTTTATATAAATAGTATACTGAACAAACTCTATAATATAAATAGTTTAAATTATTAAAATATAATTCCAAATAAATTTAATGCAGAGTGACAGCATGGATGTTGTCACAGCGTGTACCCAAAATCCGCACTTTATCGATATCATACAGGATAAGTGCTGAGAATTACAAGCTCATTTATTATTATTGTGTTTGGTTAGAAGATTTGAAGAGAGATTTATAAATATATTTTATTTATATTTTATCTATTTTTTTATTTTCTTTTTCAAATTTATTAACCAAACACAACAGAATTGAAGAATTGAAATCCTCTAGAGTGATTTTTTTCTAAAGTTTCCTAGAGTGTTACATTGTGTAGTTGAGATTTACTGACAAGTCACATCAATTTTTCTGATGTGACTTGCCAATAAATTTCAACCACACAATATAACACTCTAAGAAATTTTAGAAAAATTTCACTCTAGAGGATCTTGCTCCCAATTGAAAGCAAGTGTAGGTACAGGACAGGACCAAAAATGAGTAAAACAACTACGACTTGCTCTCTCTCTCTCTCTCTCTCTCTCTCTGAATATATATATAGCCTCTATATACATACATATAGAAACAGAGAAGGAAAGAAAGAAAGAAAGAAAGCTCTTGTCATCAGTTTCTTCTCTGTACTGGTGGTAGAAAAGTGTTTTTGCAAAAACAGAGTCAAAATATGACGATGTGGAGGAGTAATAAAAGAGGAATGTGTGGTGCTTCTGAGGAAGAAATTGAACAGTTGTCAAGAGATGGAAGCCATTACAGCATCTCAACAGGTATTCTTCCATCTCTGGGTGCTAGAAGCAACCGGACTGTTAAGCTCCACAGATTCATTATCTCCCCTTACGACCGCCGCTACAGGTTCTCTCTCAGTCATCTTCAGCTTCTCTCTCTTCTCTTATATATATATATATATAAGTGTTTGTATTGACTAATTTCCTTTTCTTTCTTTTGTTTTCTTGGAAGTGAGAAAAACAAAGAGAAAAATAAAAAAAGGAAACTTTTTTTTGAGTTTGTTTGGAAGGAAAATGATGGAAACTTTAAAAAGTTATTATTATTATTATTATTTAGTTTTAAATATTTTTGCAAAATACACCCCAAAAAAAAAAAAAAAAAATTGAATTTGTGCTTGCAAGAAGTTACTTTAAATTTCTGTATTCTTCTTCATTTCATCCTGCTTGCAAGATTTTTTTTTTATTTTTTTATTTTTTGTTTTTTGCTTTTTGTTTCAATTTTTCATTTCTCTCACTTTCGCTCTTCACTATAAATATAGTTGATTTTCTTCAGTCTTTTGGGTTCAGGTCTATGTTTAATTTTCTAATTGGGTGTGTAATTATTTTCTTGGAAAATCTTGGGATACAAGTAACTATTATTAATTGGTAATCTCAAAAAAGCAGCTTTTTTTAACTAAAAAAGTGCAGAGAAAAAAAGTTGTTTCGTTTTGGTTAAAAAAGCAAATTTTTGAATAAAAAAAAATTTATTTTTTTAGGAATGTCAATAAAATTGTTAATATGTGATTTTACATTCTGTATCTTAAAAATTCTACTGTATCATATTGATTATATTAATAAAGATTCCACAATATGATAAGAGTAATAATTTTTATTATTAAAAAGTAAAATTTTGGAAAGAGTCGCAAAACTTTTTTTATAACAAAAAATTAGGGCTGTGTTTGGGACGATTTCCAAACGTTGATTCTACTCCTATATTTGAATATGATGTTTGGATAGGTATTTGGAATTAATTTTCTACAATTCTGCAGAAAACTCTGTTTGAGAGTGCGATTTTCAATTTTTTTTTTTTAAAATTTGACTTAATCGGTCGTTCCACCGGTCGTTTGGTTGGTTGACCAGAACAGTGTAATTTATTTTATTTTATTTTATTTTTTTTGCAATTGATATGTTAATTTTTATATTTTCAAAAAAAAATAGTTTCGAATTTTTAATAATTTTTTATGTGCTTTAATAGAATTTTGAATTGTATGTTTGATTATGAGTTATAAGTTTTTGTATCAAATATCAAATGTCACATCAAAAATTTTTCACTCAATTCAAAACTCTTTCACCAAACAAATTTTTCACGCACAAATCATAATTTCAAAACTCACAAACTCAAGATACAACTCATACTCTCAAATCATAGTTAGAAAGTTCTACCAAACGCAACTTAACATTTTAAGATGAATTTTCTCTTTTCTATGCACTAATTAGTGTACCAACTAGTATACTAACACTAATTATGATATTATTATTGACCCCACTTATTAATCATATTACAAATATCAAAAATCTCTTAAATTATATTATATTATCAATTAATACACTAATTAATGCGAGCATCTACCATTATTCTTTTCTGGTTGATGACAAGGGCACAACTCAATTTATTGATGATCCGCAAATACGGAGAAAAAGACAAAAATGCATATGCGACAGTAAATAGCTTGACACTAACTTCGGGGCATTAACAACATTTTGTTTTGATTTTTGTGTGTTGTTCCAAGAATCAAAAAGAAATGGTATTGTTTTGTTTGTTATTTCTACATGAAAAAAATTTGAAAATTCTAAATTAAGAGTTTTAACAGCTTTAATTAGTGTATGGGTCTCATGTGAAGTGATATTTTGATCTAGATATTATTTTTTATTATTTTTTATTTTTTGAGATTTTTTCACGTCATTAGTGCTTTTTTAAAGTTTCCAAATTTAGGCGATATGTATCATTTCTTGTTGAGAGTATGTGGAAAAGGACAACCCTCAATCTTGTATGCCTTGTTTCTATCATAGAAATATGGGAAATGTTATGAATTTTAAATAATCAATTAAATATTTTATCAAATTTCTCATATAAGTATGGGACCCACACCAACATGTTGATCTCACACTCATGTAAGAGATTTAATAAAATATTTAATAGATTATTTGGGGTTTGTAGCATTACTCTACAAATATTGATCTTGTTTGGTCATTCTGTTTTTATTTAATTTTTTATATTTCTCATACACTTTTTTTTTTTTTTTTTGAGTGTCCGGGCCAGTACTTCTCATACACTCTATCCCTTTTTGAAAAATGCTTTTACGGGAAATCATATCAGCAGTCTTTATATTTTAATTTTGATAATTTTAATTAACTCAAATTTGACTAAAAATTTATTATTTTGTCTCAATGTAGTCTAATTGGTTACAATTTTATTTATTTATTTTTTTTAATAGAGGATGCCTACATAAGTGACATGTATTATGTTTTTATAGACAAAATTGTAAAATTATTAGTGGGTTAACCTTAACTAATTCAGTAAAATTCTTTCAAAAATTCTAATCAGAGTTATTAATTAGATCAAATTGACACAAAAGCTAAAATTAAGGATCAAAATTGAGCTAATTAAAATTATAAGCATCAAAATGACACGGAACAAAATATAAGCACTACTAATATAATTACCCAAGTTTTTATTATAATTGTTTTGAAACACATTTTGGTAAATTTCTCTGTTCCTAGTTTTGGTTGTGCACATGGGTTTGGAATTGCACAGTAAAAAAAGTGACAGACCAAAATCATTGCTAATTGGTGGCCTGCAATTTTCTAGTTCACTTTCCTGGAAAATTTGAAGATTAACAAGGGATTATGGCATTGTGGTAAGGCCTTGGGGTTTAAGTCCCAAGATCACAGGTTCAACTCCCCACCCCCCCTTGGGCCAATCTCCTGGGCGGAAGCACTGTTGGTTAGAAGGTTGGACCTCAAGTTGTCTAGTCAGCACTTGGTGTGGGTTCAATGCTCCCCCGCTGTGCGAGTCCTGACTTAAGCGGAGCTTGTCTTGGGAGGTCGGGGCAAGTTCCCAGGTTATAGTCTCCTCGCTCGGAACGGCTAACAGGATACCTTGGTGATCTCTGCAAGGGGCGCTGCCTTGGACCTGCGGGAGGGTAGGGAGGATTTTCCTGTAACAAAAAAAAAAAAAAAAAACAATGTAGGTTGAACATGAACAGATGGGAATATCATTTTTTTTTTCCTGGCCCTATTAGCGTCCTTTTGAATTTTTGATTGGTCTGATGGAAAATTTTGATTTGAAAAGAGGACCCCATCTCTAGAAATATGCCACGCTAAACTGATTCTTCTTCTGCTTTTTTCCAAATTTTCTTTTGAAATATTTTATTTTGATTCCCGTCAATTTTTTTTATTCTGTTTATATTCGACCCCACACTGTTTAATTTTGTGTTTCATACTCGTAGTTTCAGATTCTAAAATATGATTTTTTACAATTAAAAAAAGGACTTGATTCTATGAAGAAAAAAAATTATGTAATTGTCACACTACATTTTCAACAGTAATTTTTTTTCCCTCCACCAATTTGGGAGCCAGTGAAAAATATTCCAGTTGACTACTTTGCAGAATCACTTTGATGGCTCAGTCAGTATCTATTTTATGCTTCTTAGCATTTCTTTCATCTCCAAGCTTTATAGTTATTTTCATCTCCAGGAGTGAACATCAATCATCATCCTTATCACCTGCAAACAAATCCAGATCTTGTTTCATCACTAGCTTTTCAAAAACTAAGATGAAACTTGCTTTATTGATATGTTTAACTTTGGAATGAAATTTTAAAATTTCTACTAAAGACTAACAACAACTGCTTCTATTGAACAACTTCCTCTAAAATCTACTTTTTTCGGTTTTGTGGATTTTGACTTTTACTTCGTGTAGAATCCCTTCTGCTTCTTTTCTGCATAATTTTGGCTTCTTTATTATTCTTGCTTGGAAAAAATGATGTCAATAATTTTTGTTCTACAATTACTACTTGATATTTTCCGTCTTGTTGTTTCCATGTATGACAAATCTCAGAGGTTTATGATACCAATAATACTAGGTGCAAAGAAAATGCATTGTGGTTGAAATCCCTTCTTATTGTTATGTGGCAACCACACTACATTTTGTTTGTAGATAATGCGTTATAATTCTGTACACTTAGCATTATTGTTCTGATACTTCCAAGTTGAAGAACGCTCTTTCCACTAAAATTAGCTCAGTTAAACTAATATTGGCAGGGCATGGGAGACATTTTTGGTTGTTCTAGTCATCTACACAGCTTGGGTATCTCCATTCGAATTTGGTTTCCTCGATAGGCCAGAGGGGATACTAGGCATTACTGACAATGTTGTCAATGGATTCTTCGCCATCGATATCATTGTCACGTTCTTTGTAGCATACCTTGACAAGACAACTTACCTAATTGTTGACAATCGAAATCAAATTGCTTGGAAATATGCAAGTTCTTGGCTAGTCTTTGATGTCATATCCACACTCCCTTCTGAACTTGCTAGGAAGATTTCTCCTACACCTTTACGCTCATGTGGCTTATTCAACATGCTTCGCCTCTGGCGTCTTCGTAGAGTTAGTGCTCTATTTGCCAGGTAAACTACTGTCGTTCAATCTTGGCTTCGTTTGGGAAGTTGCTATTTTAGTAAGCTATTTTAGTAGGCTAAAATTTGTGTATTTGGGAAGATGATTGGATTCTTTTTATAGTTAGATGTAATATTTGTGAGAGAAAAAATGAAATGATTATAGGTCTGATGTGATATTTTGTCTTATTAGCTATTTTAGCCTATTTTGTCTTTTTGTGAATTTTAGCCTAAACCAGACTATTTTTTTCTTCCCAAACACCCCCCTTAACAAGCATATAATTATGGATAGCATGATGGCATAGGTGAAATGTGTATTCATGTAATTCCCAATCCTTGTTTTCTTTGTTCAAAAACAGATTGGAGAAAGATAGGAACTTCAACTACTTTTGGGTTCGATGTGCAAAGCTTATTTGTGTAAGTAAATTTGAGACACCTTGGACTATTCTGTATCAAAGTGATCGGTTTTTCCAACAGTGTAGCATTTTATGTTGTTTTGGTTACTATTATAGGTCACCCTGTTCGCGGTTCACTGTGCTGGATGCTTCTATTACCTTCTTGCTGCACATTATCGCAACCCAAAAAAGACATGGATTGGAGCATCCATGGATGACTTCCTTCACGAGAGCTTATGGATCCGGTATGTGACATCAATTTACTGGTCTATCACTACTCTCACAACCGTTGGATATGGTGATTTGCATGCTCAAAATACAAGGGAGATGGTATTTGATATATTCTACATGCTCTTCAACCTTGGACTGACAGCATATCTGATAGGAAATATGACCAACTTGGTTGTCCATGGTACCAGTAAAACTAGAGAATTTGTGAGTAAATCCTAATATTTGTTACTTTTTTATGAATTCTCTTTTATTATGCCATTAATTGTTTCGTTTATTTTAAAACAGAGAGATACAATTCAAGCAGCATCAAATTTTGCACAGAGAAACCATTTGCCTGCTCGCCTGCAAGATCAGATGCTTGCGCATTTATCTTTGAAGTACAGAACAGACTCGGAGGGCCTGCAGCAGAAGGAGACTCTTGATTCGCTTCCAAAAGCCATCCGATCAAGCATTTCACATTTTCTTTTCTACTCTCTTGTTGATAAGGTGTACTTGTTTCGTGGTGTGTCCAATGACTTGCTCTTCCAACTGGTAATATACTAAGATTTAGCATGATCACCGCTTATTTCACTCGAATATGTCCCCTAATGTTGTGTTTTCTGGTTTATTAATTTCAAAGGTTTCAGAGATGAAAGCCGAGTATTTTCCTCCCAAAGAAGACGTGATATTGCAGAACGAAGCGCCCACAGACTTCTACATACTTGTTACCGGAGCTGTGGTAGTTATGGAGCTTTATCCTTCTTCTTTTTTTGTAATGGTCTGATTTCGTTTTCAAAATCTATTTTCTAAAAAACACTAAAAACTAATTTGATAAAAGAATAATGAAAATTTTAAAAATACTCTCATCATTTTCATATAGGTTTTTGTTTTTTGTTTTTTCTTTTTTTTTGGGTGCAAAAATAGTGTTTGAAAATTCAAAAACGTCTTTTTGGAGTTTATTTTCACTGAACTAGTTTTTAGTGTTTTTTCAAAAAAAAAAATAAAAATTATGAAAACGAAAATGAACAGAAATAGATTACTATAAGTCGATTGTAAATCTTTTCTCTTGGAGTTTTTAATGTTTGATTATTTCACAGGAGCTATTAGTCTTCAAAAACGGAACTGAACAGGTTAGTCTAAATCTTAAATATCTCAAAAGGAGTCTGCTAACAATAAAATGACTTGATTGAAAACTTTGACATTGAGAGATTTCAGAGTTTCCATGACAAAATGCATGTCCCAAGTGTAAAATTATGGTTTAAATTTAATCCTTGCAGGTCATTGGAGAGGCAAAAACGGGTGATCTTTGTGGGGAGATTGGTGTGCTATGCTATAGGCCACAACTCTTTACAATGAGGACTAAACGATTATGCCAGTTACTGCGTATGAACCGTACCACATTCTTGAATATTGTTCAAGCCAATGTCGGAGATGGAACCATAATCATGAACAATCTCCTTCAGGTATGTAAAACTGATATACCCAAATAGATTTTGATCATACCAGTAAAAATAAGCCAGTTTAAATGTAGGATTTTGTATTTCTTTGACTAACATTTCTCAAAAAATTCCTCTTATTTTCCCATTCCTTTTTTCTTCTTCTTTTTTTTTTAATCCACTGTCTTTGTCAATAATGTTTGATATGACATAGATAGTAGTCGAATACACAAGTATATCTTTGTTTTTTCAAACTTGAGATTGAATTTCAACTTCTTTGTTTTCTGGGCAGCATTTGAAAGAACAGAAGGACCCGATAATGGAGGGAGTTTTGCTGGAGACGGAGAACATGCTTGCTCATGGTAGAATGGACCTACCTCTAAGCCTATGCTTTGCTACACTTAGGGAAGACGACCTGTTGTTGCATCAATTGTTGAGACGGGGTTTGGATCCAAACGAATCAGATAACAACGGGAGATCTGCTTTGGTGTGTATACGTCACTGACTTCTCGCATTGTGGTTTCTCATTAATTTCTAAAGATGGGTTTGTCTTAGTTTCATTGTTTTTTTCTATGTAAAATCAGCACACTCATTAATTTCTAAAGATGGGTTTGTCTTAATTTCATTGTTTTTTTCTATGTAAAATCAGCACATAGCAGCGTCGAAAGGAAGTGAGAATTGCGTGCTTCTCCTGCTTGATTATGGAGCAAATCCTAATAGCAGAGGTATTTTCTAGATCCAATGAGATCAGTTAGCAAAGCCATTTTGGTAACAATATCAAACACTACTTTGATTATTGATTGTTGTCCATTTTATTACTTCTTGCACTTTGTTTTAATTACACATGACAACAATCTTATTGTTTTTTAAAGATAATGGCTTAGTTTATACGTTTGTGTGTGTGTGTGTACAAAATAGCATTTGAACCAATTCTTCATTCCAAAGCTGAATTAGATGTAGATCTATTAAATTATATTATAACTAAAATTTCAATATTGTGCCCATTTGTCAATTTGATCATCTATGTGCTCCTCAATTATTGCAATTCTACTGGTATATCCTGGTTGCAATTATCCTATTGCAAAGTCTAATCTTATATTTGATTTTCTTTGTATTTTTATCTGGGCTCTAAACACTTGTCGACTCTAGATATCATTGTTTAATACTCAGAACACTTATTTGTCAAAAATAAAAGTATTTTTCTTTTTAATATAGATGAACAATAATACATACAATGGTTCAAAAGTATAGCCATTTAGGAATGGGAACTTTCCTTCTCTGGCACACTGATATTGCGATATCAGTAGAAATTTCCATTATTGGGAACACGTTGACATTTGCCATGTAATATTCAAATAAGTTGCATCAGCTAATATTCAAATATTTAATGATATCATCCTGTTCGACATCCTTAATTTTTCCTAGTTTATCATTTTCTTTGTACTTCCGAAATATAGCATATCAGTTTGCTCTTTCCTATTTGGGATAGAAATTACAAATTTGTGCTGGAATCATTCACTTTTTTTTTGGATCTTCAGTTGACCTTGTTATACTCTTATCCACAAAGGGATCTTGCATGCGTGTGGGAGTCAAACTAGGGGCATTTGGTTATCGTATTCCATAAATTTCTTAATTTATATATCGATAATGCAGAAATTGACCATCCTTTAATTTTAACTTTTCCAATATGTGAAGGTTGGCTCATCATAAGTTGTGTATAGATTAGGTCACAGAAATGGTAAGCCAAAGAGGACTAAAATATGTATAGATCAAAAGTTCATCTTGTCCATTGACTTTCTTGGGCAAATTACACAAATAGTCCCTACAGTTTGGGACTCGTGTTACGTTGGTCCCTGACTTTTCAATTGACACATTTGACCCTGAATTTTGAATCTTGTTTCAAACAATGACAATTGAAAATATCATTGTTTAATTTCAAAGGCAAAATCATCAATTTAATAAAAATATAAACTAATTTGATAAAAAATAAATGTCAAAAAAATATTTTTAATTTTTTAAAAATTATTTTTATTCACCAATGATAAAATTATGTAAAATTGATAAAAATAAATAAAAATTACATGATTAATTTTTTAATATTAATTTTACATGATCGTCATCTAAACACATAATAAAAATTAATTTGGTAAAATAAATAAATAAATATCTAAAAGATTTATCAATTTTACATAATTTTATTTTTAGTGGGTAGAAATAGTTTTTAAAAATTCAAAAATATTTGTTCGACATTTATTTTTGTCAAATTAGTTTATATTTTATCAAATTGACGATTTTACCCTTGAAAAATCTAATGATATCTTTAATTGTCCTTATTTGGAGTAAGATTCAAAATTCAGGGTCAAATATATCACAATTAAAAAGTCAGGGGACAAAGTGACACAAACCCCAAACTATAGGGACTATTAATGTAATTCACCCGACTTTCTTAAATAATATTGTATTTGAACTCACATTATCAGACAGTGATAATTATAACTATTAGTTCACTTATTATATGAACCGACACTTGTGTGGTCAATCTTCAGTTATTCAATTCACTTTCTGTATCAATGTTCTCAATTACAATATCTGCCTCCATCTCCCTGTCATTATTTGCACTTTTTTGTTTTTGTTTTTATTTTTAAATGTTGTGCTACAACAATTTTTTATTGGATCGCTTGACCATGCACAAATTACAATATCTGCCTCCATCTCCCGGTCATTATGTTGCAATTTTTTGTTTTTGTTTTTGTTTTTATTTTTAAATGTTGTGCTACAACAATTTTTTATTGGATCACTTGACCATGCACAAATTGCTATCAAGATTGACAACTTATTCATTAATTATATGCTAAGAGTCAACTATGTCTACATCTTTACAGATTTAGAAGGCAATGTGCCAATATGGGAGGCAATGATGGCTGATCATGAACCAGTGGTCAAGATACTAGCAGATAACGGTGCCACCATATCATCTGGCGATGTGGGTCAATTTTCATGCACTGCCGCGGAGCAAAACAACTTAGAGTTGCTCAAAAAAATTCTTTATCACGGAGGGGACGTAACGCTTCCAAAGAGGAATGGATCCACTGCTCTTCATGTAGCAGTTTGTGAAGGAAACACCGAAATAGTGAAATTCCTATTAGACCAAGGAGCTAATATTGACAAACCAGACATCCATGGTTGGACCCCTAGAGACCTAGCAGACCAGCAAGGACATGAAGACATAAAAACCCTTTTCCAATCCCATAAAGCGGTCAAAACACAATCTTTTGTTGTCATACCAGAACAAAAACGTGAAAATAAGGTATCTGGGAGATTTACAAGTGAGCCAACGATCTATCCCATGTCCCGGGATGGCTCATCAGGCGGAGAAATTGAAGGGACATGGAGGCAATCCCGTCCAAGGCGTAGAACTAGTAACTTTCACAATTCCTTATTTGGGATTATGTCAGCAGCCAATGGAGGGAACAACAATGACTTGCTTTCATCTATAGATCAGACTAAATGTGCTGAGACTGATAGAGATTGTCCTATAAGAGTGACCGTTAGTTGCCTGGAAAAGGGAGATGTTAAAGGAAAGCTTGTGCTACTTCCACAGAGTTTTCAAGAGCTACTTGAGATTGGTGCTAAAAAATTTGGTTTGTTGGCTACTAAAGTTCTAACCAAGGATGGAGCTGAAATTGATGATATAGAGTTGGTTAGAGATGGTGATCATCTTGTATTTGTTAGTGATGGTGAGATGGGAGAACCTAATTGCCAAAATGGAGGGTTTTGAGTTGAAAATGGTGCGTGGATGCATCAATAATTTTCTCTTAGCTCTACATACCCCAAAATAGAATCAGAAAACTACTGAGAATTTTTAAATAAATATACACCCTAAATTTTAAAATTTTAGATAGTTTTTTTTTTTTTTTTAAACCCTTTTTATCAGCTCATTAAGTGATTCAATGTAAAGTTCTTGGTTTGACTTGAATTAAATGATGGTGGTGATAGATCAACTATTGTCACAGAAAATGTTGATATTTTGAAGGTTGATATGGTTACAAAAATCTCAACTTGTTTTGCAAAGTTGTAGTTTTGGAAAAAAAAAGGTAATTTTTTTTTTAATTTCTTTAGTAAAATATTAATTTCATGGGTAAATTACATCAATGGTCCCTATATTTTATTACTTGTGTCATTTTGATCCCTATACTTTCAATTGACTCAATTTTGATTCTTAATTTTAGATTTTACATCAATTTAATCCAATCAATAATATCGTTAGTGTATTTTAAGAAAAATTATCATTAAATTGATTGAGGTTAACTTACTGAGTTTGGTAAGTTTATAATTTTGCCCTTAAAAATATGACAAATGTCACTTATATGCATATTTTTCAAAAAAAAAAAAAAATGGTAAAGGTTGTAACCAATTTGACCAAATTAAGAAAAAATTATAAACTCAAGGTCAAGATCAAGTCACTTAAAATTATATAGACTAAAATGACACAATGATCAAAGTATAGGGACTATTGTCGTAATTTGTCACTTAATTTAATTTCAAATTTGGAAATAAAATAAACCCACATTAGCTTAAATTAAAGACTCCAGACTAAATAGATGAAACAATACTTTAAAAATGAAATAGAAAAAATGGTGATCATTTAAGCGACAAAAGTGAAACTAACCATTCTGAATGTTGACAATAAGTTGGAGTTTGCTGGACCCAAGTGTTTCAAGACAAAAGTCACAAATCCAGTGTTCCAAGCTTTTTTGATATCCTAAGCTAGCTAACTAGTAAGAGTGATTAAAATGCCACAGTATTTTTGGCTCATCACCACAACAAATCTGTAATGTAGACCAAAATCTTAAACATTTTGATATTGGCAAATCTTTCTATAACTGTTAAATTCAATCACTTAGAACTGAATGCAGGACAGTCAAGAGGTAATTAAGAGTAAGAACTTGAATAAAAAAATGTGAATCTGAGGTTAGCACTGGAATCTTTGATCTTGGCATTCCATTGTGCCCAATCTCTCACTTAGATTGTGGGAGATCATCCTTTGGATGAACCTGCATTGACATAATATTTATCTATCAGCCACTGCATCTACTTCTGCAATGTAATATATAATAAAAGTGACAATTTTAATAAATAAATAGTAGTAGCTAGGAACTACATGTTTGTTGTAATGACAAAAAACTTCTCATTCAAATAGCTAAATATAAACGGTAAACTCACACTAAGAGAAGTAATTAAGCCTGTGAGGTTTGTAAAATTCTTGGCCATTCTACAAGAACATGCCCAAGCAAACCTAAATCTCAAGCTCCTTGTAATGCCAAGTAAGAGTGGAAGCCTAAAAACCAAGGAGCTAATACAAATGAGTGGAACAGGTGAAAAAAGAAGAAGCTGTAAAGGTATTGTTACTCGTATTGTTAATGTTGTTCCCAGTGTACCTTCATCTTCATCGTCTTTAACGTGGGTTGCATCTTGTATACCAGAACAGGAAGCCACCTCAAACGAAGTCAAGTAGGGTGGATGTAAACCAAATGATGAGGTTTCAAATGGAGAGATAGAAATAGGGATGGTGGTAATCAAAAGGATCTAGACCATTGATCTTCATGTCTTTAAAGGGGCTCCACAAAATATAAGAGATGGGACTTTCATTGTTCCATAATCAAACTTGTCTTCAAGAGGTGAACACAAGAAGAAGCTCCTTGAGAGAACTGCACATCTTAAATTTGCTAGAGGGAGTGCTGACCTCTCTACCAAGTTGATGCAGAGTGTTTGTCTATAGAGTTTCTAGAACTCATGGACAAACAAGGCAAAGGCAAAAGGCACTAGTAGACGCAATGGATTTCATGCAAATTCCAATGTTTAAGCCTTCAATTTTGTGGTTTTGTTGCTTTTGGAAATAATTGATTCGCCTATAACTCTGTCCAGACGAATCCAATCGGGGGTAGTTTTTTTCCAGACTATGTATTTTTCATTATAGTTTTTAGATTTGATCTTAACTCAAATACTTCCATTTTTGGTAATTTTTGTAATTCCTTTAATTATGCTTCATTAGCAAGTATTGCCCTTTTTAGTTTATTTTCTAGTTTAATCAGGACTTTGTTTTATTATAAATAATATTTGTAAGCCTTATGGAAAATCACTTTTGACATAACACGTACACTTTGTTGCGAGAATTCTCTTATTTTTCTTATAATTATAGTGATCTTTGAATTCAATAGATTCTAGCAGAGTTGTAGCTTTTGTCACTATGTGATTCTGCTATTGTTCACATTCTATGCTGTGCCACAAGTTTAAAAGTGGAAAATTCACCATTGCCACCATATTACCAATTCCAGTACCACCATGACTACAACCACCATCATCGCCAACCACAACCACCATCGCCAAGGTTCTGCAAAGCGGTTGCCAGAACGGTGGCGTGACGCGTTATGTTGCGGGTGTAAAGGTCAGAGTGTAACGGTTATGTAAATCAAACCGTGAATTTTTTTATTTTTTACACAATTTGAAAAAAACTTACCGATACTCATATTTTTTTCCCATTATCATATTTATTGGGTTAAAAATAATTATTGATCAATTTTTGTAAATTTTTAAGTATGATCCAATATATTTCATTTTTTTAAATCACTATAAATTGAGTTTTTTACATTTTATTTTAATAATTAATGACTTTATATTATACAAAAAATCAATCACTAACTATTATGTATAAGATAAATAATGACAAAAGTAAGAGAATAAATAAGAGCCTAAATATATATATATATATACATATTTTAACCAAGTCAAATAAATAATGACCATACATTATTATTATTATTTTCAAACAATATATAGATAGACACACACAAACAAAATGGTTTAGTGATAGCAGTTGAATATAATAGCATAGGTCTTACAACTTCAACAAATCAATAACATGTTTTTCATCTTCCCTCTTCTGTCTCTATCTCTTGCTCCTTCATTTTATCTCTTTATCTTCCCTCTTCTCTCTATCCTCCTTCCCCTATTTTCAGCTTTTTTTTATGTGTTTTTTCAAAAGAAACAATTTGGAACCGTTACGTAATGGTGCGTAACATGCCGTTACGGCCGTTACGGCACCGTTACGACCGCTACGGCCAACACACCTGTGAATCTCAATTACACTGCAAAAGCGGCCGTAACGGGTAGCGGTAACCGCCAAAACCGTTATGTAACGGCGTTACGTAACGGTTGCGGCCGCCTTTAAAACCTTGGTCATCGCTGTTGCTACCACCACCTTCACCACATCACTATCACTACCACTACTATCACCACTAATGCAACCATTAGTACATAAGTTTCAAGAACGCAACCAAACATAGATAAGTTTTCTGTAAAAAAATAAATAAAAAAATAAATAAAATAAATCTATTAGAAAATGTTTTTCATCGAAACGAACTGAGTGTACGTACCCTTATAATTTTTATAATATTTGGTGACTGGATTTTGGTGATGGGGTTTGTACTAGTCCCACTTGCATGTTCCATAGCATGGGTTGGTGCATGCTCACATGAGTACATGCACATGTATTACTACTAAGCATAGAGTAATGGCTTTAATTAGAGTCTTGCTTGCTAGAGACATTCATCACTGAAGCTTGCTGATCTACACTTCAACTCTCCTCTGTTGGTCGTCAACTCGTCCAATATCTCTACATCACTGCTTTCAAATTCATGGTTTTCATTCCCTGTAAGAGGCTTGTCCCCATCTGGCACATATCAAGCATTGCTAATTAGCTGCAAAACTAAATTGGCGTTCACATAAGTTTCAGAACTAAAATGGTATGAAATGCATAACTATTGATACAATTCCAATTTCATTTGATTTGGCGAAAGAGTTGAGCCTTTGAGCAAGATGCATCAAAGAAGCATAAAAGAACTGAGAACAGATTCAATATAAACTCATTTTATATACGTTGCAAATAAATACTAAATTTTACACACTAAGGAAAACTTAGTGTAATCATAGCATTCACAATATCTAATTAGCTATCATTGGCATAACAATTGATTCAGGGACAATTTACCTTGAATGGCATGCCTTGACTACGATTTCGATTACCGGTAATTTCCTCATACTCAGCTGCATCCAACTCCTGAAGATACTGTGAATGAAACAGTTTGGGAAGGAGATGCTGCCTAATTATTATGAGCAGAAAAAATGGTGTGGGAAACAATATCCCAGCTATTGGTATCCATGTAATGCCAAAACATAATAGAAGATATGCAAACTAGAAGAGCGTGAACATAGCAATATAACTGAAAGGCGCCAACTCCACAAACGAAGCATGATCTTGAAGAATTGAAAGAACTTTTTATTAATTTTCAGAGATACATCAATATTGATTTACAATGCTTATTTATAGACTTATATGTAAGCTCTAAGTTGTTACAACTGAGTGATAGTGACCACTGTATGGCTGAGATGGCAGATGCTTCGGGAATCTTCTTGGTGTAGCTGATATAACAAAATCAGTTGCAGCATTGGTTGAAACAGAATCAGTTGAAGCAGTTGATCTGCTATTCTGCTTCAGCTCAGGATCTTCAATATTCCCCGGCAAGCTGATGGGGCGATCAAGAACCATGAGCTTGGATTTGAGATATTGAAACCGAGAGACACTTAAAGGTTTAGTAAACAGATCTGCAAGCTGATCAATCGTTGGAATATATTGCAATTGAAACTGTTTAGTCAGAACCTTATCTCGGACGAAATGATAATCGATTTCGATATGCTTTGAACGTGTATGGAAGACAGGATTGGAAGCCAGAGCTATTGCAGAGAGGTTATCATTCCAGAGAATGGGGGTAGTAGAAGAAGTAATACCCATTTCAGTAAGCAGCATGGAAATCCAACTTAACTCAAAGATTGGATACAAAGCTCTATATTCACCTCGATGGATGAGCGCGACAACTGTGGCTCGCTTTTAGCGCACCAAGAAACCAAATTGGAACCCAAGAAAACACAGTAACCAGGTGTTGATTTTCTGTCATGAACATCTCCTGCCCAATTGGAATCAGAATACCCATGAACATCAAAAGTACTTGAGGAAAAGAACAAGCCATGAGTGATGGTCCCTTGAACATATCTAAGAATTCTTTTGACTGCAGTAAAATGTTCAATGGTAGGGGCATGCATATGTTGACAAGCTTGGTTAACAGATAGCGGCAGGTCTTGTCTTGTAATGGTGAGATATTGGAGAGCCCCAACAATACTTCGATAAAGAGCTGGATCAGAAAATGATAAAGAAGCATTTTGAAGAACACTAGGCTTGACAGAAATAGGTGAAGGACAAGGTTTACAAGATGACAAACCAGCTTTCAGAAGAATTTCTTTGGCATATTTAGACTGAGATAGAAGATATCCGGAGTGAGTGGATTGGACTGAAATACCAAGAAAATAAGCAATATCACCCAATTCCTTCATGGAGAACACATTGTGCATCTTTGTAATGAGAGATTGAATGTGGGAAGAACTATCACCAGTGATCAAGATGTCATCCACATATACCAATAGATAAGTGACTAAGGTAGTAGTCCTTTGAAAGAATAAAGAAAAGTCACTCTTGCTATGAGTAAAACCTTGAGACACCAAATATTGAGAAAAGGTGGAAAACCATGCTCGGGGTGCCTGTTTCAATCCATATAAGGACTTGTGGAGTTTACACACTTGAGTAGGTGAGGAAGAATCCTTAAAACCGGAAGGTTGAAGCATGAAGACCTTCTCTTCAAGATGACCATGAAGGAATGCATTGGAAATGTCTAACTGTTTAAGAGCCCACTTATGGTGAAGTGCAAGACAAAGTAAGATGCGAATAGTGGGTTGCTTTGCCACAGAACTGAAAGTCTCATGAAAATCAATACCCGCTTTCTGCAGGTACCCTTTGGCAACTAAGCGTGCCTTATACCGTGCAATAGTGCCATCAGAATTTCGTTTCACCTTGAAAATCCATTTACAGCCTATAGTAGATTTGTTAGGGGGAAGTGACACCAAAGACCAAGTATGTTGTTGCTGAAGAGTAGAGAATTCTTCAAGCATAGCTTGATGCCAAACAGGAGATAGTAAAGCTTTGCTGTAAGAAGGAGGTTCAGAATGAGTGTAGGAATCAGCCGCAGGTACAGTGGCAGGTGCAGAATGAGTGGAGAAAACAGGTAAAGGAGCAGTGGCAGAGGAAGCAAACAAACAGTGATGAGGAGCAGTAGATTTGGATCATGTAATCATAGGATGCTGATTAGAATGAGAAGGGGGTATAGGTGGTAACTCAATAGAAATAGACTGAATAGGAACTATAGCAGTTGGTAAAGAAGAAGTAGGAGGAGATACGGAACTAGGAGATATGGAACTAGATAAGGTCTGAGAGGTCGGAGAAACAACAGAAGAAGAGAAAGATGGCCAGAAAAAAGATTGAATAGCAGGTAAGGTTGGTAAGGGTGAAGAAACTGAAGAAGCATTCAAATGAGCAAAGGGAAACACATGCTCATTAAAGACCACATGTCTAGACAGATAAATTCGACCTGTGAGTGGATCAAGACAGCGATAACCTTTAGCAAACGGATGATAACCCAAGAAAACACAGGAGACAGATTTAGGACGTAGCTTAAGAGGTTGATAAGGCTTAAGCCAAGGGAAGCACTGGCAACCAAATACGCAAAAATATGAGTAGTCGGGAGTGTAGTGAAAAAGCTTTTCAAAAGGAGATTTATGTCCAAGCTTTGAAGAGGGAAGTCTATTAATAAGAAAAGTAGAAATAGTAACAGCATCAAACTAGTATTGTAATGGTACAGATGAGTGATGAAGAAGAGCAGTAGCAGTTTCAGTGATATGCCGATGTTTCCTCTCAGTAGTACCATTTTGAGAAAGAGTGTGAGGACAAGAATGTTTGTGAATAATCCCTTGGGTACTCAAGAAAGAGGTCATTTTATTAGTGAATTATTCAGATCCTCCATTAGTTCTTAGAATTTGTAATGAAGTATGAAATTGTTTTTCAATGTAAGCCTTGAATCCTATGAACTTATCACACACTTCACTTTTATAAGATAATGGAAAAAGCCAAGTAAATCGACTAAAGTCATCTACAAAAAGTAAGTAGTATTTATAACCAGAAGTAGAAGAATGTGGCCCCCATACATCACTATAGATAAGAGACAGCGGGGCATTCACAGTAGTATTAGACAATTAAAACGGAAGTCTATGACTTTTAGCTATGCAACAATCAGTACAAGATGCCATTTTATTCTGTGAAACATTATTCTGGGACACAGTCAACAATGGTTTAAGATGATTATATTTCACGAGGGAGGGATGGCCTAATCGATTATGCCAAATGGACGAAGAAACAGGTGTATGTGATGTAGTAAGGTATGAATTATGGACAGATGGATCAGCAGGCAGCACAGATGTAGAAGGAGAGTAAAAATGATAGAGGCCATTGGTATTAGAACCTTGATGAAGAGTTCTCTTCGAATCCTTGTCCTGAATCACGAATTTAGAATCATCAAAGGTAATGAGACAATTATTGTCCTTAGTAAATTTGTGAACTGATAGAAGGTTAGAAGAAATAGAAGGAGCATGTAAAACATGTTTTAATCGAAAAGAACAATGAGGTGTAGGAAGCAATCCCTTACTAGTGTTGTGAATGGGAACTGTAGTTCCATTACCTATAGTGATCTGATCAGAACCTGGATAGGGCTGTGATTGACTGAGATTATGAAGATCATGTGTGATATGGTCTGTAGCAGCAGAGTCCAAGTACCAAGGTGTTTGAGGAGGAGAAGTAGCTGCTGATGAAGTAGCTGATGGAGTAGCAGCAACAAATGCTCTGGAGCTAGACTCAGAAGGATGCTGATGCTGAGAACTAGAGAAAGATTGATACTGAGTATCCATTCGATACCAGCAGTCTAATGTAGGGTGACCAGAACCTCCACAAATTTGACAAGTTATAGATCTACCTCTGCTACGAGAGAAGCCTCATTGATCATGAAAATGCTGTGAAAAACCAGAGTTAGAGGTGAAATTAGATCCAGATCTACTACCACCTCTAGGAGTACCTTTGTACGACTGACCACGATTGCCTCTGTAAGAGTGACCTCTGAAGGCAAAAGAACGACCTTTGAGATTAGAATTTAAAGAACCTCGAACGGACGAGAAGGCCATAGTAGGTTCAGAAGACAGTTGCTGAAGTTTGGATTCAATATGAACGGATTCAGAAAGAAGAAGAGCAGTCAATTCTTCCATGGAAATTGACTCTGCTCTGGCTTGAATAGTAGTCTTAAAGGCATCATACTCATCAGGAAGACCATTCAAAGTAAGCAAAACAAGATCTTCATCATCTATAAAGGAAGAAACAAGAGCCAATTGACTGACCAAGGCTTTGATCTTGGAGAGATAATTCTCCATCGAATCTGTTTTCTTCGAAATGCTGTTTAATTTGTTCTTCAACTGATGAACATGTGACCGAGAAAGCAAAGTGAATCGCTTATGTAAGGCAGTCCAGATCTCAGCATAACTATGAAGATGAAGAACAGATGAATAGATTTCAGGTGACAAAGTTACAATAATACAACTGAGCAAGTGTGCATCAATAATCTTCCATTGCAGATATTCAGGATTTTCTTTTTCTGAACCAGAAGAATCTAATATTGTCATTTGTGGACATGACATAGTTCCATCAACAAATCCAAGAAGACTAGTAGCAATAAGAATGTTCTGCACTTGATTTTTCCAGATTAGAAAATTTGATGCGTCAAGCTTGATGGTGATAAACGAAGAAAGGTTTGAAATCAGTAATGAGAGATTTGGAGGAAGTGAGGTTGAAGACATGAGAGAAGATAAAGAAGTGGAAGGAGCCATGAATCAACTCGTAAGAGAGAGAAGCTCTGATACCACAAAGAATTGAAAGAACTTTTTATTAATTTTCAGAGATACATCAATATTGATTTACAATGCTTATTTATAGACTTATATGTAAGCTCTAAGTTGTTACAACTGAGTGATAGTGACCACTGTATGGCTGAGATGGCAGATGCTTCGGGAATCTTCTTGGTGTAGCTGATATAACAGAATCAGTTGCTGGTGTAGCTAATATAACAAAATCAGTTGCAGCATTGGTTGAAACAGAATCAGTTGAAGCAGTTGATCTGCTATTCTACTTCAGCTTAGGATCTTCAATAGATCTCCTTCCAAGACTCTATCAAATATAAATTCAGCATCAATAGGAGTGATTGGTTTCTCAAACTACCAAACTCAATAAATGACTAAACCTATAAATACTTGAGTAATAACTTACTTGTACCGCCTTTTAGGTGTAATAAAAAGCAGTAAAATTCTTTCGCAGAACTAGTTTCCAGGGAGGTTGTCAAGAGCCATGTAGGCAAAATATCCCCAAAGAACTGATGTAGGAATCATCTTGATTGCGGGCATAGCAAGTAGTGATGCTCCGACAAGAAGTGATTGTAAAAGATTGCTCACTCTTTGCTCATTAACCCGAACAGGCAAGTGAGCATCGATGTGTTTTTCCAGATCATTACATCTTTGCTTCCTCCATCTTCACTTTTCATGACTGCGTCCTTCAAGTTCTTCAGCTCTTTTGCTACTAAATCCCGCATTAGAAACCCAAATACTAAAGTTATAAATGTCCAAAGAAGGAAATTGAAGTAAATTTACAAACAATTTTTTAATTTCTAATTTTTAGTTACTTATTTTGCATACATCTGGAGTTGTGTCCATTTCTATGAAGACTGCTTGCATTCTGCCATAAATTTCAGAGTTGCTACCTTGTTCCTTTATGCATTCCTTGGCACTCTTTACCATCTTCTTTCTGATCAATTGCAATTGTATTGAATTCTTTAATATTACACAAATTAAATTTCCAACAAAAATAAGAAACTTTTTTATCACTCAAACTAACCTGTCTCTTGAGAACAGCAAGGCTCTTTATGTGCATGGGAGATTGTGGAAGTACGCCATTTGCAGGAGGGAGTCCAATTAATCCACAAAGCAATGTCTGAGTTATGGTTTCAATGAAAAGAATAGCCTGAGTCAGTATCTATAGGGATATACAAAATCTTGAATGGAAGACAAAAAGACACAAAATCAACTAATATACCATAATTCCGAGCAATAAGATGTCATAGTGGTAAGCAGATGGATTCTTGAGATTGAATTACTTTTGTTGTGCCATTTGTGAAGCAACGCAGTGGTCAAAAAAGCAAAGACCTGCGATCATCACAGCAGGAATGAAGGCAGCAAAGATGAATACTACAGGGACCTTCCCCATATCCTGCAGTTCAAATGTGTTAAGTGCATAATTTAGTGTCTTATGCTTTGAATTGGTATTTTTATGCATACAAGTTTTATCAGCTTTCTATTTTTTTTTGGGTCAAAAAATCTACTTTAGGCATATAAAGGAGTTTATATAACACATAAATATGTTTTATGGAACCAACCATAAGAGAGGAGAACATCTCATTCTCATAAAGCATGTGATGGTACCAAAGAAAATTTAATTTCAGATTTATCATTTGCAAAGAACAATATTTCATTTCTTTTCCATCGCCACAGCTAAAATGTTTTTGTTTCTGAGGAAACAAAAATTAAACAGCAGTGAAATATCAAAATTCAAATGTTCCCACCAAAATACTATGAAACCTACCGAAACAATTCCTACTAAGAATATTTAACAATGTCTATTTTATTTGCCTCTTTTTTGTCAGAAAGACATGAGAAAAATAAAACTCTTAAAATTATTAGAGAATATGAGAATTAATAAACAAGAAAAGGAGAAAGAGAGAGAAGAAGATTAAACAGGCATGATTAAGCCTCTTATTCTCTTTCTTTGTTACCACATGAGCAAAGTCCTTTCCCCCCCCCCCCCCCCCCAAATTTTTCATCCACACGACTGCTAGAATTTTTATTTTCACAACATCAGATCTGTATCCCAACTAAGCCATCAACCCTTTTGTTTATCAACTCCTAATATTCATAGACCTCAACATATGCAATTATTTTATTTTTGAGAAAACTAACATTTATATAGGTTTTAGTTTTTGTTACTAAATATCTTCAAATGTTTCCAAATTCTTTTATCATTTCCCATCTGTTTCCGGAACATTTTTGTTTCCAAGCTACCCAAAACAACATTTTTAGAACATAATACTCACAAGCAAATGGTAGGTGCTTTCCTCATAAGGACTGAGTAAGAAATGGCCCTGGAGAAAGAACACAGAGAAAAAAATGGTTACATATTCTGACCTTGATTACCGTCTAGTGGAGCAAAGACGCAGACTCCCAAGGAAGTGGACCAATGAGCCTCCTAGGAACTCCTGAAGGGATTTTGGTAGGTACACCAAATGGCATTAGTGACCATATTAGAACCATACAAGGAACCCCATAGTCTGCAATGAAACTTCGTTGCCATCCTGAATTCGATAACAAAAAGTTCACGATCAAATTTCAGTTGAATGTCATGTTTGCGGCAAAGATTCAAAGTCAACGTCACAAACCTGTGCCGTACCTCCATGTCCTTGCTCCTCTGCTTTTTAGAGTGGTAAAGAGTAGGCCAAAGGAAAATATGATTGCCAACAACCCATTTGTATAGAGCCACTGGAAATTATATTTTTCTGCGGTTGGATCTTCAGCTTTTGGGATCCTAAATTCGCTAACCAACCCCTGCCATTCAACAATGTTGTTCCAAGATTATTCTTGCAGAATTTATTAAAAAATATAGTTTCCTTTCACAAAGCATTAAAAAGGGCTATTGCATTAACTGATACAATAGGAATTCAAGTATAAATTTCGAGGCGTATTGATGAAATAAAATTGAAACTATCGAATAGATCAGAGAAGGTAGGTTCCTCTACAAACCATTCGAGCGAAAATTTATTATAACAGTAAAAAAAAAATTTGTTTCTAGGCCTACTAATACGGTTTTTACTTGTTAATCTAGTAAATACCGTGATAGCCGGTGAGAACCCGAATATAAAAATTAAATAAATAATTATTTTCCAAATCTCGAATATTTTACTTGTAAATCTTAAGGTACAAATTAAATATTATTGAACAATCTTTTAATTAATTTTAAACTATAAATAAATTTTTATGGAAGTCCACAATTTTAAATACTACTGATAATAATCTTAATAATAATAACAATAATAATAATAATAATTTTACAATCTCAAATATTCTGATGGTGAATCCTAAAGTACAAATTAAATATTGTTAGAGGGTATTTTAATTAATTGTAAACACATAATATTAAAAGTTAATAATAATAATAATAATAATAATAATAATAATATTTAAGTGGAAAATGCGTGAGACCTCGAATTTGTAGAGCTCGAATGGCGCGAATATATTCTCTTACCGGTAAGAGAATAAAAAAACACTCTAAAACGACGTCGTTTTGAGATTTCGAGCCATTCGCGCCTCTTGATTTTCGAGGTACCTAGCAGTGCTGTATTTAAGTTGGGCGGTTGGTTATATATATTTAGGAGAGGTAAACTCTAAGGGTGTGTTTGATTGGAGGGATAAAGGGGGGGGGGGATTATTCACTATTGGGATTGTAATATGGGGAAGGCTCTTTAACCGGTGTTTGTTTTTTTTTTAGTTCGCCGGACATGGAGTCTAGCCGGACTCCTTATCCTCCATATGGAGGACTATTGTATCTTAGGGGGGGTATGGGACAATTTTCGGAGGACTATCCACTGTTGGGATTAGGTGATGAAATGATCATTTTGACCATCTACTATTTAATTATATATTATATTTAGTAAAATTCAATAAAATTTAAATGTCTCAATTTAAAAATAAAATAATTTTGTTTAACCTTTTATTGATGTTTTATTTATTTAATTTTTTAAAATAATTTTTTATAGATATTTTATTTTAAAATTTTGTTTATAATTTATTTAATTTCATTATTTAAATTTTAATAGATGTTTTATTTAATTTCATTATTTAATTATTATTATTTTTAAAAATAAATTTATTGAAAATTTTAATTAAAAAAATAACATATATTTTTATTGATATTTTATTTATTTAATTTAAAAAAATAAATTTATTTAATTGTGTAAAACATAAAATAAAATTTTATTTTATTTAATCTAGCTAAAAAATTAAAATATTAAAGATATGTTTAAGATTGCTATTACTTATTAAACAATTAAAAAAGGGTAAAATAGTCTTTTGTTCATTTATTCTATCCAGTCCGTCCAACCAAACGTTGGATTAACTAAAAATAGTCCTTTCCAGACATCTAATCTCATGAAAAAACAAACACAGGATACATAGCCGATCCAACCAAATAGTTCGAAACAGGAAGCCACCTCAAAGGAAGTCAAGTAGGGTGGGTGTAAACCAAATGATGAGGTTTCAAATGGACAGATAGGAATAGGGAATGGCGGTAATCAAAAGGAGCTAGACTGTTGATCATCATGTCTCTAAAGGGGCTCCACAAAATATAAGAGATGGGACTTTTGTTGTTCCATAATCAAACTTGTCTTCAAGAGGCGAACACAAGAAGAAGCTCCTTGAGAGAATCGCCCATCTTTAATTTGCTAGACAGAGTGTTGACCTCTCTACCAAGGTGATGCAGGGTGTTTGTATATAGAGTTTCTAGAACTTATGGACAAACAAGGCAAAGGCAAAAGACACTAGTAGACGCAAGATGACGCGTGCTCAGAATGGCGTAGTATTCAGTTGGGACATGGAAAATGATGTGACAACCAATACCCATCGCTTTGCCATGACTTACAATGGATTTCATGCAAATTCCATGTTTAAGCTTTCAATTTCGTGGTTTTGTTGCTTTTGGAAATAATTGATTTGCCTAGAACTCCATCTAGACAAATCCAATTGGGGGTAGGTTTTTTTCTAGAATATGTATTTTTCATTATAGTTTTTAGATTTGACCTCAAATACTTCCATTTTTGGTAATTTTCGTAATTCCTTTAATTATGCTTGATTAGCAAGTATTGCCCTTTTTACTTTATTTTCTAGTTTAATCAGGACTTTGTTTCATTATAAATAATATTTGTAAGCCTTATGGCAAATCACTTTTGATATAATATATACACTTTGTTGTGAGAATTCTCTTCTTTTTCTTGTAATTATAGTGTTCTTCAAATTCAATAGATTCTAGTAGAGTTGATGCTTTCGTTGCTATGTGATTCTGCTATTGTTCACATTCTATGTTGTGCCACAAGTTTAAAAGTGGAAAATTCATCATTGCCACCACATTACCAATTCCACTACCACTATGACTACAACCACCATCATCGCCAACCACAACCACCATCATCGCCGTTGCTGCCACCACCTCCACCATATCACTACCACTAGCACTACTACCACCACTAATGCAACCATTAGTACATAAGTTTCAAGAATGCAACCAAACATAGATAAGTTTTCTGTAAAAAAATAAAATAAAATAAAATAATAATAATAACAATAATAATAATAATAATAATTCCATTAGAAAATGTTTTTCATGGAAACAAACGGAGTGTATGTACCCTTATAATTTTTGTAATATTTAGTGACTAGATTTTGGTGATGGGTTGGTGCATGCTCACATGAGTACATGCACATGTATTACTGCTAAGCATAAAGTAATGGCTTTAATCAGAGTCTTGCCTGCTAGAGATATTCATCACTGAACCAATCCATTTTCAAATATAGTTGGGAGACTTTACCCAAGAAATGGGTAAAAAAAATGGAAAGATCGGAACATGGGAATAAATCTGATACCAATACAGACTATCCATGCTTGCTGATCTAAACTTCAACTCTCCTCTGTTGGTCGTCAACTCGTCCAATATCTTTACATCACTGCTTTCAAATTCATGGTTTTCATTCCCTATAAGAGGCTTGTCTCCATCCTGCACACATCAAGCATTGCTAATTAGCTATAAAACTAAACTGACGTTCACATATGTTTCAGAACTAAAATGGTATGAAACGCCTAACTAATGATACAATTCCAATTTCATCTGATTTGGCAAAAGAGTTGAGCCTTTGAGCAAGATGCATCAAAGAAGCATAAACGAACTGAGAATAGATTCAATATAAACTCTTTTTAAATATGTTGCAAATAAATACCGAAATTTACACACTAAGGAAAACTTAGTGTAATCATAGCATTCACAATACCCAATTGGCATAACAATTGATTCAGAGACAATTTACCTTGAATGGCATGCTTTGACTATGATTTCGATTACCGGCAATTTCCTCATACTCAGCTGCATCCAGCTCCTGAAGATACTGTGAGTGAAACAGTTTGGGAAGGAGATGCTGCCTAATGATTATGAGCAAAAAAAAATGGTGTGGGAAACAATATCACAGCTATTGGTATCCATGTAATGCCAAAACATAATAGAAGATATTCAAACTGGAAGAGCGTGAACATAGCAATATAACTGAAAGGCACCAACTCGACAAACGAAGCATGATCTCCTTCTAAGACTCTGTCAAATATAAATTCAGCATCAATAGGAGTGATTTGTTTCTCAAACTACCAAATTCAATGAATAACTAAACCTATAAGTACTTTAGTAATAAGTTACTTGTACTGCCTTTTAGGTGTAATAAAAAGCAGTAAAATTCTTTCGCAGAACTGGTTTCCAGGGAGGCTGTCAAGAGCCATGTAGGCAAAATATCCCCAAAGAACTGATGTAGGAATCATCTTGATTGTAGGCATAGCAAGTAGTGATGCTTCTGTTGAAAATTGGCTCAGATTTGCTTTGTTTGTTTTGTCAACAATGGATGCTAATTGAAGAAAAAAATTAAGGAAGCTAGACCTGGTAGGGTGGCTAATCTTGTTGGTGGTTGATTGTTGATGGTTGCCATGAATGTAGTTAGTGGTTTGAAGACTTTGGCCCTCCATTTCATCTATAAATGGTTAGTGAATGGGAAGGGTTCTGTATGGTGAGTTGACGAGAATACAGAGCAGAGAGAGAAAAATAGAGTATGTAATTTTTTGTTCCAAATATAGTGAAATCTGCTTCCCATGGACGTAGGCGATTTGCCGAACCACGTAAATCTTTGTGTGTTCTTGCTTGTGTGCTTGTGTGTGATTGTTTTCTGCTTCCTAGGCACAAGAAATTGGTATCAGAGCATTGTTGTGTGAAAAACATAGTGTTTTTCTGTAAACTGAAAATTTCAAAGTTGTCGAAATCGAGTTTTCAATATACCACGACGACCGCCTCGATGAGAGGAGTTCAGACTCAGAAAGACTAACCCACGTGGACACTTCACGCGTCCTCACGCGCTTGCCGAAGTTCCGCCGGAGACTTGTCAGAAAGTTCAGTCCGGCGAAAGTCAACCTGTCCTAAAGGCTTTAAGTATTCACTTGTGCATCAACATAGTACAAGTTAACACTTAGTAGAGTGGTTAGAGCCTTGGTTTAACACTATCAGGTCAAGGGTTCAAGACTTATCACAAACAAATTTTCAAATTATTTTTGGAAGTTGCCACGTTATGCTATATCATCGCCAAGTGTCAGCCCAGCCACTACCACGTGTTGAGACACGTCACCGCCAGCTCAACTGCCACGTCATTGACATATCAGCACATCTGCCACGTCGTCGTCCCACTCAGTTGCCAAGTCACTGCCACGTGTTGAGACACATCACAGCCAGATCAACTGCCACGTCATCTCCATATCTGCCACGTCAGCATCCCAGTCAGCCAAAAATTTTGAAATTGCATGGAGGCCTCTGAAAGTTTGGTAAATTGCATTTTAGTCCCTAATCTTGTTAAAATTGCAATTTAGCCCCTAGAACTTCTATTAATTACAGTGAGGTCCCCAGAGTTTTGGGAAATTGTAATTTGGCCCCTGGATTTGGAGAAATTTCATTGAGGTCCCTAGAGAGGTGGAGAAAGTGCTTTCCTAGCTAAATCAACCATTTCGGACAGAACCATGGATTCCATTTTTTGAGATTTGGACCCAAATTTTCAGTGAAGTTTTCGGGAGCTTAGAATTTACATGTTCCGGGCATTTCAAGCGTCTGTTATTGTTTGTGGTGGAGATTATTGAGCAGCCTCAGTGGCAGAATCTACAAAGACGAGATCAGCCGAGTCTATAAGCATCCCCACAGTTACAAGTAGCTCTGGGCGTTGGACCCCCGTGTCCCACGCTAAGTTCGAGGTAGAAAAGTTTGATGGAAGCAGGAACTTCAGCATGTGGAGATGCGAAGTTAAAGATATGCTTGTCCAGATGAACCTGTACTTCACTCTGGGAGACAAACCAGATGACTTGGATGAGATAGAATGGAAAAAAGTGAATCTCCTGGCCTACAGTTCCATTCGACTTTGCCTTGCAAAAGAGGAGAAGTATGCCTTTACAGAATATGATACTGCGAAGGAGCTTTGGATGGCACTGGAAGACAAGTTCATGACAAAGAGCATTGAGAACCAACTTTACTTGAAGAAGAGGTTGTTTCATTTCGACTACAAGAAAGGTATTTCAATGAACGAACACCTGAACAATTTCAACAAAATTATTGCCAATTTGAAAAACTTGGATGTTCAAATTGATTATGAAAAGAAAGCACTGTTATTGTTGAATTCATTGCCTGACACATATGATCATCTCACCACCACTTTACTGTATGGTAAATAAAAGATCAAGTATGTAGATGTTTCAAACGCCTTGGTAAATAATGAGTTCAGAAAGAAAGATAAGTTTGCAAACAGGGACTTAGCATCAGAGGCAGGACAAATAACAGAAGATATACAGGGCGGGGAAAGTCTCACTCAAAATCTAGAGGGAGATCATCAGATAAAAGACTTCTTGCAAAAGATGAGTGTGCTGCATGTCACCAAAAGGGGCATTGGGCAAAAGATTGTCCCAATAAAGACAAGAAAGAAGAAAAGGTGAACATTGCACGATATGGAGATAATGGTGAAGGATCAACCTTCACAGTTTTATCACTTGGCCAGTCTGATAAATGTATTCTAGATTCCAAATGTTCCTACCACATGTGTCCTAACAAGCAATGGTTCTCGAGCCTACGAGAGTTCGATGGAGGAGTTGTACTGATGGGCAACGACCAAGCTTGCCAAACAAAGGGGATTGGAACAATTCAACTGAAGATGCATGATGGAACAATCAAAATTCTTGAAGATGTTTGGTATGTGCCAGATTTGACGAAGAATCTCATCTCAGTGGAAGTTTTAGACTCCAAAGGTTATAGAGTAACTGTCGAAGGTGGAGTCCTCAAAGTTGTTAGAGGAGCAATTGTTGCAATGAAGGGTATTCAGAAGGGAAATTTATATTTCCTAGACAGCTTTACAGTCACAGGGAGATTGGCTATCTCTACCAACTCAGAAGATGATGCATCAGACACTTCCAGACTTTGGCACATACACCTAGGGCATGTCAGTGATAAGGCTTTACAAGGATTGGTAAAGCAAGGCCTGTTGAAAGGCGTCAAAATAAGAAAGCTTGAGTTCTGCGAGTATTGTGTACTGGGCAAGCAAACAAAAATCAAGTTTGGTACTGCTATTCATCGTACCAAAGGGATTCTAGACTATGTTCACATAGATGTTTGGGGTCCTTCCAAGAATGCTTTTTTGGGAGGTAAACACTACTTTGTGTCATTCATTGATGATTTCTCAAGGAGAGTTTGGGTTTACACAATGAAGCATAAAGATGAGGTATTAGACACCTTTCTTACATGGAAGAAAATGATTGAGACCCAAACAGACAAGAAGATCAAGAAGCTCAGATTTGACAATGGCAGCGAATACACATTAGACCCCTTCTTTGAGGTTTGTCGGAATGAAGGGATAGTGAGACATTTCACAGTTAGTGGAATGCCACAACAAAATGGAGTTGTAGAATGCATGAACTGCACTTTCGTGGAGAAAGTCCGGTATATATTGTCACATTCAGGATTGAGCAAGGCATTTTGGGGAGAGGCATTGAACTATGCTCGTCATCTTGTCAACAGACTACCTGCTGCAGCACTAGATGGCAAGACTGCTATGGAGGTATGGTAAGGAGCGCCAGCTACTGATTATGATCAGTTACATATCTTTGGATGTCCAGCCTATTTTCATGTTACCGAATCTAAGTTGGATCCTAGAGCCAAGAAAGTTGTATTCTTGGGCTTTAGTGATGGTGTCAAGGGATATAGACTTTGGTGCCCTGAATCAAAGAAAGTTGTCACTAGAAGAGACGTTACCTTTGATGAGTCTACAATGCTAAAGCATCCAAGTCCTCAAGAAAATGAGGAAGCATTGAAGAAGTCAGTACAGGTGGAGTTTGAGACTCTAACAAAGACGATTCAACCAGTCAACCATCCTGAAGAAGTTTTAGTTGATAGCTCTGAAGAAGATCCTGAAGAGAGTTCAGATGAGAATGAAGATCCAGAGGCCCCACAACAGTCAGAACCCATTACAATTAGAAAAGGAAAAAGAGTTACTAAGCAACCTAATTGGATGACCGATATGGTGGCCTATGCACTTCCAATCATTGAAGACAATATTCCTTGCACTTTCAAAGAAGCTGTGCAGAATGCAAAAGGTGTCAAATGGAAGGAGGCTATGGATGAAGAGATCGGGTCACTTCACAAGAATTAGACTTGGGAGTTGGTGCAACTTCCAAAAGGCAAGAAAGTAATTGGGTGTAAGTGGGTTTACACCAAGAAAGAAGGCATCCTAGGCAGAGACAACATTAGATTCAAAGCTAGATTGGTAGCTAAAGGCTATGCTTAGAAGGAAGGAATAGACTACAATGAGGTATTCTCACCTGTTGTGAAGCACACATCTATTCGTATCTTGCTAGCTTTGGTTGCATAGTTTGATCTCGAGCTCGCCCAACTCGATGTCAAAACTGCCTTCTTACATGGAGATCTTGAAGAGGAGATATACATGTCCTATCCAGATGGTTTCAGAGTTGCTGGAAAAGAGAATTGGGCATGTAAGCTGAACAAATCGTTGTACGGGTTGAAGCAATCTCCAAGATAGTGGTACAAGCGATTTGATCGGTTCATAACGGAAAAGAAATACACAAGAAGCCAGTATGATCATTGTGTATATTTTCGTAAACTTTCCGATGGTTCCTTCATCTATTTGCTCTTATATGTAGATGATATATTGATTGCATCTAAGAGCAAGGTGGAGATTGATAAACTCAAGGCACAATTGGCAGGAGAGTTTGAAATTAAGGATTTTGGCGAAGCAAAGAAAATTCTTGGCATGGAGATCAAATGAGACAGGAAAAAGGGCACGGTTTGTTTGACGCAAACCCAATATCTGAAAAAGGTGTTAGACAGATTTGGCATAAATGGGAAAACAAAAGCTGTGAGTACACCATTGGCCCCTCATTTCAAACTTAGTGCTTCGATGTCTCCATACACAGAAGAAGAATGAAAGCATATGACACAGGTTCCATATGCAAATGCAGTTGGTGGATTAATATATGCTATGGTTTGTCAAGGCCTGACATCTCACATGCTGTGAGTATTGTAAATAGGTATATGCATGATCTAGAAAAAGGTCACTGACAGGCAGTGAAACGGATCTTAAGGTACTTATATGGCACAGTTAATATGGGTTTGAAGTTCGAGAGAGATCATAGACTCGGACAGAATTTGGTTGGATATGTGGACTCAGATTATGCTGGTGACTTAGACAAATGCTGGTCAACAACATGGTATTTATTTACGCTTGCTAAAGGGCCGGTGAGTTGGAGGTCAACGCTTCAGTCAACGATCGCTTTGTCTACTACAGAGGCAGAGTACATGGTAATGACAGAAGCCTTTAAGGAAGCTATTTGGCTACATGGGTTGATTGAGGACTTGGGTATTGTTCAAAAGCACGTTAAGGTGTACTGCGATAGTCAGAGTGCCATTTTTTTGGCAAAGAACCAAGTTCATCATTCTCGCACCAAACACATTGATGTCCATTTCCATTTTGTCCGAGAAATTGTGAATGAAGGGGATATTCTACTTCAAAAGATTAGCACTACAGATAATCCGGCTGATATGCTCACAAAAGTGGTTTCTGGGATCAAGTTCCAACACTGTTTGGACTTGGTCAACATCTCTCGGAACTGAGCACCTTCGGGTGCATGGCAGTGTTGATCGATCACTATGTTGGATAGAGAATCCTCGCCAAGGTGGAGATTTGTTGAAAATTGGCTCAGATTTGCTTTGTTTGTTATGTCAACAATGACTGCTGATGATTGTTGGTGGTTGATTAATCTTGTTGGTCAAAAAAATTAAGGAAGCTAGACCTGGTAGGGTGACTAATCTTGTTGGTGGTTGATTGTTGATGGTTGCCATGAATGTAGTCGGTGGTTTGAAGACTTTGGCCCTCCATCTCATCTATAAATGGTTAGTGAATGGGAATGGTTCTGTGTGGTGAGTTGAAGAGAATACAGAGCACAGAGAGAGAGAGAGAAAAATAGAGTGTGTAATTATTTATTCCAAATATAGTGAAATCTGCTGCCCATGGACGTAGGTGATTTGCCGAACCACGTAAATCTTTGTGTGTTCTTGCTTATGTACTTGTGTGTGATTGTTTTCTGCTTCCTAGGCACAACAGCTCCGACAAGAAGTGATTGTAAAGATTGCTCACTCTTTGCTCATTAACCCGAACAAGCAAGTGAGCATCGATGTGTTTTTCCAGATCATTACCATCTTTGCTTCCTTCATCTTCACTTTTCATGACTGCATCCTTCAAGTTCTTCAGCTCTTTTGCTACTGCATGCTGCATTAGAAACCCAAATACTAAAGTTATAAATGTCCAAAGAAGGAAATTGAAGTAAATTTACAAACAATTTTTTAATTTCTAATTTTTAGTTACTTATTTTGCTTACATCTGGAGTTGTGTCAATTTCTATGAAGATTGCTTGCATTCTGCCATAAATTTCAGAGTTACTACCTTGTTGCTTTATGTATTCCTTGGCACTCTTTACCATCTTCTTTCTGACCAACTGCAATTGTATCGAATTCTTTAATATTCTACACAAATTAAATTTCCAACGAAAATAAGAAACTTTTTGTTTCTCAAACTAGCTTGTCTCTTGAGAACAGCAAGGCTCTTTGTGTGCATGAGAGATTGTGGAAGTACGCCATTTGCAGGAAGGAGTCCAATTAATCCATAAAGCAATGTCTTATGGTTTCAATGAAAAGAATAGCCTGAGTCAGTATCTATAGGGATATAGAAAATCTTGAAGGGAAGACAAATAGACACACAAAATCATTTAATATACCATAATTCCAAGCAATTAGATGTCTCTTGGATGGATTCTTGAGATTGAATTCCTTTTGTTGTGCCATTTGTGAAGCAATGCAGTGGTAAAAAAAGTAAAGACCTGTGATCATCGCAGCTAGAATGAAGGTAGCAAAGATGTATACTACAGGGACCTTCCCCATATCCTGATATCCTGAAATTCATCAAATGTGTTATGTGCATAATTTAGTGTCTTATGCTTTGAATTGGTATTTTTATGCATACAAGTTTTATTGGCCTTCTATTTTTTTTGTCAAAAAATCTACTTTAGGCATATAAGGAGTTTATATAACACATAAATATGTTTTATGGAAGCAACCATAAGAGAGAAGAACATTTGATTCTCATAAAGCATGTGATGGTACCAAAGAAAATTTAATTTCAGATTTATCATTTGCAAGGAACAAAATTTCGTTTCTTTTCCATTGCCACAGCTAAAATGTTCTTGTTTCTGAGGAAACAAAAATTAAACAGTAGTGAAATATCAAAATTCAAATGTTTCCACCGAAACTCTACGAAACCTACCAAAACAATTCCTACTAAGAATATTTAACAATGTCTATTTTATTTGCCTTTTTTTTTGTCAGAAAGATGTGAGAAAAATAAAACTCTTAAAATTATTAGAGAATATGAGAATTTATAAACAAGAAAAGGAGAAAGAGAGTGGAGAAGATTAAACAAGCATGATTAAGCCCTTTATTCTCTTTGTTTCTTACCACATGAGCAAAGTACCTTTTTTTTCCCCTTTTTTCATCCATACGACTGCTAGAATTTTTATTTTCTCATCCCAACTAAGCCATCAACCCTTTTGTTTATCAACTCCTAATATTCATAGACCTCAACATACGCAATTATTTTAATTTTGAGAAAACTAACATTTATATAGGTTTTAGTTTTTGTTACTAAATATCTTCAAATGTTTCCAATTTCTTTTATCATTTCCAATATGTTTCCGAAACATTTTTGTTTCCAAGCTACCCAAAACAACATTTTTAGAACATAATACTCACAAGCAAATGGTAGGTGCTTTCCTCATAAGAAGGACTGAGTAAGAAATAGTCCTGGAGAAAGAAACAAGAAAAAAATGGTTACATATTCTGACCTTGATTACCATCCGGTGGAGCAAAGACGCAAACTCTCAAGGAAGTGGACCAAAGAGCCTCCTGCGAACTCCTAAAGGGATTTTGGTAGGTACACCAAATGACATTAGTGACCATATCAGAACCATACAAGGAACCCCATAGTCTGCAAAGAAACTTCATTGCCATCCTGAATTCGATAACAAAAAGTTCATGATCAGATTTCAGTTGAATGTCATGTTTGTGGCAAAGATTCAAAGTCAACGTCACAAACCTGTGCCGTACCTCCAGGTCCTTGCTCCTCTGCTCTTTAGAGTGGAAAAGAGTAGACCAAAGGAGAATATGATTGCCAACAAGCCATTTGTATAGAGCCACTGGAAATTATATTTTTCTGCGGTTGGATCTTCAACTTTGGGGATCCTAAATTCACTAACCAACCCCTGCCATTCAACAATGTTGTTCCAAGATTATTCTTGCAAAATTTATTAAAAAACAAAGTTTTATTTGACAAAGCAATAAAAAGGGCTATTGCATTAACTGAACAAATAGATACAATAGGAATTCGAGTACAAATTTCAGGGCGTATCGATGAAATAAAATTGAACCTATCGAATAGATCAGAGAAGGTAGGAATCCTCTACAAACCATTTGCGCTAAAATTTATTGTAACTATAAAAAAATTTTTTTTTTTTAGGCCTAATAATACAGTTTCTATTTGTTAATCTAGTAAATACCTTGATAGTCTCTTGCATGAAAAGAACAACGATCAACGTGCCAAAAAGTTCATTTGCTATTCTTGTAAATCTACTGGTAATGGTGCAAGCATTAAACGCAGCAAGGAGAAAGAGCAAAAGGGCTGTCCAGACACAAACCCTGAAAGTTGTGTCAAGAAAATGAAACTACTACACAAAAAATTTGGACTAGGAAATATAAGGAGGCGGATTCATCTTTACCATCCAGCCCAAGCCAGGAACAACTCTTGTCCAAGATCTGCCTTCTCTTTGGTAAAATTGTACAAGTAAGTGTACATTATAACCGTGGGCTCAACAACTCCCAATATCAACAAAGGTTGACCGCCAAATATTGAATGTATGATGCCACACATAGCAGTCGAAGCCAAAATATCTACTGTGCTCAAGCTTCCATCTGTAGAAAAGAAATAAATAACAATTGTTTTTTTTTTCTCAAAAAGATCCATGTCAATTGATAAATCAGATTGGGGCACCTACACTTGCACTTAGTGACCTTCACTAAATATGAAAAGGAGAAGCATAATTAATGTTCAACCTGTTTCTCTATTAAGCTGTTCTCTGAACACAATGACTGGAAGAGCAGATGCAAAGAAGATATAGGTGGTTGGAGCCAAAATCCTGAAGTAGATGAACTTAAAATTACATTCGAATTGAAATGTTCTACATAATGAATGTAATTCTTACTCTAATAAAAACAAACAAACCATTAACCTGGTGCCTGAACAAAATGCATCGTGCCAATCTTGTTTATAGCACGCATTTCTTCCTTTAAAGTCATTAATAATCCCTCTGAATGGAGATTTCATATTCTTCGTCGCTGATTGCAAGAAATCAAACAACAAATTGAGATACATGAGAATTATACGTGACCATTTAGGATACATTCTAGTGTCAATTGGAGGAAAATAGAAGTTAGAGCAGTACAGTTTGACACTTGACACCAATGCAAAATTTCTGAAGAACACAAATAGATACCAAGGCAATAGCAAAATCTACCCATGTGATTCTTGGTCTCGAATGTTTAATGCAACTGTTCTCAAGGCCAGTTAAACTAAGTATTGACCTGTTAATACAACTTGTCAAAAAAAAAAAAAAATTAAATAAATAAAAAAAATTTGATCTACAGTTGAAATAAGATAACTTTACCAAAAAAGAAAGAATAATTATTTCCCTAAAAGAATAATTATTACTAAAACAAGACAATTGTTTCTACAAATTTGGGTAAACACCACAATTGCTCATCAACCTCCGTTTCACTTACATAACAACAACATATATGTATGTCTATGTATAATATTTGTGCGTCTATGTATTACTATGTATGCACATTATATAGATTATCTATGTTGTGCTTTAAGGAAACCCACTTGAACTACCAGAAATTAAACACACAATAAATGGACACAAGATTTACGTGGTTTGGCCTCAATGCCTACGTCCACAGAGAGAACCAGAGATTTCCATTAAAACAAATAGAGATTACACAGAGGAGGAGACACTCTCACTCAACTCACACACTCTCTACTGCCTTACACTCTCTGATTTTTTCTCTCATTTTCACAGAGATATACACTCACTTGTATATAACTTGTGTTATTCCTTTCCTTGTTTTTTTCTCTTGCAAGTTATCCCAAATATATAGAGAGAGTTGAAGACAACAGCCCATACCTCTCCCATGTGAAGGTATGCCTTGCCACCTCCCTATGACGGCTTGTCTCCCTAGCTCCTCGCTCACCATTGTCAACATTCGGTGGCTTTTCCACATTTATGCCAACCAATTGTCAACAATGGTGGCTGCCTCTCCACATGGGTGAACTCAACAAATCACTCCCTTCACCCATGTAAGGTGATCCACAATAGCACCCCCTTCCTGGAATGCCCTGCACCCCCTCATTGGGGTGCCATGCAAAGCTTACTTTGCAACTCTTCGTGATTGTATCTTTTCTTTCAATGTTATCTTGGAGAGATCGCAATAGATCTCTAATTCAGGAGCAAAAGAAACTCTTTTCTTCCCTGGGATGTGCTTTGTTGTCTTGGTCTCTTTGCTATGAGTTTTCTTCAAGATTGGTTGCAATGGCTCTGTTCTGTGCATCTTTGAACTGCTTCCATGCGTTCTTGTACACTTTGGTTGCAATGTCTACTGAGCCCTATGTCTTTTCGGTGCGTGTCTTGTACTTCTTGCTCGGTAAGTGACAGTAGCTCCTTCTGTCATAACCTTTTCAACAAGTCTGTACGAATTCCCCTCTAGTTGTCCATACAGCATCACTGTATCTCCATGGGTAACTTTGAGATTTCCTTTACTAGAAGAAAAGTTGTAACCCTTCAAGTCTAACATACTTAAGGAAATTAGATTCTTCTTTAGCCTTGGCACGTGTCGGACTCCATCCAACGTGAAATTTTTTCCATCTTCCATTCGAAGCCGTACTGTTTCTATGCCAACAATCTTACTCACAGTGTTGTTAGCCACTCGAACAATACCTCCGTCATTTTCTTGGTAGGTGGAAAAAAGTTTTATGTCTATGCATATATGGTATGTACTTCCGGAATCTAAAATCCAATCAGGTTTCGTCATACTCGACGAAACTATGAATGCATACTCAACCTTAGCATTCATTGCAGCAGTGACATTTGATGAGCTCACCTATTCCTTGTTTGCCTTGTCCTCCTTAAGCTTTGCACAGTCTTTGATGAGGTGATCCTCTTGATCACAATAATAGCACTTTCTTCTGTAGCCTGGCCTTGATTGCGAATGCCCTTTGATTTGGATCTACCCCGTCTCTCATTGGACCTGCCTTTGCCCCGATCATCTTCTGATGCAACCATGGCATTTCCTTTTAGGTGTTTGCCACTTTCCCTTTTCTTCATCGCTTCATGAGAAATAAGTGTAGCAACCACCTCATCCCGTCTAAGAGTATCTTTCCCGTACATTAGAATAGTCCTGATATGCTCATATGATGGAGGTAAGGAGACCAGCAAGATAATAGCCTTATCTTCTTCCTCAGTTTTCACCCCAATAGTATCCAACTCCATTGTGAGCCTGTTGAACTCGTCCAGATGTTCTGTAAGCTTCGCTTCTTCTGGCATTTGAAGAGTGTGCAACTATTTCTTCAAAGACAACCGATTTGTCAAGGACTTTGACTTGTACCTCATTTCTAACTTTGCTCATGGCTCTGCTGGATCTTCTTCATTGATGACTTCTCAAAGTGTGTTGTTCCCGAGATATAACTGGATCGTGCTGTTTGCCAGTTCTCTTAACTCCTCCCACTTGTCATCTCCCATGTCTACCGGTTTGTCAGACTTCTTGTTGAGAGCTTTCACCAAGCCCTCCCACGTTAAAATATTTTTTACCCTTTGCTGCCATAGGGTAAAGTCATTATTACTATTGAAAGGTTCTATCATGAAACTTGTACATTTTCTTGCCATTTTGATCTTCCAAAAAAAACCGTTTAGAATGACTATTCTAACCTCGTGGTTGTGACCAGAACGTCGTATTTGGCTAGGAACACACTTTCTTCCTCTTCAAGGGGCCAAACTAAAAATAAGCCCAAAAACCAGGGGCTAAAGTGCAAATTTTCTAAACACTGGGGCCAAACTGTAATTTCACAAACTACAGGGACCAAAATGAAATTTTCCAAAATTCAGGGACCAAATTGTAATTTACCAAACTTTCAGGGGCCAATATGCAATTTTTGAAACATTTTGATGATGTGGCAGCTTCGCTGACGTGGCTGGGACATGTGGCGCTGACTGGTTGATGAGCTAGCAGTGATTTGGAACTGAGTCAGCAATACCCCCCAAAAAAAAGTTTACAAATGCTGTGTGTGGGAATTGAACCCCGTACCAAGGACTAAAACCCACCAACCTTGACCACTGAGCCAGACTCTACCTTGTGGTATTATTTCCCCAAATAAATATTTAAAGTATCTGTATTGGCTACAACAGGGTCCTCTTCAACCTCTAGCCACGAGTGGAACCCTGGTTCAAAGTTGACTTCACGCGCAAAACTTTGACCAGCGCATGTGGGCCACCCCGACCTCCGTTTTGTCTGTTCTTTCTGGGTTTGGACTCCTCTTGTTGAGATCTTCCTCCTAGTATGCTCAAAAGTGAATGTAGAGCAACTTCATTTTTGGCAATTTCGAAAAACAGAGCATCCGAGCCTCTGTTTTGCCTCCTTGCTCAACCTTAGCTTTGATACCAATTGTTGTGCTTTAAGGAAACCCACTTGAACCACCAGAAATTAGACACACAATAAATGGGCACAAGATTTACATGGTTCGGCCTCAATGCCTACGTCCACGGAGAGAACTGGAGATTTCCATTAAAACAAATAGAGATTACACAGAGGAGGAGACACTCTCACTCAACTCACACACTCTCTACTGCCTTACACTCTCTGATTTTTTCTCTTACTCTCACAGAGATATACACTCACTTGTATATAACTTGTGTTATTCCCTTCCTTGTTTTTTTCTCTTGCAAGTTATCCCAAATATATAGAGAGAGTTAAAGACAACAGCCCATACCTCTCCCATGTAAAGGTATGGCTTGCCACCTCCCTATGATGGCTTGTCTCCCTAGCTCCTCTCTCACCATTGTCAACATTCGGTGGCTTCTCCACATTTATGCCAACCAATTGTCAACAATGGTGGCTGCCTTTCCACATGGGTGAACTCAACAATCTATACTATCTACACGACTATATACAGAGTACAACATGAAAGAAACTTTGTCATGACTTTTGTATTTCTAAAATATTTATATATATATATATATATATATTATAATTGGGTAAATTACACTTTGCAACCCTGTATTTTATACTAAATCTCACTTTAGTCTATATACATGAAATTTTGACAGCCAACCCCTTACATTTCTGGTCGAATCTCACTTTGGTCCCTGTAGATGAAATTATAAGAGTCAACCTTTTCATTTTTAGTCGAATCCCATTTTGGTCACTGCACAAATTTTAATGTCCCATTTCTGTTCCTGCATTGTTTAAGCCTTTAATAGAATCCAGTCATGTGACAAGTATGTGACTATAAAATGAGAGTAAAAGAGAAAAATATTCCCAATTTCCCACCAATACACCATTTGTCCCAAGTGATAAATACGTGAGAGTTATATAACATAATATATATATATGTTCATATGCTGAAAAATGGTAAAGAGGCAAGATGATAGAGCTTTTGAAATTAAAATTGGCAGTAGAGAAATTGAAGAGAAATAAAGAGGAATAGATGAAAATTCAAGTTTATCTCTCTAATTGTTCACCGTCTGTATTTTGTTTTAGGTTAATATAGTCATAATTTAATATATATTTTCTTCTTTCTATTCATCTTCATTTCTTTGCTGCCTTTTTTAATTTCAAAAGCTCTATTATCTTGCATCTTCGTCCCAATTTTCAGCATATGAACATATATATATAGGCCTCGTTTGGAAAGTAACTACTTTTTTGGATATTTGGCTATTTTAGTAGGCTATTTTAGTTTTTGTGTGTGGGAAGTTGGGTTGAATTTTTTGGTTAATTGTTGTATTAAAAAATATGTTTGAAATGATATTTGAGGCTAAAATGACATATTTGTCCCTAACCTTAGACATTCACGTTTTCAAAATTGGTCTAAAAGGGCAAAATTGTCATTTAGTACCTATGATAGTAGGCTGTCAACATGACAGTGGTTTAGGCTATCTTCTTATTCTTCTTCTTCTTCTTCTTCTTTTTAATTTTTTTTATTTTTTTAATATAGGTCAGTGGTTTAGGCTATTGTTTGAGACTATTTGGCTTTTTTAGTGTTTAATGCTATTTTATCTCCAAACCTGGGTTTCCAAACAACGCCATATTGTATTACATAACTTTCATGTGCTTATCACGTGGGACAAATTACGTATTAATAAAAAATTGAAATGATTTTCCTCTTTTACCCTCATTTCGTAGTGAAATACTTGTCACATGACTGGATACTACTAAAGACTTAAATAATGTAGTAACAAAAGGGGAATATTAATACTTGTATTGGGATCAAAGTGAGATTTGATGCAAAATTCAGGAGTACAAAGTATAATTTACCCTATTATGATTCTATAATTCTCACATTTTAACTGTTTCAAATAATTTTCATAATTATTATGTAGAAATCCATTTGTCACCATTTTTGTATTTCAAAAATATTTTTATACATATTATAATTCTATGATTCTCACATCTTAATTGTTTCAAATAATTTTTATAATTATTTTAAATTCCATACATGTTTATGTGCCCACATGTAGAAGTCTATTTGTCACAATTTTTGTATTTCTAAAATACTTTTATACATATTATAACTCTATGATTCTCACATCTTAACTGTTTCAAATAATTTTTATAATTATTTTTGAATTCCACGCATGTTTGTCTTGATTTATGTGCCCACGTGTAGAAGTCTATTATTCTATTTTATCTACTATATAGAATATAATGCATGTATATCTCAAATGATGTGCATGTTGTTATATTTTCCACAAATACCCATTATATCTACAAACATACTCTCCACTTTGAGTAAATTTCACATCACTTCTAAGTTCTAACTAAACAATTTTTCACAATCGCCAAACATCTCAAAAATTGCTAAACATTTTAGTCATACAAAAATTGTCTATTTGTTTGGAGTCAAATTGCTCACTACAGAAGCCCAGGAGCCATAAAATCACAACTAGCTCTCTCTCTCTCTCTCTCTCTCTCTCTCTCTCTCTCGCTTTCTGTGTAGTGAACAACATAAACACATGATGCTTCAGAAGCACCCAATAATTTTTCCTTTGTGTATTTCCTCTTATCTTGAATATAACCACGAGATTAATGTCGCTCAAAACCAGTAATTTGATACGTGACAGAATGATATTGGTTGAAGCCATCACTAGCTGGTTGGCCTTATTAATTGTCGTTACGTATTAACCTCAGTTCATTAATCAATGTTTAATGCCCTAATCTATGTAGACTTTCATTCTTCTCTCCTCCCCTAACCAAATTAAATTACTAAAAAAAATTATCTAATATTTTTCAATTTTCTTAGTAAAAAATATCAAATAAGTCTTACATTTTTTTTTTTTTTTGGTTTTTAAATAAAATTTCCATTAAAGTCCTCTTACTCTCGTACCATTTTTCCTTTTCCAAATTCATTGAATTAAAGGTGGAATTGGGTTTAGGTTGAATTTTTTAATAGTTCTTAAAAAAACTGTTTTCTTTCGAGTGGAAAGGGTCACGGGTTAAGTTTGAGGTGAGTTCAAAGGAATTGTTCTTGGCCTGTATCATTTTGTGGATGAAACAAATCGGGGATGGCAGGGGTGGGGTAGGAAACAGAGCAAATTAGGGGGTAGTAGAGATTGGGTAAGAGATAGGTTAATTTTGTGAGTTGAAGAATGATAATATTAATAAAAAAATTATAGATAATATGTTATATAGCGACTCCGGTTTTGACCCGACATTTTATTATGTTTCGGACTCGGGTTTCATGGTTCAATGTTGTTGTTCATCTCTTTTTTCCCTTGTTGTTCCTTGGATTAATCATTTGGATTGTAGTTGTGTGTTTGGAACAGGTTGGTTGCTTGTTTTTCCAAACTTTTGTTGCTTAGATTTTTGCTCCTCCGCTCGAGCGAAATTCTTGCGCTCGAGCGGGCTTTACAATTTTTCTCCCTCGCTCGAGTAGCCATTCTTACGCTTGAGCGAGATTTGCAAACTCTTAGTATTTTTGTAGACCTGCAAATACTGAAAGAGTGTATTCTACGCTCGACCAGTGTTTCCGACACTCGAGCGGGTAGGCGTTCGAGCATCCAATCTTGCGCTCGAGCGATGTCCTTCGTCTGCAAAACTCCTAAAAGTGTGTATTCAACATTCGAGCGTTACTTCTTACGTTGGAGCGGAATAATGTGTCTGACGCTTGAGCATCATTTTCTACGCTCGAGCGGACTGCGTATATAACAAATCGCGATGATGACTTTTTCATCACTTTTTCACTCTTTTCTCTCTCTAAAACTTTCCAAAAACCTAGATCTTGAGTTTCTCTTTCTAAAACTCATTTTCTTTACTATTTCACCTAGATCCATTGCGATCTTCACCCTAGTGCCTTTGAGAAAAAAAGTTCTCCGTTTTGATCTGAGTAGAAGTTGGGTTTGTGCATCTTTGGAGTTTCATTCTTGCCTTGCTCATCTTCTCTTTTTGAGGTAAGGATTTTCTACACTTTCATATGGTCTTTATCTTAGTTATTTGTCGTTGTGTAACAAAGGTGGGATTTGGGAGTAGTTTGAACAAACCTAGGGTTTGGGTATGAAATAAAAAGAGAGGTTTTTGGAAAATGGAAAATAAGTGGTTATGGAGTTTGAAAATGAGGTTGTATTATGTCAAAATTGTTGATTTTAGTACTTGGGTTAATATTTGGAAAAAGGGAAATTGTTAATTTTAGTACTTGGGTTGATATTTAGAAAAATGGGGAGTTTTTCCCTAAATTGGTCAAATTTGTTATTTTGTATAATTAACGGTAATTGACCTTGGTAATATGAAATTGGAGGATTATTGATATAAAGGATTGAGTTGACATGTGTTGTCTCTCACATATAGAAACTTGATTAATTTGTCTATTGAGAAGATTATATATCTGTTTAGAAATATCTGTGTTAGGCTATCGGTGGAGGATAGCTATGATTGTTGTAAAAATTGCATGAGGATTAGGTAAATTGAAACTAATTTCTTGTTAGTTGTCATTGAATATGACTATGCTTTAAATACATTGGATATGTATGATGTTTGGGAGGAGAAAGGGGATGTACTCCATGTTTTGAGAGGAGATTGAAGATGGACTCCATTGAAATTAAGTTGGCCAGAGTGTCTTGGGTGAAAGTCCCGAAACTGCATGTATACATGGGTACCGATCCCACGGACGAAATTTTCGTAAAATGGAAGATTGAAGTGTTTGTGTTGTAATTGTGTTAGTCGGAAAACCACTGAGTTATAGTCTCAGTTGGGTTGTTGAAAGATAATAAAATTGGCTCATGAATTGAAATGAACCGAAGGAAAACGGATTAAGATATGAACTTGGTATCTATGATTTTATAAGATGTGAATGTTTTGTCATAGGCATTGTATATGCACATTGCACTTATATCTTTGTTAAATCTCATATATTGTGCTAGATTATTCCTACTAGACTTTGGCTCACCCTATTTGGGAAAACTATTTTTAGGTACTGGTGACATGCATCCACCAAGGCAATAGCTTTGAGGGACTTTTGAGAAGCAAGAGCTTCTTTATTTTGTTTTATTCTTTTGTATAGCCAAGGGCTTTAATTGTATTGAGCTAGGCTTACTTTTGTGTAACCAAGCAATGACTTGGAAAGATGTAAGTCTATAAGGCATCTGACTATATGCTTAGTTTCAATTCTCTCAACATTATAGCACATGCTATAGATTCAGGATGAATATTAGTGAATGTATATTGCATGTGTTAACCTTTGTAAATGGACCTTGAACTCTGATGAATGAATGTATCTTATTTCTATTATTCTTCTGCTTATGAGTTGTATTTATTGCATAATTTTGAGGGCGTTACATGTTATATTACAAATAATGATTTATACTTGTGGTAGCGAAAAATTGAACCACCTTAACTGTGGCAGTGCTCTGACATGAACACGGTTGAACCTCACTTGAAACACTCAAGAAAATATGAAGAATTCGGCTGGTGAACAGCCTGGGGACTCTCCGATACTGAAGTTAGTAAACATGAAATCTATGGAATAAGAAAATATAAGAATAAGAGCACTCAAAAGTGGTGGTAATTAATTGTCTACCATTTTCCTCACTTGGTATGGCTTTATGTAGCCTTTAAAGTGACTATTGGAGTTGGTTTCACTTCTCCTGCCACTCTTTACATTCAACACACTTTTTGTGGGATCATGTTCTACTAGTGTGGATTTCTAGGAGTGGTTGGCCCATAAAATAAGGACCAAGCTTTAACTAAGTCCGGTCCACAGGGCTACACGTTCTAGACTTAGCTTTCTAGGCCTGGTCCTATTGACCTCTAACCTAGTCCTTTGGTCCTGGACCCGCATGTTTGGACCTAGACCTCTGGTCCTAGTCCCTTGGTCTTCTCTGGTCCTGGACCTTTGGATCTGGTGCTTTAGTCTTAAAGCCGCATGCTTGGACCTGGACCCGCATATTTGGACTTGGACCTCTAGTCCTGGTACCCTAGTCTTCTCTGGTCCAGAACCTCTACATTTGGTCCTTTAGTCCTGAATCTGCATGCCTGGACCTAGATTTGTGGTCTTATGGACCTATTATTTTGCTCATCAGAGTGTATCTGCTTGGTTTAATGCTACTATATGCAAATCTTGCTCGGATTTGGCACATTTTCTACTCGAAATGAAATTCTTTATTTCTGCCTTCCATAATTGCCCTCCAACTCCGACTTCTCTAAGCCCAATTATAGAGGAAAGTTGGAGTTCATCCAAGGTATAGAACCATCCATAGTAGAGCAGAAAAATTCAGCTATTGATTAACAGAATTCGTATACTTAAGAAATTTCAATGACATAATATAACTACAAGCCGTGCTGGATTGTCCAACTTTCTTGTACTTAAGGAATCATTAGAAATTGCGGCTAAATGAAATAACATAACTACAATCTGAGTTGGATTTTCTAACTTTCTTGTACTTTAGGGAATTGCTAAAAATTGCAACTAAGTGAAAAAACAATGACTATAATCCGAGCTGGATTGCCAAACTTTCTTATACTTAGGGAATTGCTAGAAATTGCACCTAAAGATCAAAACTATAGTCTGGGCTAGAATGTCTAACTTTCTTGTACTTAGGGAATTGTTGGAAATTATACCTAAGTGAAAGAACATAACTACAGTTCGAGCTGGATTGTCCAACTTTCTTGTACTTAGGGAATTGCTAGAAATTGCGCCTAAGTGAAAGAACATGACTAGAATCCACATTGGATTGTCCAACTTTCTTGTTCTTAGGGAATTGTTGAAAATTGTGCCTAAGTGAAACAACATCACGACAATCCGAGCTGGATTGTCTAACTTTCTTGTACTTAGAGAATTGCTAGAAATTGCGCCTAAGTGAAAGAACATAACTACAATTCGAGCTGAATTGTCCAACTTTTTTTTACTTAAGGAATAGTTAGAAATTACGCCTAAGTGAAAGAATACAACTATAATCCGAGCTAGATTGTCTAACTTTCTTGTACTTAGGCAATTGCTGGAAATTGTGCCTAAGTGAAAGAACATGACTACAATCTGAGCTGGATTGTCCAACTTCTCTTATATTTGGGGAATTGCTAGAAATTGCACCTAAGTGAAAAAACATAACTACAATTCGAGCTAGATTGTCTAACTTTCTTGTACTTAGGGAATTACTGGAAATTGCACCTAAGTGAAAGAACATAACTACAATCCAAGCTGGATTGTTCAACTTTCTTGTACTTAGGGAATTGTTAGAAATTGCTTCTAAGTGAAAGAACATGACTACAATTGAAGAAAAATTGTCTAACTTTCTTGTACTTTAGGAATTGCTGGAAATTGCGCCTAAGTGAAAGAACATAACTACAATTCGAGCTGGATTATCCAACTTTCTTGTACTTAAGAAATTGTTGGAAATTACGTCTAAGTGAAAGAGCATAACTACAATTCAAGCCATATTGTCTAACTTTAATCCCTTTGAACCAATAGTTGTTCAGAAATTTTTAGAACTTGCTGTATTGGTCAATCCTAATTAATAGATCAATAACTCATCTTGTTGGTTTCTTGGAAAGGGACTACCATAACTTATATTCTAGTGACAAGCCATGCTTAAATATGGCCATTGCTACTTGGTTTGAATAGTCCTCCTCGACTTCATAAAAGGTCTTCTAGTAGAGTTGAGAGTATTGCTTGAGGGTTTGATTAATAGTTTTTTGCAGTGAGAACAAAGCATTCACCTCCTTAGCACGCTTGACGTTGATCACAAGGCGCTTCACATAACTCTCTGACAACTATTGCCAGTTGTCAATAAACCCTTCATGAAGCTTGTCAAACCATTGGCTAGCTATTTTCCTTAGGCTTGATGGAAATACCTTGCACATGAATGCCTTATTCCTATTTCAAAGGGACATTACACGGCGATAGTGACAAAGATGGTCCAAGGGATCAAATCGACCATTATAGAGCTCAAACTCTAGGATGTTAAAATGTTTTGGAGGCTCCATTTTTGGAGGCTCCATGTTAGTAATCCTCCCACTGAAATGAGAAGTGATCGGAGTAGGCCTCATTTCTATTGTCCAGACCACAATTCCTTCAAATGCTCTTTAGACAAGTGCTGAACTCCACTATTCTATTCGGATGGGTGTCGGAGAGTGTAGTTTTGTTTGGACAGGTGTTGGAGCACCTCATTTTGCTCGAATAGGTGCAAGAGTGGGATGCTTTGCTCGAACGACTATTGGAGCACGCTGTTATGCTCGGATAGGTATGAGAGCCTGACGTTCTGCTCGAATAGGTATAGAAGCAAGATGTTCTACCCCAATAGGTACAAGGGCAGGATGTCCTGCTCGAACTGGTGCAGGAGCACGCTATTTTGTTCAGATTGTTGTAGGAGCAGGATGTTCTGCTCGAATAGGTCCTGAAGCAAGATGTTTCGTTCGAACAAGTACAAGAGCAAGATGTTTTGCTCAGATACTGCTCGGTCTGAATTGATTCATGCTTCTTTTTTCTTTCTTTTTTTTGAGCTAATTCTGGTTGCTTGATTCAAGTTAATTTTGGTTGCTCAATTCAAGATGATTTCTAGTCCTGAGTTGTCCTTTATGTTGGCAGGAAGGCATTTTTATAGGGCGATGTGCTGCCTTTTAAACTATGATTGAATTTGACTTTGCTTCATAGTTCTTACCTATTCGGACAATTCTTGGAGTCGTTTTTCCATTATATTGATGACTATGTCTCTATAAACTAACTCATGCAGCAAGATGTTGCATTCTGCTTGGTTTTCATGGGCTGGTTGTGAACTTCATGCTCATGTTGTTCACATGGAGCTTCAATGTCTAACGGGCGCCTCTGCTGAACCTGAGAGGATAAAACATCACGTTCTTCACCGGTTGGTAGAATGACATTTTCTGGCGCCATTGATGATTGAAAAATGAATGAGCTGAAACTAGCAGAAGGTAGAAAAAAAAAAATTTTCATTTCAAGTTTCGCATAGACAATGCCAACTTCGGGGGGAGGGGGGGCAAAAAATTGAACCACCTCAACTGTGGTGGCACTCAGGCATGAACACGGTTGAACCTCATCTGAAACAGTTAAAAAAATATGAAAAACTTGGCTGATGGGAAGCAATAGGACTCTCCAATGCTTAAGTTAGTAAACTTGAAAGCTATAGAGTAAGAAAATTTAAGAATAAGACCAATCCAAAGTGGTGGTAATTAATTGTCACAACCCAAACCTGCCCCTATGGGTTTAGCATCGCAACCGGCCAGTAATCCTTGGATTACCAAAGGCCTCTTGACAGATTAACATATAGATAGGGGCTGCGGAAGCAAATACATAAATATAGTTGTCTATTGAGTTGTGCAGACCTATATGAGACAGAATATTTAAAACTTTATATACATATCCAAAAGTCATTCATACATTATACCCACACAATAGTATCTTAAGTATAGCCAACGAAACAAACAAGTCATATATACAGAAACAACAGAACTTGAAACACATGACACTTCAGGAATCTCCACGTGAGGCACAATGGTTGGCTGACAACAGAACATAGGTCCTGACAAAACCTTCAAGCTCAATCTCCAGAATGCCCACCTATACGTATATATACACACAGTGAGCTAAAGCCCAATGAATAACATTAAGGTAAAGAGGTTAGTGAACGAAATCCAAACATGTCATAAGCGTAAAACAGATCATAGCATAACAATTCTCAACTCTGAACATAATAATGGTACATCCCATAAAACACATCACATATCGTCTTCCGACTAGAGTAATCGGTTCCGAATACCGATTAAACACATATCACCCCAATGAAGTAGCTAACGAGATCTCGTAATCACATATGTGTCATGGACCCGCATTTACATGTCGTCTCCCATGACTTGGGACTATCTATGGATGCCATAATAGATTTCAAACATAGGACATTCGTTCACATAAACAATATCATTTCAGAAATCATAACTTATCATAACTCGTTTAGAACATAATTCATATCAACATATCTTTATAGAAATGTTACTCACAGTGGTTCCTGTAAATGGTCAATTGATCCTTGAGTCTTGACCTACAACCACAAGGTACATAACACAAACATATTGTATCATTATACATTCATATCGCCATCACTGCTTAGCTTTCCTTACATAAGTTTCTTGCTTATCGCATTGTTCAAAACACACTCTTGTAATCTCTTAACTTAGTACATTCCTTTTCTTAGTGTGTTTCTTATCCATAACCTCATTACTATGGCTTAATTAAGTCTTAGGAATGCCTAAGATGCAATAAGGATGCCAAAATGCATTGGAAAACACTTAGTCAAATTTCTGAAAACAGGGTCCCTGCTCGAGCGTAGCTTTCCTCGCTCGAGCGGACATGCAAAATGTGAATGGTCGCTCGAGCGCAGATTCCCCCACTCGAGCGGTCTGCAAAGATATGAAACTTCTGGGAGCTCGCATTTCACGCTTGAGCCGACTTCAGGTCGCTCGAGCGAAAGTGCACGCACTCAGAGTGGTCGCTCGAGCGTGAACTCATACGCTCGAGCGTATGTGCGAATTTTGGAATTTTCAAATTTGATCACCAAGCTCAAAACTCGAATTTAACTCTCCAAAACACATCTCTTGGGCCCTAAAACTTGAGATAACATAGTAAACTTGCAAAATATGAAGAATTAAGGATTATTTCATAAAATCATGGCCTAAGAGTTTGCCAATAGCTCACAATTCATCTTGAAACTCAAGAAGCAAAACATGCATGTAAAATCTTTCAAGTTCTTTTCTTCAAAACTCATGAAACTAGCAATTTGAGCTCATAAGCTCCATGCATGTAAGAAATTCCTTCTCAAAACATGAATTCAAGTGATCAAACATGGTAATTCTAACATGCATGCACCAAACAACTTACCATAATAATTTAGATACTCAAAATCAAATTTAACATATCAAAACTCATCTCTAATGGCATGGATGATGCTTAAACATGAGAATTCTTAACAAATTCATACATTCTAAGCTTATTTTATGCATTTAAATACATAATCTTCATGTTGATAACTTAGATTTATAAATTAGGGGTTGAATTCATACCTATGGTCTTGAATTAATTAGATTCTTGCACAATATTGATGAACTCAAGCAAAATCTTCAACTTCTACCTTGAATCTACACTTTCTCTCTCTAAAATGGAGTCTCTCTCACACTAGGATGTAAATCTCAGATTTTTGCACTCAAAGATGGGCAAGGATGAGTTCAAATGAGCTTAAGGGCTCATATTTATATTTATGATGCTATAATACATTAATTGGAACATTAGGCTAACAAAACACAATTTAATGAATCAGACTGAATCAATTTTTTTTTTAAAAAAAAAATTGCCATAGTGTTCTAAAAATTCCAAATAACATATTAATGTAACTAGTTTCGGTTTCGGATGCCGAGAAGGCTTTCAATTTTCATATTAAAGTGGAGTTCCAGACAGATATTTCTACAAGTAACAGGTAGAAAGCCAAAGAACATGCAAAATACATAATAAAGACCTAATTTATTTTATCCACTTAATTAATATCCTTAATTATGGATTTGTAGCTAGTTGCGGATCGGGGTTGTTACATTAATTGTCTATTTTTTCCCCTCACTTGGTGTATATAGCCTTTAAAGTGACTATTGGAATTGGTTCCACTTCCCTGCCACTCCTCATGTTCAACTAACATTTTGTTGGATCATGTTCTACTAGTGCAGATTTCTAAGAGTAGTTGGCCCATAAAGTAAGGACCAAGCTTTGCCCAAGTTTGCCCCTTAGGGCTATGCCTTTTGGACGTGGCTTTCTGGGGTTGGTCTTTTGGGTCTCTAGACTTGGTCCTCTAGTCTGGATTCGTATGTTTGGACATGGACCTCTGGTCCTGGTCTCCTAGTCATCTCTGGTCTTGGACCTCTGGATCTGGTCTTCTAGTCCTGAACCTGCATGTTTGTACCTAGACTTCTCGCCTTCTCTGGTCCTAGACCTCTGCATCTGGTCTTTTAGTCCTAAACCTACATGTCTAGACCTAGACCTAGACCTCTAGTCCTGGTCCCTTGGTCTTATGAACCTACTAATTTGCTCGTCAAAGCATCTTTGCTTGGTTTAATGCTACTATGTGCAAATCTTGCTCAGATTCTGCACATTTTCTACTTAGAATGAAACTTTTTATTTTTGCCTCTTACAATAATTAATGAATATTATAAGATATAAGATATATAAAATAAATGAGCAAAAATTAATAGTAAGAATAATATTTTAATATTTTAAATTTATTATAATGAAAAAAATTAAATTATATATATTATATATGTATAAATATATCTAATGAATATAATAGGGGCGGGGGGAAGCAAAACTCATACCTGCCCCACCTTTTCATTGGAGCAGGGAAAACCCTTGCAGAGTGAAGCAGGATATGTAGTGGGAGCAAAGCGGGGGAAAACGACCATGCGTACTTGTGAGTGAAAAAAATTGATGTAATATTTAGCATTTTTAGTTGATGACAAATAGTTTAGTACTTTTCTTTTGTTTTTAAATTTTTTTTCTATTACCCCAAATGTCCATTATGTGCAGTTTGATAACTTGACATTTTCACTAAAATAGCTGACAAGTATAAAAAAAATAAATTAAAAAAAGTCAAAAATCTAAATCATAGTTTTCGATACAACTAACAAAAACCATTATCAAGGAAATTAGCCATGTTTCATTTAATTTTCAGAAATTTATTTCAAAATTTTTTTCTAAAAACATTTTTTTACAATTCATAAAAAAGTCAAAAAACACTATATAAAAAAAATAAAATAAAAAATCAACTCGCAAACGAGACTGACAGGAAGGATTTATACTTTTAAAATTTGAGATAGATTTTTACATATTGGTTGTGAAACTATTTAACACATAATCTTGTTCTTTATCTAGACTTTAGTTATGAAAAAGATAAAACAGTAAGATTAAAGCATGACACAGAATTGAGTCTTCTCTCCCAAAAATCTTATTTCTGTTCCCCAAAATCTTATTCTTCCTATACGATCACACGTTGTCATGAACTTCATTAGAGACAAATAAACTAGGCACACAGGCTTTCTTATTCAAAAATCACTATCCCTCACAATTTGTGTCACTATATTTTTCTCCCTTGTCATTTAGCTTGGTTTTCAATGGCAAACGATCCAATAGTACACAAAAAAATGGGAAAAAACATTAGAATAGAAGATCCAACGTGGAAATTGTATGCATTTGTAGTTGTGGATTGTTGAAGATTTGGTTCTCTTAATTGGAAGTTTCAATTACAATGCTAACAGCTAGCTGTGAAGAAAGACACGAAGAAGATGTTTAGACATATTAGAGTTATGCCTTTCGCGCAAGGAACCTCTAGAGTAGATTTCTTATAGTAGTTCCTAGAGTATTGCCAAAAGAACGTTGTTTTGGATTAAAAAATAAATAAAATTAACAAAACATGCAGAGAAAGAGAATGAAAATAAATGAGGGATCCCGTCAGAGCCAACCATCCCCAGCCCCGCTAGTCCCCTCCTTTCCTCCTAATTTCTAGCCACCCCTAGCTTGGATCTCACAAACTCTAGAGAGAGAGAGAGAGACTCACCATCTCATATTTGATTGCAAATTTTATTAATTAGATTACAGGTACGACGGATATTCAATTCGACGAAATTGACTTATTTTTAATATTGAGAGGGGTTGGGAATCATAATTTCAAGTATGAAAAAAAATAATAATAAATGGTTATGTTACTAATTTAATTGGATAACTAATCCTACACTAATTCATGGGATTAACAAGGCCTCATAGTTCAAAAGAAAGGATGGATTGTTTGAACAAAATTCTTTGTATTTTTGAGTCCTTGTTCCCTTAATAGGTTTCATTTTTATACATGTCTGCTTGGCTTATTTGTTCGGAATTTGAACACAGAGTTGAGTTTGTATTATGCATTAGGAGAAATTGAGTGAGTTTAGTCTATACACGTCTTTCATATTTTTAAAAGAAACCTAAATATTGCATTTACATTGATTGAATTTGAAGCTTGGAGAATTATATGCGTGTTGTTGATGTAACTAGTGAAGATTTTTTTTGGGTGAATAAAAAATCAGATATAAAGGTACAAGTGTGAGATTGGATAGATGTGGCAAATCCGATTACGGAATTGGGTGTTGAGTAGTTAGGATATTTGCGTTTTGGATTTTTTTGTAAGTTTTGTGCTTGATCTTGATTATAGTATTTCTGTCCATGTTTATTTATTATTATTTTTTCCATTTTGGATTTTTTCACGTAATTTCTTGATTTGATTGATTTTTCCTTTTTTGCACGTTTAATTAACTTGGAATTTGAATTAAATCAACTTAGATTAAAAGATTCATGGCAATTTTAAATTGAAAAATAACAAAGGCTATAATGCTCATTTAACTGAAAACTTATTTTTGAAAATTGTCTTCTCAGGTTCCATGCTAAGAAGGATGTAGATTACAAGGGAATGATTCCATCTTGAGAGTCAATGGCTTGAAACTAATACTTCATTTCATGGAATTAACGTCAACCTTAATGATTTGTTCAAAGTATAATTGAATTACGAAGCCCTCAACTCTTTGGCCCCATTTGATAGAGCCGTGGGAAAGTGATTATAACTTATAACTATGAACATAAACTGATTTTTTACTTATAAATTAAACTTCTGCTCCCCCAGGATAAGTTGATTTTTGACTTACAAAAAAGTTATAAGCTGTATTATTAAGCTGAACCAAACACATCAAAATAGCTTAAATTAAGCTAAAAACTGAAATAAGCTGAAAATAAGCCCTACCAAACAGGGCCTTTGTGGGAAGGAACAAAAAAAAAAAAAGAGAGAGAGAGAGAGAGGACGGAAAGACAAAAAAGATTCAACCAAAGTTTTTGTGGACTTAATTCATATTTCCGTAAGCATTGTGTTGTGATTTAATAATGTGTATTGATTGATTGGAAATGAAGGGAGTTACTGGGCATTTTCAACAAATGCTGTGGAAGGGATTAACAAGATTGTGACTGGCGATTTGATCTCGCTATCAGAACAAGAGCTAGTGGACTGTGATAAATCTTATAACGAAGGATGCGATGGGGGTCTCTTGGACTATGCTTTTGAGTTCATCATCAACAATGGTGGTATTGATAGCGAGGAAGATTACCCCTATAAAGCTAGAGATGGGACATGCGACCAATACAGGGTTTGTATCAAGTTCTTTAATTGAGTGATCAAGAAAAATTTACATGGTGAAAAAAACAAGACTTCATATCATTCTTTGTGAATGAATTATTGTTTATACAGAAAAATACAAAGGTTGTTAGAATTGATGATTATGAAGATGTTCCTGAAAACAACGAGAAGGCATTGCAAAAGGCAGTGGCAAATCAACCCGTTAGTGTTGCCATGAAGCTGGTGGCATGGCATTCCAATTCTATGACTGTAAGTTTCTATCTTGGTTTTTGTTTGGAAGTTTAGATGATGATGATGATAAATCTTTTAATTAGTTGAATTTAGAAAGCCTGCATCTTTAGAAAATTGCAGTTGTGTGTAGATTATTTGTACATGACATAAAGATTGTTATCCAATTATATAAACATTTGTGCTGCTATGATATTTTTGTTCTAGTGAAAACAATTGCTTCACTCATGAGGTTACATTTTATAAATCCCTCCATGTCCCAAACGATTCAACAATCCATCAGACATGAGTTCGATGGTATTTATTGTCGATGACCATATTGCCTTACACTGACTACTTGACTACAAATTTTTTGAAATTCCTCTTCGAACACAAAGTAAAGGCATTGAAACAGCACAGTGGTAAGTTGTTGGAAGTTGATGAAATACCTGAGTAATCTAATCCTTCATTTATTTACTATATCTTCAGGGCATATTCAGGGAAATGCAGGACAACGCTAGACCATGGTGTTACTGCTGTTGGATATGGTACAGAGAATGGTGTGAAATACTGGATTGTCAAGAATTCATGGGGTGCAAGCTGGGGAGAGAGTGGCCACATCAGGATGGAGCGTAATGCGGGTTACACTGGAAAATGTGGAATTGCAATGGAGGCCTCTTATCCTATCAAGAATGGTCAAAATCCGCCAAACTCTGGCCCATCTATTTTGCAACAAATAAAAAAAATGACAAAAAGATAGATCTATTTTGAATAGATAGAAAAAAATAAAAATAAAAATTATTGATGATGATGATGATGAAGAAACAGATTGCAACAAATAAAAAAATTAAAAAAAAAATTAAAAATTGAGAGATAAGACAGATATGTTTTGAATTGACAGAAAAAATAAAATAAAAATTGAACACATAATAAAATTTGGACAAATATTTGAATAGATAGCGGGAAAATTGAACAGATAGTAAAAAAATTTGAACAAATAGATATAAATTTAAACATATAGAAAATAAATTGAACATATAGATATAAATTTAAACAGATAGTCAAAAAAATTAAACAGATAAATTAGAGGATAAAATTAGAAACTAAATATTCTTTAAAACAAACAAAAAGATTTTTCACTAAACTATTTCACAAGGGTGAATCCATCATCAATAAAAAAATATCTACTGAACCTAATGACTTGTACCCTTTTTCGGTTGGGCTTTTTAATAAATTTCTCTAATATAAAATCCAATTCTCTTATTACATTATTGTAGATGAATAAATCTAAAAGGAATTAACTTTTTCTTGTTCCCAATTACGGTGTGCCACCTCAGCCAGTTGGCAGTATCTCTTTCTTGTTCCCAATGCCAATCCGACCCATCCTTCTTTCTCTATAGCTTCACAATATATATTAACACTATTTCAATACAAACCCAGAACATGAATGGAGATCTCCATCCACAGGATCACCACCATTAAACTCACTCCACCACCGAACCCACCTCCAACTTCCCCACAGTACCGCCCTATGCATCTTCCCTCTCTCTTCCATTCAGACAACATTATTATGACCTCTCTATTAACAATCAAAGGTGTGAGTTGCTTTAACACTTGCTTGTCAGTTGTTCTTCGAGTTTGATTGAGAAGAACTAAAGAGTAGTGTAAAAAATGAAAAGTACCGAGTTATTAAAATATCAAGTAATCGACTCTAATCATCACTAGAAGAATTTTGGTTAATTCATCCGTAATACTAGCTACTGAGTTTAATGTTGGTGGTGATTAGATTGTGGTGGTGTTGATAGAGGGTTTGGTGGTGGGTTGTTTTTGTGGTGGTAGCGTTGGAACAGCGGTTGGTGGTGGTGTTCGGCTGTTGGGAATAGACAATGAAGTGGAAAGAGGTGATAGTGTTTGGTGGTGAGGGTTGGGGTAGGCAGAGAAGGAGATGGTGCCGGAGGCGGATGTGGCTGTGGTTGATGCCAAGGGAAAGAGCAAGGCTAGGAAGATATGCCATGAGAAACACGGAAGAAGAGAATGTTAGGATGTAGCACCAACTTCTCGCGGAGCTCAAATGCTTGAAACAAGAGACATTTTTCAAGTTGAACATTGAACCAATTTAACTGCAACTTGTCAATAGAAACACCATCAGTGCCATAATCACAGATACTAAAATACAAACAATTATAAGCATACATATATACATGAGTACAGAGAGACTTTGGTAATGGCTTCCCTCAAGGCATCACTCTAAAGCTTACTGTAGAAGAGGAAAAAGCAGCTGCGTTAGAAAGGGTAAAAATGGAAAGTAGCAATAGAGACACCTGCATTTCTAAAATGTAAAAAGAGCAAATGAATGCATACTAGTTGTTCGAATTAGATGACTAGAAAGTGTAAATGCACTGACTTTGATACAACGTAGCCATAAATTTTTTTAAAAAAAATGCTAGTGCATAGAATACAAGAAAACTATAAAATGTGTTAATCTGGGTATAAACTAGAGCATCGCCTAAAAATCTACGAAAAATAAATAAATAAATAACAACACACATTGAAATTCTGAAGATTACAACAGCAATAAACTAACAAGTTCCACTTTCTAAGAAAGATCAATGAATACTTTAAATCCCAGTCTCAATCATAAAGAAAGATCATTTTTTTTTTGTTTTTTGAGTTGATGGCAAAAATCTCAGTCATACCCACATCACCCAACTTCATATTAAATGCATTCAACCATGAGCAGCAAAATAGACCCTAAGATTAATAAAGTTACAAAATTTATACAAACAATTTAGAAAAACAAATACACTTCGTTACAATTTTTGGAGTGAATTGGACACCATAAACAGAACCAAAGAAACCCCAGATAACAAAATCAGAAATTGGCATACCTCATGGCTGAAACTTTTTCCTTTCTTCAGATTTATGTACTGTCACCACAACAGAAACCACAAGAAAAAAGAATCAATTTTTATGCAATAAGAAGAACATTTTCCTTCTGATTCAACCAATTTAAGTCAAAATTTAATATTTCATCTATAAAGATCATCTATAAAGATTAAATGAAGAAGCCAAAAACAAAACACAGCAAAACAAAGATCCAAAGGTAAAACCCTGAGAGAGAGAGAGAGAGAGAGAGAGAGAGAGAGAGAGAGAGAGAGTACCTGAGATGAAAACCCTAGACTAGGACCTTGAAAGAGGAAGACAATAAAAAAAAAATCAAGGTAATTTACAATTATGTACCTGGGCTGAAATAGCTTGAGTGACTGAAAATCAACACACAGAAAGACAAATATTATATCCAACAAAAATTATAATTAATTACTAAAAATCAGCGTAAAAGACATTTGATGAACACAAACTAATTAAAATTCAATAGCCATTTTAAGTTCTAAATTTGCAGAGCATATTCATGCATGTGATTTGCAGGACGAATTCTATATATATATGGCTATCGAAGTAAGGTCTAATTATTTTTATAGAGCAGCAAAATACAGGAGATTACAACCTTATCACATTGCAATAAACTGGAGTACCCTCTCAAAGTTTCCTAACCAGTGAAATACAGCTGTGCTACCAACAAACAAGAGTCTTTTGTTGCAATAGGTAAAAACATTCACACCAGTAAATGAAAAGGTGCCATGAATTCCAGAAGTCTTTTGTTGCAATAGGTAAAAACATTCACACCAGTGGAATGCCTTTGATGTTCCTAATACCTAAGGTTTACATTTATTGCTCTGTTTGTATTTTTCATTTATCGACATGTCTATTCAAGGGGAATGCCTAACCATATTTCTTAGAAACTGAAAATTAGCAAAGTCATCTGAGGAATGACTTTGATGTCCCCAATACCTAAGGTTTACACTTCATTGCCCTGTTTTTATTTTTCATTTATCGGCCGTCTATATTCTAGAGAATGCCTATGCCTAACCATATTTCTTAGAAACTGAAAATAGCCAAAGTTGATTAAACCAAAAATTTACCTTGGATTGGAACCTAGTCAAATAAAAAAAGCGTTCAATTGTTGGCTCTCCTTGTTTCAACTCATTGTATGCTTTTCCCACGCCCTGCGTGATTCTTCAAATTCAGATTGAAAAACAAGACAGCTCCTCAAAGGCTGAAGCATAATGAGAAACAGAAAGAACTAGTAGCAAAAGGTATCTGCATTGGTTATCAAGAAAATATTAGATAACAATAAGTTCCAGAACCATTTCCATCTTATCAATGAAATGAAATAAACAAATTTGACCCAAATCAGCATGTAGTTTATGCATCTTGTCTTTTTTCATGCATCAGACCAAGATACTAGAACCCAGCTACATAATGTGGAATCCAAATATTAGGGACTGTATTATTTCATCAAAATTTTAAAATCTTGCTTATTAAAAAAATAAAAAAATAAAAGCTATTTTCCAAGAATTCGACCATGCTGGCACTGTAAAAGTATTAATTTCCTCACGGTTACGACTACACTTCAGAAAATTAGCTAAATGAAAGCCCTTCAATCAGGGGGGGAATCTGGATAGAGATAGATGGGGATCAAAATCAGAGCCTGCATATAAAATAATCAATTGAAAGACAGTGTTTTATGATCTTTACTCCCTTCATTTTTTAGGGTTTATGGATCAATTATAGAATTAATTTATGGATCAATTTAGGGATTCGATTTTGTATTTTCTTATTTTTAGTTTCAATTGAAAGACAGTGTTTTATGATCTTTACTCCCTTCATTTTTTAGGGTTTGCCTATAAAATATTCGAAAGTATCAGACAGTTTTTTACTTCAGTTCAAAATAAATATATACATATATATATATATATATATATCTCAATATCAGAGAAAGGGCATAGAAATTGACTAATCAAAACAGATCTGGAAAATTAGAAATCTGAGTTACAAAACATATGCATATATATATATATATATATAGGTCCGAAATGATGATAACTTACAGATTTGTGAATAGAAGGAGAGAAACGCAAATTTGGTATAATCAACCTTCAAATCCTGCTCGAAAGCCCTCAAAAAATTTCCACGGAGAGCCTTCAATTGAGTAGAGAGAGCAAGGAGAGAGACTTCAAACGTACATCTTCATCGACAGCTTTCAGTGCAGAGAGAGAGAGAGATCAGTGGAGAGAAAATTCGCGAGAGAGAGTGAGCGATGTTGCATCTGTTAACCCTCTTTAACGTTTAATTGAATTGACGGTGAAATTGCGTTCTAAGACAGCGTTTTTTGAAACGTTGCGATTGGTTGACAATTAACGGCGTTTGGAAAAACGCCATAAAAAAAACGTTACAATATCTCCTTTCCATTGTAGTGGTTATAGTGGTAGTGGTGGTGGTGGTGGATGGATGGAGTCCTAGGACATTGGCTAAGGCCAAGACTGTTGCGCTTCTGCTTCTGTCTCTCGTGGGCCTTGTGGTTTTGGAACCAGTAAAACACATTTTTTTCCTTCAATCTTTCCATATTTCCAGAGTTGGGCTGTGATTTGTTATATTTGTTGTGCATTTGGAGTCCGCATTCCACCCCTCTAAAGCATCTCTAGTATCCCTATTTGTTCTTGTGTCGGATTCCACCTAGTCCCACTAGGGTGTGTCAATGTCTCCACCACTTACAATAAGCAACCAAAATTTTCAGATTTTGTATGCAATATCTTCTTGATTTTTTGCTTACGCATGTTATCTTATTATTTGTATGTGTTTATTTAGTGATTTCATTCATCACCAAAAAAAATGTTAGTTAAGTTCAGGTTGTTTGGTTTATAAAGATGGCACATCGAGTTTGACTTGAAATGTAATGTATGGATAGATAGATACAATATATGGAAAGGGAAAATTGAGTATGATTAATCTCACACCCTGATTGGATTGTATGATCTTGTGGTGGTCAGAGGAGTATCCAAGGTTTCTGGTTGGTCCAATTTTAGGTCTAATGAAGTTCCTGAGATTGAAAGCGGGGGTGACAATGTCGTTGTTGGCCAGCTTGGGAGCAAGAGGGTGAAATTGCTCCATCCCGACCTGCAGAGCATGGGCAAGAGGTACATAACTTGCGGGATCAAAAGGAAGAAATTGCCCAGCCATCAATGAGTCTGTCACAAGCAACACAATGGCCAAATAGTGAGAAATGATGTGAAAGATGGTAACCATAGTAAAAAAGTACAGAAAATGGGTCAAAAATTCAAAATGCATGGGTGTTTTAATATGGGACAATGATGATAATAAAATAACATGCAAGGGCAAAATATTCACAAACATATAAGGAAACACCCTGGGCATTCATGGAAATAGTTGAAAAGTCACCGAAAAGCTCGCGGAAATTCATAACAACATGCAACAATGGAACAAAAGCCGGGAAAGTCAAGGAAATAGTTGGAATACTTGAGAATGATCGAGAAGTGGTCGAAATTGGAAACCCTTTGGTAAAAACGGAGGTCGTAGAGCAAGGAACCCAAAAAGTAGAATGGAACACCGAACCATCAGATGATGAGAGGGCACCGAGGTCGAATATAAAGGAGCTAGGGAGGAAAAAGAGGGGTTTTTGAAAGTGGTAGTGACGGAAATGAAGCTTGGAAGGAAATTTAAACCCTTCAGGTCGTGGCAAGTTTGTTCACGCTGGCCAATTGTGCGTGTGCATATCGGCCTGATATACATGCGCACATCCTATGTTGCTACACGTATGGTCCACATGCCTCGTACTGTACATATGGTCAACCTATGGCACCTATTGGACATCCTCAAGGCACAGGTATATCCTAAACTCAAGCTCAAGCATTGGCACACCTTTCGAGACACATCATGTTAATTGGGAATTCAATCATCTATCCATGGCATCACACAACACTAACACACAAATCAGTTGGCACCCACATGGAAAGTGAACCCTTAACTTCCCCCCAACTGGGTTATTAATTGGAAAGAAAAAATATTTTCAAAATCACACTTGGCACTAGAAAATTGTATGGTTAGAATTCCCACCATGGTAACTCAAAATCTAAACAAATTGAGAACTTTAAAAACTGCATTTAGGAAAGTTTTAAAAATTAGCACTTGGCAAATCTTGGAAATTTTTGAAAAGACTTGGAACTACTTAGGACACAAATGTAAACCCTCATGCCTCATCGATACGAGCATGGAATGACACTCAATAAATCCCCATGCCTTGTCGATTCGAGCATGGAAGAGCAATCAATAATCCCCCATGCCTCATCAATACGAGTATGGAATGACACCCAATAAACCATGATGTCTCGTCGATACAAGCATGGAATGGCACCTAATAAACCCTCATGCCTCGTCGATACGAGCATGAAATAAACTCTGTTAGGTCCCTACGTGTTGCCAATTCTGCGAACAAACATTGGTTTTAAAGTTGTTATTTTTCCTGGTGTTTTGGCTTGATCACTCGAGCGGTGAAAGTTGCGCTCAAGCGGAGAAGCTATACTCTCAGAAGTTTTACTCATCTGCAAAAGTACTAGGAGTTGAGATTTTACACTTGAGCACAACTTTCACCGCTCGAACGAAGACCCTGAGTTTAAGTCACACTGCTCGAGCGGCCATTCCTGTGCTCGAGTGGTGATCGCGAATTTGACTGCTATAAAGTTGCCATCAAGTCAGTCTTTAGGGTACGGCTTCCAGATTTTCTTTTTGGGTTTTAGGGTTTTCTTTTGGAAGTTCTTTGTTTGTTTCCTTTGATATCTATGAGAGGTTAGACTATGAATTGAATGGTTTATATCAAAGGGTTTCGTGGGTGATCTTTTAATTCAAAGTGTTCTTCTTTGATGGAATCTGAAGATTCGAGCGTGAAGACTTTGAAGGAGTTCGAAGCTGCTCGTAGTCATGGATTTGACGTGGATGTTGTGGATTCGACATCAAGTTAATCAATTCCGAGACGAAGGCGTTGGTGAAAGAGACACGGATTGTTGAAGACAATTTTACGGAGTTTGAGTAAATTGTTTGGTAAATTTGTGGTGGATTGATTAGTGACGTTTCGCCCGTGGTTTTTTTTTATTTTTTTATCACAATTAGAGGCACTCCAACTGTGATTTTTTCCACGTAAAAATTGTTTGTGTCGATTTATTAATTGTAAAACAACAATCTAAATCACTTTCGTACATGCTTGATGATTTAGACTGTTCGTTTTGATTGTTTAGGAATTGGTGCAACTAAATCTATTACGAATTACAAATCACGTAGTTTTTTCAATTGGTATTAAAGCAGGTCACTCTTTGTTTTTAATAAAACTATAGGAGTGTGATTTTGTGTGATTCGTGTCATGGATTTAATTCACGAAGGTAACTTGACCCATAGACCTCCGTTACTTGATGGAACAAACTATTTTTATTGGAAAGCTCGTATAAGGGCATTTTTAAAATCTATTGATGAGAAAGTTTGGCACTGTGTCATCTCTGGGTGGAGTGAACCTATTGTCACCATTGATGGTGTTGATATCCTTAAACCTCTTGATAAATGGGACGCAATTGATTATCAAAACTCAAGTTGGAACAGTAAAGCGCTCAATTCTCTCTTTTGCTCCATCCCATTAGAAGAGTTTCGTCGTATTTGTATGTGTGAGGTAGCAAAAGAGGCTTTGGACATTCTTGAAACTATTCATGAGCGTACTACTGTTGTTAAAAGATCAAAACTTCAATGTCTCACCTCTTCTTTGAAACTTTTTTTATGCGAGATGATGAGACATTTGATGATTTTTATGCCAAACTTAGTGACATCGTGAATTCCTGTTTCACACTCGATGAAAAAATACTTGAATCTAAAGTTGGAAAATTTTTGAGTCCTTATCCGATAGGTTCCAATCAAAAGTGACAGCTATAGAGGAGGCTCGGGATGCTGAGAACCTTAAGTTTGATCAATTGGTTGGAAACTTGCAGACTTATGAAGCCCATCAAATTTCTAAGAAAAAGTAAAAAGATAGTGTGACTTTTACTAGTGCTCATGAGATTGCTAAGAACCTTGAGGTAGAAATTGATCTAGAGTTTGAAATGACGGCTATGTTTACCAAACAGTTTTAAAAAAAAAAATAAAAGAAAAAAAAAAGTCTAATTTCAAGGACTCTAATTCAAAACATAAGAGTAATGAAAAATCCAAAACTTTTCCACCAAAAGTTGCTCCGAAAGCTGAGAAGAAAAATGTGAGAGGACAAGGTGTCAAGTGCTATGAATGCTAAGGGTTTGGACATATTGCACTCGAATGTCCATCGAAAAAGAACCACAAGAAAGTCTACACAGTGACTTGAGATGATGAAAGCAGGTCAGAGCAGGAAACTGAAGAAACTAAATTTGGTGAAGATGGAGATAGTACCTATATGGCATTCTATTATAGCTTCACTCAATCAACTCCAAAGCCAATTGAGTCTGCTCGTGAGACTAGTGTGTATCGTGTTCTTGCTTTTAATGGAAGCAATTATTTGCATTGGAAGTGCAGAATAAGAGTCCATCTCAGAGCTTTTGATCCTGAAGGTGGTGTACAATTAAGGAGAATGTTTGTAGACACTCCATTTTTGACCGCCCTTAAGACGTGGACGCCTCAGGTTGAACACTCAATGATGAAAAGTTACGCTGTGCAATCGTTTAATTTCTTCAGCAAAAGGCTTCGATTTTGAGTTTCTAAATCTCAACCTTACACCCTATTTTTGACCAAAACTATTTTAGACCTTAAAACCTTTTTTTCAAAATATTTTTCCCAGTGCTTTTACGATGTTCCGGAGCTCACATTTCGATTAAAATATTACACTTTTCAGTCAACCGAGTAAGGACAAAGTGAAAATAAATGGAAGGGTGGTGAACCATTTGAAAAATATTAAAAAAACATTTTATTTATTGGTTTGGAGTTAAAGGAAATAGGAGGAGATGGAAGAAAACTAGTTGGGGAAAAGGTTGAGCATCAAACAGTTAAAAAAAAAATGAGCAACCTTCACTATATTAATCATATCTCTTTGTACACTTAGAATTTATATGTGAGGCTACCATCATTGGAAATTAGACTTCTGGGGCTTCAATTTAGACTCAATAATCACCTAAAACTAAGTCCGGATGAGAGAGATATGCCCATTCGAAGTCAGGCTTGAAAACAGATTTTTTTTCGCAAGTAGCTAACCGGCCACTTGATGAGAAAATCCGGCCATTTCAACTGGCCGCCCGGCCATGTGTCCTGACATGCCAATTTTAGTGGCCAACCATCCCCCAACATGGCCGCCGGGTCGTTTTGGTCGGTAGATATTTTGTTGCCAATTTTTCCTAAGGATGGCAATTTGAACCTGGCCTGATGGGGACCCCACTCCTTGACCCCGATTTGAGCTATTTTTCCCAAAAAAAATATCCCCAACAGGATAAGGATGGTATTTAAAAGTCAATCCCCGATCAGTATCGGGCCGGGGACGGGGATAAGTGTCCCTGCCCCGCACCTGGCCCGTCCCCATCCTTGTCCCCGTTTGTCCCCGAAGTGAAATTACTAGTTTACCCTTATATATATATACACACATACATATGTAAACCAAACCCTCATTCCCATCTCAGTTTTTGTCTTTCTCTGTGTTTCTCTCTTTCTCTATTCTTTCTACTCTCTCTCTCTCTCTCTCTCTCTCTTCTCATGTCATGACGATTGTCCTCCTCCTCATCCATCACCTCCGTAAATGTGACCACCCATCACCTCCGAATCTCTTATTGTCCTCATTCGTCGTCCATCGCCACTATTCGTAATGCTGATCGTCCCCCTTCGTCCACCATCGCCTCCTCCGATCTCCTCCGTTGTCCATCGCCGCCGATCGTCCACTCTCTCTCTCTCTCTCTTTCTCCTCTCTCGGATACGTATACACGATCTCAAATCTGTTTGTGTATGTATGTATACATATATGTGTGTTGTATCTCCTTTTTTTTTTTGTGGATCTATTGATGATGTCGATCGTCCACACACACACACACACACACACTCTCTCTCTCTCTCTCTCTCTCTGTATGACATGATCTGAATCTGTTTGTGTATGTATGTATACATGTATGTCTATGTGTATCTATTCATTTTTTTTTTTTTTTGGTTTATGATCTGTTAATGATTTTGTTGATATGTTGATGTTGAAAATGAAACAATTGGGGATGATGACGATGATAATGTTGTTGTTAGTGAAACAGACTTTGGAGGTGGGAAATTTTTGGGGTCGGGAAAAGCCAATCCCCGTTAGAGGCCGAGAATAGGGACGGTGGTAGGTTCTCTGTCAGGGATCGGGGCCGGGGCCAAGGCTAAGAAGATTTTCACAATCACCGATTGGGGACGGGGAGTGTGATCCCCGGTCCCACCCTACCCCGTTGTCATTCCTAGTTGTTTCCCCATGTACATGCCTTGCACCGGTTGTCTCTATATAGATATTTCTAATAGAGGCACCTATTTTTCTATATATAGATGACCACCCCTCTTGATTTTATGTTAGAAAATTTTGCCAAAGCTCCAAAGCTTGCTAAACACTCTCCGTCTCTATCTTGCAACATACATACACTCTACATACACTACCTAAACCAAAATTTGTGGCTCCTTGTTGAGGTTCTTGAGCTAAAATCTCAGCCTTTGAGAGTGGATATCTTATGGTTTGTGAGCAAAAGAGCAACTCCTCTTCAAAAGGTATAACTTTGGCCATCTTTACACTGCTTCTTCCTTTTCTTTTCTTGCTGTTTTTATACTGTTTTAGTACTATTTTGGTGGATTGAAACTTGTGATTTAAAGCTACCAAAGGTGGTGGGGTTAATCACCATTTCTTGAACCTTGTTCCATAAGCTTTTATCCTTGTGTTTCCCACTTGTTTCTTAACTTTTAGCCACTGTTTTTCAGAGCTTTAAGAGGCTCAAATATGTGGTTTTAAGGTCCAAAAAGTGGAGGGGTTAGCTATCCCTCCTTAGGCTTGCTTATTAGCTTTAATTCTCTTCTATTTTGCTTACTTTTTTTTAGCTTTTGTAAACTGATTTCAGCATTGTTTTGCTATTTTTGGGGCTGTTTTAATTGTTTAGTTAGCTTATGCTTTGAATATTAGGCTTGTGTTGTTATAAGTCCTCATAGCTTTGGTGGTTTAGGCCTTAGACACCAACCTATTTGAGTTGATAGCTTTTATTTCATAGTTTTCATACATGCATTCACTCTTGTAATAATCATCTCTGCAACTTCCATCCTTTCTTGGTTTTCTTTGTTTAATAGTTATTTCAAACAATCGATGGTTGTTTAAAGCATGAGAGAGAGACCTTTCCATGCTTAATGGTTTAGTTTCTTCAGAGATTCATTACCAAGACTCTCTCATGTCAAGAACAACTTCTTGTTTGACACTTCTCTTCATTAGTGGACTTAACTATCACTTCCGGACAAAATGATTAAAGAATGGAAAAGTAATATAAAAGAGGCTAATAAAATTGGAGTAAAAGAGGTTAACAAGATAATAAAATCAAGTCGGGTTCAATCAGACGTTAATTGAACCTATTAAGGTCTTGACTCATTGTGTACTCTCTAGTGACGTTCAATGGCTCAAGAAACAATGTCCACTACTTTCTTTGAGGTAACTCCATGATAAGAAAAGGTTGTTGTTAGTCTTTCATTTCTGTTTATTGAGTCTTTGTCCCATCGATTCATAGATCATCATGCAACAACCTTGCAATGATTGATGGTTTGTGGACCGATTCTACTCCTCCCTTGATTAGTTTCATGATAAGGAGAAGCAGAGAGAGCAAAAATCCCCTGGAAACACTCTGCTTTGCTCGCTTTCATTCTCATGCAACAAGATAGTACAAAAAAAGCAGTGTACCAAACACCCTACCATTCGGCTGACCACTTTTCAAAGCCAGTCGGCCACCTTGTTTTGGGTAGACAATGCCATTTTCATGGAAGAACAGAGCAGAGGCTGGGATGAAACAGATTAATTTTCTAACTGCAAAACAGAATAGTTCTGGAAGCAAAATAGAGGAGTTTCCGAGAGAAAGTTCTCGGTTGCGCGTGTGGTACTTCGACTCTTGTTTGAATTAATTAGCTTAAATAGTTCTTAGATTAATTAGTGTGTTGTAATTAATTAGTTAAATTCCTTTGAATTTATAATAGCTAGTTAAGTTAGTTAATTAATTTGGTGTTGTAATAATTAGTTAATTAGGATATTCATTCGAACCCTCTTGTGCGAGGGCCAATTTGTAACACTTATGATATTTGTATGTCTTCCAACCCTCATTGATTCATGTTTTAATTTTCATAACATTACCATGACTTGTATCCATCTTTGCATGCATTCAGTTTGGTGCATCATTCTAACCTTGTCGTTGTTTCTTACTTATGTGCATTACCACATGCAATCAAATTGATTCATATGCCATGTTAAATAAGTCGAATCTCATAGTTGCATTTTGCATGTGCTGCATTAGTCACTTGCATAACAAAGCATGCATTTTTCTAATGGTTTCAATTTTTTTTTGGCTTGTCTTGGTTGAGTACTAGGTGAGCATTTCTTGCTTTGGCATATTGCATATGTGTTGGTGTTTCCATATCAAACATGCTTACCATAAGGCTAAGTGCTTAGTTTATATACTTCTTGAATGCAGGTGGATTAAGGCTTTTCCGCTTAAATTGGGATGATTTGATACATATACATGTGAGCTTACTTTTTCAAGTAGCACATATTTAAAACTCTTTTCAAACAATCATGAAATCAAAACGTTCCAAAGTAGGCGGATTAGTCTATACTTGTGTGCATCATATAGTGTGGGAGCCGAATAAATTTATATTAAGGAAAGCCAAATCTATTTGAAGGAAATCAAGACAAATACTATTCGGCTCTATCCTAGGGGGTCCTGAAGCCAAATATTTAAATCAACCATGGAATCAGCCGTACAAGAAGCCGAGTGGGAATTGGCATACGACAAAATGGTCGAATAAGCAATTATGCGCTGGATTAAAAGTGGGCCCGACCCCTGGGACCCGAGACTAGTATAAATAAGAGGAACATCAACCAAAGAGAAGTATGTGAGAATAGATTAAATAAACTTGAGATAGAAGCAAACTAGAGAGAATATACTAACTTGACCGTCGGAGTGCTAATTCCGACACCCTTGACCGGAGTGTTCTTCCTTTTTCAGGTGGCAATCAGAGGATCAGGAACGTCTTACAGGATCTAAGAGTATTTCCAAACCACATTTCCATAATTGGCGCTATCTATGGGAATACTCAAGCACATCCATGGCGGGCTTAACAGAAAATCCTCCGATAGTCGCTGACGAAATTACGCCAAGAGACAACTTCACTCCAAGAAACATGCTTAGACCGGAGAATATCACCGCACGACAGGCCTTGAACTTCGATTCAATAGCCCAGACCTCACCCTCGACATTAGTGCATGAGACAATGCAGACGATTATGGATCAAGCAAAACAAAATGAACAGCGGCTGGAAAACATGATGGCTGAGAACGAGTGCCTGCGCCAGGATTTGGCCTTGGAGGTAGCAAAATCCCAACAGGCCGCATACCAAGACCAAGGTCAACCTTCGAGAAAGAAGGATGGTCGACGATGTCGACTTTGGAAACGCAATAACGACAGTGATTCTGACTCACCATCCCGAAACCCAGAAAGAAAGGATGAGTTAATGTATCTAGCTTATTTGAAGGAAGTTTGTATGTATGGCACAAGCGAGAGATGAGTGATTATTCGGATGAGGAAGATAAGCATGACCCTTTTGTGTGACGAATTGCAAGGGCAGTGCTACCCAAAAAGTTCAAAGCACCGTCGTTCACCCTGTATGATAGAAAATTGGACCCCACTAATCATATTCGTCATTATAAACAAGCAATGACGCTTTAAGCTAACGATGAAGCCCTCATGTGTCGAATATTTCCGAGCAGTCTGGGACCACTTGGCTGTTAAATGGTACTGTAAACTAGAGCCAGCATCGATTAAGAGCTACAATCAACTCCAAAAGTCCTTCAGGGCAAGATTCATCACCAATAAGATCCAGCCCAAGCAAGCCGATTCTCTCTAGGCAATGCAAATTAAACCAGAAGAAACCCTTCATGAATATTCGGTACACTATTGGGCATACTTTAATCTGGTAAATGATGCCTGCAATGACTCCATGGCCATCACCGCCTTTAAGATGGGATTGCATCTTGATAGTCCCCTCCGTAGTTCATTGACCAGATGGCCTCCCAAAATAGTCTAGGCGTTAATGAAGAAAGTCAAAGAATATTGCAAAGTGGAAGACGATGCCCTGTGGGTCAAAGCCGGGAAAAAATTCGTTAAGACAGCTCCGCTTGGAATCGTTCAGTCGATAAGCGTCGTGCCATTAAGGAGCCCTGAACTGCGGAATCGAGCTAAACGAAACAAAATGCGTGACTCGCACCGATCAAATGACCATTGTTCACATTGAGTGAATGAACAATATCAAGTGGATAGCAGGCGCACAAGGCGCTCAGACAAGAAATACACAGAGTTAATAGAGTCGAACAGTAAGATTTTATCGAGAGTTCAACACCTTTCGTTCTTTAAGTGACAACCCAAGATGATGAGACCTCTTGATACAAGGAGACGGGATAAACGGTGTGAGTATCACAAAGACCATGGTCATGACACCGACAGTTGTTATGCACTGAAAAATCACCTAAAGGAGTTGGTGCAAGATGGCCGGCTAGTGCAACATGTCCGAAAGAATAATTCATCGAACATAGTAGCCTTACGGCCGGATTCACCTACACTTGGTGTAATTCATATGATATATAGCTTGCCGACGTCATTCGAGGTGCATACAATTCAGTTGCAGTCTAGCCCACATAAGCCAATCACGCCCGGCAAAAGCGCCTGGCCATTGGGAGGATCGGTTTGACACCGACTTAGTTGGAGTAACTCTCCCTACATCGATCCTCGTCATCGAGCTACGCGTGAACAGATTCACCATTGAACGTGTTCTCATTGATCAAGGAAGTACATTGGAAGTAATGTATTACAAAACTTTTGTTAAACTCGGCTTCACTGACTCAGATCTATCTCCGACTGATTAGCTATTATTTGGCTTCACTGCTAACCTGGAGTATCCTTTAGGCAAAATCACATTACCAGTTCAAGTGGGCATTAGATCAGTAGATGTAGAATTTCTAATTGTCAAACTTCCTTCACCATATAATCTCATCATGGGAAGAACTTGCTTGCATACCATGCAAGCCGTGCCGAGCACCTACCATCAACTACTTCGTTTTCCGACTGAGTACAGTATCGAACAAATTTGAGGTTCTCAGGTATCGGCACAAGCATGCTACCTTGTTACTGCAAAGAGACCAAAAGAGCTGGAAGTGAATTCAATTGAGGTACTGGATCGGGAGAACCTTGAGGACATTGGGAAGACCCTGAGTGAAAAGGCAACCGAAGCATTGGATCGGGTCGAAATTAACGAGAATCCTGACAAGTTCTTCACGATCGGCGCTTCCCTGAACGAAGTAAAAGCCAAGAGCTTGTATCCTTCTTACTCGGCAACCTCGATGTGTTTGCATGGTCACCATACGAGATGCCAGGGGTGGATCCATTTGTGGCCCAGCACTGCTTAAACGTTGATCCAAAATGTAAGCCAATTATTTAGAGAAGTCGGCTGTCAGCCGCGGAGCATACTCCGGCCGTTGTTGAAGAAGTTGATCGATTACTTGATAACAGGGCAATTCGTGAAGTAACCTATCCTACATGGCTATCCAATACTGTGGTTGTAAAGAAGAAGAATGGATCTTGGCGTGTTTGTGTGGATTTCATGGACTTAAACAAAGCTTGTCCTAAGGACTATTTTCCCCTCTCCAGAATAGACCAACTCGTAGATGCAACGGCACATCATCAATGCATGAGCTTCTTGGACGCCTACAGAGGCTACCATCAAATTGCCATGCATCTAGAGGACCAAGAAAAAACCGCATTCCTCACCCCAAGAGGAACCTATTGCTACAACGTCATGCTTTTCGGGCGAAAGAATGCAGGGGCAACTTACCAAAGACTAATGACTGCTATGTTCAAGGAACAATTCAGCAGTACCATGGAAGTATACATCGATAATATGGTGGTCAAATCCAAGGAAAAGCATACCTATCTAGCCGATTTGGTAAAGACATTCAGCATTCTTCGAAAGTATAAAATGAAGCTAAACACCTCAAAGTGTGCATTCAACATCGGATCTGGCAAATTCCTTGGCTACATCGCTAACCACCGCGGAATCGAAGCCAACCCATGGCAAATCACAGCAATTCTAGAACTTGGCTCTCCTCGGTTGGTCAAAGAGGTTCAGAAGCTAATAGAAATGGCCGCCGCGCTCAACAGGTTCATTAGCCACTCCACTGATTGCTGCTAACAATTCTTTCATACACTTCGGCAAGGTAAAACCTTTTAAATGGACCCTTAAGTGCCAGGTTGCTTTGGACGGCTTGAAGACTTATCTCCGATGAGTACCACTCTTGACAACACCTTCAACAGGTGATCCACTCATTTTGTATCTGGCGGTATTCGACCGGCCGGTCAGCGTCGTACTGTTAAGGGAAGAACTTGGGGAGCAGCGATCAGTTTACTATGTGAGCAAAGCAATGGCTGATGTTGAAACACATTATCTTCCATTGGAAAAGCTCATCCTTGCTCTCGTCATGGCTACAAGAAAATTGATGCATTACTTTCAGGGACATACCATTAGGGTACTAACGGACTATCCCCTCCGGTCAGCCCTCCGTACCACGGAAACATCGGGGCGTATTTCGAAATGGGCTGAAGAACTCGGCCAGTATGATATCCAATTTCTACCCAGAACTTCCATCAAGGGGCAAGTGCTCGTCGACTTTGTAGCCGAATTCACGGGATCTCTCGCTGACTTTAAGTCTGATCAAGTGCAACCTAAGCCCAACTGAAGAATATATGTTGGAGACATTTGGTAGATGTACTGTGATGGGTCATCTAACAAACGTGGCAGTGGGGCAGGCGTAGTAATCATGACCCCCGAAGGGGCAATAATCGAGCAGGCTATCAAACTAGGCTTCGATGCATCAAACAATGAGGCCGAATATGAAGCATTGTTAAACGGCTTACGGAATGCACTTCACTTTGGTGCACGGCGTCTGCTTGTTTTCTGTTACTCGAAACTAGTCATCAACCAGTTGAAAGGGGAATATGCAGCCAAAAATGATCGTATAGCAACCTACATAAAAACGACGAATTCTTTGCTCGCAAAATTCGATCATCATCAATTGAATCAAATAACGTGGGATCAAAACATGCATGCGGACGCCCTGGCTTGCCTAGCCTCTGCTATCAACTCAGAAATTAAACGAACAATCAAAGTAGGATTTGTCCATGAGCCGAGCATTGCCTCTTCTGAATCAGTTCAGATCAACATCATTGAACCAGGTCCAAGTTAGATGGACCCTATCACTGCATTCCTGTCCTTAGAGCAACTCCCGATGGATAAGAAAGACGCACACAAACTACGAAACAAAGCCCTGCGATACTACTTGGATCCGTAGGGGAAGCTCTACAAAAAATCCCTTTTTGGGCCGTACTTTGAATGTGTTCACCCAAATGAAGTTGAGGAACTCTTGGCTGAAATACATGGCAGCTGTGGTGCCCATTCTGGCGGACGTTCTTTGGCCCATCGAGCCATAACACAGGGGTACTATTGGCTAACCATGCAAACAGATGCGGAGTGTTATGCCAAGAAATGTGAACAATGCCAGAAGTTTTCCCCTTTAACTCATCTGCCTGCCGAGGATTTAAACTCCATCACTAGTCCTTGGCCGTTCACTCAATAGGGACTTGATATCATCGGACCATATCATGGGCCCTAGGGAACAAGCGATTCCTGATTGTCGCAACAGATTATTTCACAAAATGGGTTGAAGCAGAGGCACTAACACATATTCGAGATGTCGACGTTAAGCGTTTCATATAGAAAAACATCATAATGCGATTCGGCATACCAAGAGCACTTGTCGCAGACAATGGCACCCAATTTGATTGTGGTGTCTACTGAGAATTATGCAACACATATGGTATTCGGTCCTACTTTTCCTCGCTGGCTTATCCACAAAGCAATGGTCAAGCGGAGGCCTCGAACAAAGTTATTCTGGACGACATCAAGAAAAGGTTGGAAAAAGCTGAAGGCAGATGGGTCGAAGAGCTGCCTAGTGTGTTGTGGGCTCATCGCACTACTTCAAGGTGATCCACTGGGGAAACACCATTCGCTTTATGCTTTGGAACCCAAGCAATCATCCCCCTGGAGATCGACCTACCCACTCTAAAATCGAAGGTTTTTGACATGGGCATGCCACTTTTGGGCCGAATAAGCCTCCGAATTTGGAGCCCTATCCGTGAATGACACGTTTGGGCTGAATAAGCCTTCAAATTCGGAACGCCCTTTGTGGATATCATGATTGGCCAACACAAAGCCTCCGAATTTGGAGCACCCATCGTGGATATCACGATTGGCCAACACAAGCCTCCAAATTCAAACCCTCATCCGTGAATGACACGTTTGGGCCGAATAAGCCTCTAAATTCAGAGTGTCCTTCGTGGATATCACGATTGGCCAACACAAAAAGCCTCTGAATTTGGACCCCCATATGTGAATGCCACGTTTGGGCCGAATAAGCCTTTTGAATTCGGAGCGCCCTTCGTGGATATCACAATTGGCCAATACAAAAAGCCTCTAAATTCGGAGCCCCATTCATGAATGCCACGTTTGGGCCGAATAAGCCTTCGAATTCAGAGCGACCATGAATGTTATGACTGGCCAACACTGAACAAAATATATGACTTGACAATATAGAAACTGGTATGGATTACGGTACGATTACCACAAGCAAAAATAAACATCAAATCGTTACAATATAGAAAATGTTTACTTCATTAAATAAAGCCTCAATACATGACTTTCTACAAACTTAAAGGGTACAATGCGACATATAAATTTATTGACATACAAATTTATCCGGCATCCTCTTCATCATCGGTCTTCTCGGCATCATAAGCCTCAAAGGGAAACTTGTAATTCTGATGTAGAGGTGACGTCGCGTCAATACCCGCCGCCTGCAGAGCCTTAGTCCACCCATGCTTAAACCCATGATTTTTGCACCGGCAAATGTCCTCAGCTAACTTTTCTTTCGTCTTCTCGATACCAATTTTCTGGCCGTCAAAAAAACCTTCATTGTAGGCCTTTGTTCTTATTGCTTCTTTTGCGAACATGCTCGCCGTCTCTCGGTCGGCAATGGCATGATCTAAAAGCCATTGATTTACCTTTTCCGCTACAATCGGGTTGACTTGACTGGCTGAGTGCTTTTCGGAGGTTTTTGCCTTTTTTAATTCGTTCTCGGCTTTTTTTGCACGTTGTTCTAGGCTTCGAATGCGGTTGTCTTTTTGCTTTATCTCCCTCTGCGCGGCACGAAGACGCATACCGATTTCATAAGAGGTGTATAGACCCCTCACCGCTCCATGGACGTCATCCCGAAAACTTCGTAGTCAGGCCAACCAACCATTCATTGTTGGACCTCGGGCAAAAAATCTGTTGAGCAAACTCAACCGCCACATTTGGGCCGCGGACGATCGAATCTACTTCAGTCATTGGTTTATTCCCAAGGAAAATCGAAAAGCTCAATGGGCACGAAGCTCTACTCGACTCACTTCGCGCAGCACTCTGACAATCAGTATGACTCCTTGATCCTCCTCGTTGTTGCACACAATCCCTGGGAGACCTTACTGCGTCACCTCTTCTGGGGGACTAACACCGATGCCTGGGAGACTGACGTCTCTCCCTCTCCTCTGTTGCTACATCCCCCACCCTTTGCACTTCGCTTCCAGCAGTACGTTGCATTTCAGCGTCCAACTCAGCTAAACTTCTTGCTTCTCCTTTATTATTGAAGAACAACCTCTGCGACATCTATGGCCCAACTCGCGTTTCTGCTCTTCCTCAATTATCAATTATCGTCGTCTATGCCCATAGCTTCTTAAATACTAAATACCTCGTTCATTAATTATGGACGCAGCACTTTCGATGCGCCCAACAGTTAGCGTCTTTCGCAGGGCCTGAAATATTTCCAAATGGACACATGCTACTCGGCGCAATAAGGGCATACCTAAATAGGGCAAAGACATCACAATATTCACAAGTTGCAACCGCAAGGACACGAGTTATTAAGCTTGTTGTAACGGTTTGCCCAAATGAGGATAGGGCATCACTATAATCGACATTTGATGATATAGCCGAATGACAATACATTACCTCATTTGGCCAGACGTTTAGCTTTGAGCTGAATATTTTATTCACAAGTCGCAACTTGCAAGGTACACAGGTTATTCGGCGTTAACTTGTCCTTGCTAACAAACTAGCCAAGAAATGTATACAATTTTATAGCTGAATTGAGCTGTGTTTATTTTGACATTCAAATTAGTTATAACTATTAAGCTCAACATACAATTTGATAACTATTGCACTCTCAAATTAGCATACAGAAAATAGGCAAAAGGACGATTTTCATTAACAAATTAAGTACAATTGGTCATCATTTTACTCATGAAAATTGCCTTAAAAAAATCTACAAAAAAAACACATACAAGAAAATGCTAATCAAAAGACAAAATTACACTACTTATTCCTCAGGGTCAGACTCCACCAGCTCAACCTCTAGCTGCTCATATGGAATTGGCTGCTCCAATACCACATTAGTGGTTGTTAGAGCTTTGAGCCAGCCTTGTTTGAATCCCCGATTCTCAAATTTAGGTACTTCCTCTACATATTTCTCCAAGGTAGCGATCTCGCTGACATTGAATGCTTTGGAAACCTCGGAGTCGGCAATTTCTTTGGCCTTTCTCGATTCTTTCAAATGGGCCTCCAGCTTCACAATCTCTTCCTTGGCTAACTTTGGCACTTTTTCACTAACATTTGCTCTATCTTCGGCAGCAATTTTGAGAAGATCCAAGCGTTTAGCCTTCTCTTCCTCGGCATCAGCCCTTGTTCGCTCTTCCTCCGCCTTCTTGGCTTCAAAGTCGGCCCTGAGAGATGTCATCGCCAGTTTGGCCAATGCCTCTTTAGCCTTATTCTTTTCGGTTTCAATTTCGGCTTTGAGAGAGCCGATTTGCTCAACGACGTCATAATGTCGGCGACCGATCTCTACGATCCTACCCGCCGCCTGAAGCAAAGCACGCATAAGTTAATCGACATAACAATAATACTAAAAATAATAGTAAGTGTACATACCAATACTGCCGACTGAGCAGCTAGTGCTATCAACACCACGTCCGGCTTTGCATGGAACGCAGCCCTATCAACTGGCAAGGATATCGATGAGGCCACACTTAGCGCCACAACGAGGTCCTTTAAAGCCGATGCGTCAGCAGAAACTGACGTGTACTTTATTTTGGGTTGGATAATAAACGGCGCCGTGATATCCTACAGGTCTTCCACGCGTGGCCATTTGTCGACTAACTCTTCGGAAAGATTGGCTCCAAACTCAGCGGAGCATTTTTCTCCCTCTGTTCGGCCAACTGATTGTCCAATTGCCCAATGGCCGACTCCTCCACAATAGCTTGCTCCATTTCTTTAACAATAGTTGGAGAAATTACAGCCTTAACCAGAGCCGGAGGAAAAGAGTCAGTCTAAACAGGTGGTGAGGGCTCAGACCTGGCAGCCTCGGCCCTTCTTCGAGCTGTCATCTTCTCGACATTCTTTTTCCTGGCCATCTGTGTAAACGACTCACCAGTCATAGCTTCAGATTCCGTACTGGGAAGATCTCCTAAGTCAGTAAAAATATCGTCGTCCAACGATATGTCAACCTGCCCTGAAGTGGATGGGAAGTTGAGGCCGACTTCCACAAAAGCCGAGTTAAGAGCCGCGTCAACTTCCTCCAAATCGGCTTCATTTGGTTCAGTGACTTAATCACAGACTTCACCTTGCTCCAAATCCGAATCTTCAACACCAATTTCCCTAAATGTCGTGAGCTGTTGTTTGCCCTTCGGAATTGGAATGTGATCCGTAGCCGAAAAAGTGGCGTATGTAGGTTCGTATTGCAACAGTATATGGGTGGCCTGCCCTTGTTTTTTAAGGTTAGGACGGCCAAAAAATTCTAACATTGTTTTGACTTGTTGAAGTACGACGTCGTCGGCCGAAGGAAGTACTTTCTTCAAATCGTTACCTGTACAAACTGAAACGATTAGTACATGGGATTAAAGCCAAATGAACATATAAGAAATGCATGGAAAAATGGGACTACACGGCCACCTGGTTCGCCTTTTTGTCTAAGCATAGGATCTAGGCGATCTTCGCCTTTGCTGAATTCCCAGTTACCTCGAACAATGACCATGACATCGTCAACACGCTTGCTAGAGCTGGCAAGCATAGTCACCAAATGGTGGTCGGTGTCCTTAGCCTTAAGAAAGTAGCGTCCCTGCTAGCCAGAGGATTTGGCCAAGGCATAACGATGCCGAATAGCAAGAATTCCAAGATTGAGCCTAAGAGGGCAGTTTAATTCTATAATTCTCATTATGATTTGATAAAAGTTTACATTAGGCTGAGAAGGGAGTAGACCCCAATGGCGAAGGATGGCCCTCAAAAACGGGTGAAGGAGGAAACAGACTCCGCCCTCAGCGATTGACAGGAGAGGAAAGATGATTGTACTCGCATTGGTCCTCTCCATGTCAACTATGCTCTCTGCCACGAATGACAGATAGACTTCATCAGGAATAGAAAAATGGCATCGAAAAGCGGAAATATGATCTGCAGAAAGAAGAGCTTTCAAATGTTTCGTCATCTGAGCCAGAATAGAAAGTACTCTAAACTAAAAACAAACAAGGAAATGGGAATTGAAATGAAGAAGAGAAGAACTTACAAGGAGTAGAGAGGACAATGAGGAACGGAAAAAAGTTACAGAGGTCATGAAATGAAAGAGGGATGCTGACAGGCAACCAAGAAGCCTTGCGTATTAAAAAAAACATACATTCGAAGGGACAACACGATTTCAAATTGCATTAAGTGAACGATGCGGACAAAGGGGTGGGAAATTATAATGATTTCTAAAAAGCGTGGACATTCTGACACTTTAGTATTTGAAAGAGTGCAACCGCCGTATTTTTGACTCTCCAAGTTTAGGACCAAACATGCCGACTAATTGGCGTTAGTAGGATGTTTGGGGGCAATTGTGGAAGCCGAATAAATTTATATTAAGGAAAACCAAATCTATTTGAAGGAAATCAGGAGAATTATTATTTGGCTCTATCCTGGGGGGTCCTGAAGCCAAATATTTAAATCGGCCATGGAATCATCCGTACAAGAAGTCGAGTGGGAATTGGCATACGACAAAAAGGCTAAATGAGCAATTGTGCGCTAGATTAAAAGTGGGCCCGACCCCTGGGACCAGAGACTAGTATAAATAAGAGAAACATCAACCAAAGAGAGGTATGTGAGAATAAATTAAATAAACTTAAGATAGAAGCAAACTAGAGAGCATATACTAACTTGACCGTCGGAGTGCTAATTCCGGCACCCCCGACTGGAGTGTTCATCCTTTTTCAAGTGGCAATCAGAGGATCAAGAATGTCCTACAGGATCTAAGAGTATTTCCAAACCACATTTCCATACATAGTAAAGATAGCATAATAATCGAAATAAAAATATATACTGTACCTAATAATCATATCATAATTAGTAAAGGCCGATTTTTGATCGGGTGAGTAGAGTGCTCAATTAATGACTTTCCCCTCTCATATCTAAGTTCCCAAGTTGAGACACTTTCGTTATGACGGACAAGTGACCTTTGGCACGAGTCACGGGTTTCCTAAATTTTTTAAAAAATATTTAGGTGGCTACTCTAAAATTTGGCAATGCGGTCCATTTTTGACATTTTGATTAAAAATCAAATTTTCAAAAGATTTGCCGAATTTGAACTCATTTATGTTTATCTGTTTCACATTGCATTTGTGAAACCAAATTCAGAACCACGGGAGTCCGAACTGTAGGGCTATCGTATCCGAGGAGACTAAAGCCCTCCAAGGAGCAACGAAAAGCCAGTTACAATGTTGAAGCACCATTTATGATTGATCTGGATACTAATCAAAAGGTTGCCAAGCCGATTGAGGAATAGAGTACTGTTGAAAAAGCTGATATGGAAAGCAGTGAAAGAGTTTTGAACACCATCCGTGAAGCAATTTTTGAAGAAGAACAACAACAGATTGCTCACTACAAGAATGCCAAAGATGCACGGGATGTTCTTATGCAATTCCATGAAAGATGAGAGTCATGTTCACAACCATCCATCAATCTTCATGCCTTAGTTACTCAACTGGATGTGCTTGAGGAGAAAGAATAAAAAAGAAGATGATGAAACCTCGGAAGATAATGACAAGATTGATGATGATGAACTTCAACAAGCATATGAAAAACTATACAATGAATCTCTAAACTTATTCGAGATAAATGACAAACTCACTATCAAACTCAAAGCATGTGTGTCACGATCCAAAGCCGCCCCTATGAGTTTAGCGTCGTAACCGGCCAGTAATCCTTGAATTACTAAAAGGCTCTGTAGAGATTAAGAAATAATTAAGGGGCTAGCGAAAGCAGATATAGAATATACGTAGTCCATTGAGTTGTGCTGACATATATGGAACAAAATTAGAACTTTATATATGCACATGACGTCATAATTACATTGGTCTTACATCACACACAAATTATAGATATAACCAAAAAGGGACTTAGCCCAATATACAGAACTTACAAAACATGTTCAAACAAAACATAAGAAAAGACAAAAGTCTCAAACACTTGTTTCACATAAACTTGTTTAGGTCTCAAAAGGGAACCTCCTCGGGAGACACAAAGGTTGGCTGACAAAACCCAAACTATAGGCCATCAACTCTGGACCTGGTCATGCGCCTGGTCATTTACATACATAATATAAATAAATTAAGTAAGAGCCCAATGAATAATAACAAAGTAAAGGGTTAAATGAATGATGTCCCATATTAGATTCAGAAAACAGAAACATATTCATATTCATATTCTTGTTCAAATTGTATACAGAAATCAAAGTTCATGCTTAATCATACATGGTACATCCATTAGCGCTAACAGATCAGATACAGAGCATTATGGGTCATACTTGACCAATTCCATAAAGGAACCTTCGGTACCGGGAACAGATAACATACTTAAGCCATGGTATTGTTACCCCCGAGCGAGGGCCATGAGACCACGGTATTATTACCCTCGGGCAAGGGCCATGAGACCACAGTATTATTACCTCCAGGCAAAGGCCTTGTGCTCATTAACCACGGTATTGTTACCCTCGGGCAAGAACCATGTGCTAAGGATGCCACAAATAGAGTTCAGAAACTTGGACAGACAATCATTCATTCATACAAAACATAGCATTTTAGAAAACTAATCATTTCATATCATCAGAAAATAATTGAAGTTTAATATAACTTTACAAAGTTATTACTCACAGAGGGCTCCAATAGCGAAACAGATATAGCAGACGGATCAAGCGAGTTAGGGCTCGTGACCTACACAAACATAGAACATATACGTATTAAAACACACACCTAGAATTCATTAACTTATTTCATTTTGTTCTTAGTGTGTTTCTAAGTCTTATCCACCTTGTTATGTCTTAATCATAGCCTAGGAATGCCTAGGATGTAATGAGGATGCCAAAATGTTCTTGAAAATACTTAGTTAGATTTGCTAAAAACAAGGTCTTCACTTGAGCGCAATTTCCTTTGCTCGAGTGGAGGATTAAAAAAATGAGTGGTCGCTTAAGTGTAACTTCCTTCGCTTAAGCGGCCTATAAACTCGCAAAACCATCGTTGCATGATTTCTCCGCCGGTTGCTCGAGCATGAGACTGAGGTTTTCGCTTGAGTGCAACTCTTGTCGCTCGAGCGGTCTGCAAAATGTGTAAACTTCTAGGAGAATGCATTTTACGCTCGAGGGTACTTTTGCTCACTCGAGCGGAAGTGCAAAATCAAGAGTGGTCGCTCAAGCGCAGGATAGGTCGCTCAAGCGGTGAGGTAGAATTCTGGAATTTTCAAATTGATGTTCTAAGACCAAAATTCAAATTCAAAGCTACAAAATGCAACCTTTGGGCCCCAAAACTTGAGAAAACACTTGCAAACTTATAAAACATCATAAATTAGGGTTCACTACACAAAATCAAGGCCCAAAAGCAAATGAATTCTTCAAAATCAAACTTGAACAATATGTATACATACCATGCGTGTGTTGACAAGAACTCAAACCTTCCAAAACATATACAAATGGAGTGTTAAAGTGCAAAATCACAATGAGCTCCCATAATTGAAAAAATAGGTCCATGCATGGGAGAAGTTGAAATCAAAACTCAAAATCCATGAAATTCCCATGCATGTATGAAATGTTCATCTTCTTTACATTACCACTCATTTCTTGTATAACTTAACTTAATCTCCTAGAATTCATGTTCTAGATATCATAATTATATAATCTAAGTGTTGAATCTTACCTCAACTTCTCAATTAAGCTCTAGATGGTGAATTCACTAAGGTTCCAAGCCAATCCCCAATTCTCTAGCAATTTGGAAATGGGTTTTTCAAACAGATGTTTTGATTTGACGCTTTGAATAAACAGAAAGCTTTTGGAAATTGGAAACAAAGGTTTTGTTTTGTTGAGAAAATGGATAGATTTGAAAATGCATTTTGACATATTGTATATATGTATTGCATTATAATCATTTATGCTAGTAGAGCATATTTAATTTTTGAAATATTCGCTACTGGGCTTTATGCTCACCCTACGTGGCTGAATTTTTTTTTTTTCAAGTGTATGTCGTTGTTTGTGGATGTAGATGTGGATGTGGGTGTTAGCCGCTGGGTATGTGTTGGAGCTGAGTTGGGCTGTTCCCTTATCTGTAGGCCTTGGGCCATTTCTTTATTTAATAGGCGTGTGCATTTTTGTAAGGTTTACACCATTTGTTTATGATGTAAGCCTTTGGACATTTCAATTTGATATATAACATATGTTGTATGTTTTAGTTAAAGATCATCCATTCCATGTAAATGTGAATGTAGGATGTATGAAATTGAACAACACATGTATTGTGTAACACAATTGTATCCATTTGCATGAGAGAGATTAATTTTTGTTCAATCTGATTGTCGTAGGTTTTTGGTTTATTCACATAGGCCGAACTCTGTAAATCTGGGACGTGACAAATACAATCTATGGTTTTTTCATAAATTACTCTTTAAAGTATACTCAAATAATAAACCAATCAAACCCTAAATCATCAACTCTCAAGCATCTCTATAGTAACTGATAGCGTATTACTTGTCAGAGCTCTTCAAGGAATATCAAGACATGGAATGGTCAGCCACAACAATGGTGGAAGCTATTAAGCTTTTTCTTAATAACTTTAATCATATATGTATTTCTAAAGTTTCTTGGGATGTAATTAAACCCACCCATGAACAGGCTAGACATGTAAATGATTATAATAGTTAATATATTTCGTCTTTTTCTATTAAAAAAAAATTTAAGTTCCATAATAGCGAGCAACAATCAATGGTGATGATTCCGGTAATGATCTAAAACCTCAAGTGGAGAGAGAGGATGTGGACTAGTTTGCTTATTATTCTAGTGTGCTCCACAAATTTATCTTAGCTGTTTTCTTTGATTTAAAATACCTCTGTTCAAAGATCAATCCTTTCTTCTATTCAAGTAACAACACAATAAAAAATAATGTTGTTATTGATTATTTTAAGTTTTGGTAGGGTGGATTGAAGTTTTGTAGTGAAGAAAAAGATAGAGAGAAAATAATTAAAACTTAGAAAAGAAGATGAAGAGACTTGAATATAAACAATACGTATAAGTGATTAGGGTGTACTATGAGAAAAAAAAAATTTTATTTTAAGGTTTAATGTGTATGTTCTTATTGGTAAATTTACATTAAAGTATAATAGGAACTAAAATTAAAAATTTTAGTTAGACATACTAAGTTACTATTTTGGTGCAAATAGAATCACCTACACCACCTGTTTGCATGAAAAAAAAATCGGTGGCCCATGACATAAATAAGACAAGATGTTTGGTGGGCTTTAAAAATTGATTTGTATCCAATTTGGTTGGTTTAATGAATGAAAATGAAGCTAGGCAATGAGTTAGTGTTGAGTATTGTGAGCCTTAATAAGTACTAAATATTGAGTTTTGGGTCTAATAGGATATTGGGAGGTTCGGGATCCTTTGGTATTTATTTATTTTTTTTGTTATTTCCATGTTGCTCTAATTTCTATACCTATAAATAGAAGAAGAAAATTTTTGTTTGCACAATATATTATCTCAGCACACACCATAATCTCACAATTTTCAGTCTCACAATCCATACCATATTCAGTTTAGATTCGTTGACTTTTTTCTTTTCCTCAATACACACCATCTGTCTTCAAATAATACCAAAATACTCTCTTCTTTTCAAACCTCAAATCCAAACCCTAACCTTAACCTAGCCATTATCCCTCTTTTGCTGCAGCGATGGCAATCAGATGACGTCTATCCACCCATCCTTGTCGCTCTTCTCACCATTGCCACCACCATTCCCATCTCAACTCCTTCTCTTCGCCAAACCCGTAACCTTCATCTCCTTTCGGTAAAGCCGTGTCAGTCCTACTGCTACCACTATCTCTACCCTTGCCACTCAATGTTGTTTTCCCATCCCTCTCCACAGTCACTAGTGATTGCTCCGCCCACTCGCCGCGACCTCCGTGACCCTTCTTCTTCTTCTTCTTTACTTCTTCTATTTTATCTTGCTTCCTCTTTCATATGCCCATCTGTTATATCCTCCACGGTTTCAAGTCAATTGGATAGGTTAGGTAGGAGTGACGGTGGTTGGGGTTCGCTAATGGTGGTCGGAGGCTGGTAAGGCAACAATGAAGTTGGAAAACGGGTGGCGGCAACAACGAGGCGACGGATCTAGAAAAAAAAAGGGTGGAGGCAATGATAAGGCAATCAAGGAAGGGAGTTTACGTCGATGACGACAGAGGGCAAGGGTAGCGGCTGCCGATGGGGAGAATGGGTGTATTGACAATTTTATATTTGTCCAAAAAGGTAATTTGGTTTAAGGAGGAAAAAAAAAAAACAAACAATCAAACTAGCAACAAACCTGTGCTACGCACGCAGCGAAATTTTTTTTTTTTTAAAAAAAATACAAAATAATTCATCGTATTATTTGAATTCTAAAAAGCAATTTCTATTAAAATAAAAATAGTCCAATAATTTTAAACTAACTATTAAAATTTTATTGTTAAAAGAATGTCAAATTTCGTTAAGGACTATTGTATTTTATATTGATTAGGTGAATTGTCTACTAAATATAGTTGGTGTGGGGCCATCAAATGGCTTGGGTCAAATTGAGGTGAAAAATTCAGGCCAGGGTCAGATTCAGGTAAACTACATAGAAAGATTATGTGTCAACTCAACTCCAATAAAACATAACTGATTAGTATAGCCATCCTAAACTCGATCTTAAAAATTTCTAAATTTCAAATCCACTCAATTAATCAATTATAAATGGACTACTGTTATTATTTTGAGGGTGTCTTTGTGTGCTTTTAAATGAATTTGTTAGTTATAATAATAATTTGAAATTGGACCATTAGCAAAATTCAATTGAAAATGATTTTTTCCCTTTTAACAATTGTTTGAGTTTAAACTCTAAAAAATACAATTTTTTTTATTGTTTAATTTTTTTTTTTATAAATGTTTTAAAAATGCAAATAGGTAGAATGTTAAAATAAATTATTTCAAAAATATTTTTAGTTCAAAATCACAAAATTAAAAAAAAAATAATTAAACAAAACTAAAATGAACCAAAATAATAATTTTGTAACATTTGTATTTTAAAAATTAATATTAAGATAATCAGTATCTCATTACACATGTATTTTTTAAATTCATATAAATGATTTATTTATTTATTTTATAAAGAAAGTTTAACTAAGTTCATTAATAAGTATAATTTAATTTAACTAAAGAAAATAATAATAATAATAATAATTTCGAGGTTTTTTTTATTTTTTTATCTTTAATAATTTTTTTTTTCATGTTTCACTAATTATTTTGTTTTATTTTTAGATACACTTAATCTAAATGCACCTAAAAAAAGAAAGGGAATTGTTTTTAAGGTCTCTTGTATTAAAATTTTATAAGATAAATGATATACAACATTTCCATAATGGTTGGGGTCTCTTAAAATTTTTCCAGAGAAATTTCGATCTAGAAAAATTTTGATTTAAAAAAATTTCAATCCAAAGAAATTTCAAAATACAGAAAAATTTCTCTATGTTTTGAAATTTTTTTGATTGAAATTTCTCTAATTTCTCTAATTTGCTCAATTTTTTTGATTTTTTCTGTATTTTGAAATTTCTTTAATTTTCACTATATTTTCAAATTTTCTCCTTGTTTTAATCAATTTTCTCTTATTTGCTCACAATTTTTTATATTTTGATCAAATTAAAAAAAATTGTATTTTAACTCGATCAAAAAAATAATTGATTAAAAAGCCAACACAAAACATTCCTTCTTTACTATCAAAGCGCTCAATATTTTGCAAGGTTCATCCTAGTTCTTGGCCCATCTTGTATGGATTTTCCCTACACAATATCCTCACCGCCAAATTGTCCCATCATACATGTAGATTCATGGTTGGGTCTGGGGACACATCACTTGTATAATAAAGCCATACCCTTCATATAATTAATCATTGTTCACCACCATTAAGCTAGTCATGAAATAGCTAGTATTTTTTCATATCGAGAATTGCTACAAACCCACATTTTAAATTTCTAAATTCACCCACACAATGATATGGAAAATCTAGTATATATGCGGGGAGAAATACTGACGGAGTTTGGGAAGAGACTAAAAGGCTATGTGGATGTTTGAGAAGTAGATATTTTTTGCAAGTTTTTTTAGTTATAGGATATTATTAGAATTTTTTTTTTTTTTTTTTTATGTTTGAAAAGATAATTAGATTATTTTTTTTGTTGGATGTGATATTTGTGAGAGAAAAAATAAAATGATTATAGAGTTTGATGTGATATTTTATTTGAATTTGTTTTTTTTTAATTTTGTAAATAATTTGGGGTTTAGTGAAAGAAAACAAAAAAAATAAGAAACCCAAAAACCTCCTGCCCATACAACACCTAGTTTAGTCATATTTTAAACAAATAGTCAAAAAATTGTATTGTAGCTGAGTTTTTATTTTTTATTTTTAAAATCAGAAACTGACGTGAACAGATTTGGCAGAAGTGTATGACTGTGCAGGGTATATTTGAAATTACGATTTTGTCCTTTTACTTGTTGACTAACCCACCAACTTAACATTCCAACCCACGGGGGCACTTTAGTCATTTCATATCCCAACATAATCATAATCCAAGTCAGGCACAGCTTCATCACGTCATGCACGACTTTTGAAAAATAATTTAATTATTTTTTATTTAAACATCATTTCAAACACATTTTTCAATTCAACAATTCAAATAAAAATCCAACCTACCTTTCCAAACACAAAAGCTAAAATAACTTACTAAAATAATCCAAAAACCAAAAAACCTCTAAATAACCACGTTCCAAACACTCACATTAGAAACTCGAGTTCAATGTTTGGGATAGGGGTGCAACTCAGGCGGGTTCGGTCGGGTTAGGGGTCTGCCCAAGCCCGACCCGAATTGCCCAGAGCAGTGCCCAAGCCCGCCCAAGCCCAAACATGAACCCGAGCTTTGCTGCCCAAGCCCGGCCCAAGCTTTGTATTTTGAACTCGGGTTAGCCCGAATTGCCCGAATTGCCCAGAAACTTGTAGGTAGATTTGTTTTGAAACCTGTAGGTAGAATTGATAATTAACAAAGAATTGAGAATTATTCAAAATCATTTTCTGGTCACCAAAAAATAAAAATTAAAAATTAAGACTAACTCTTTTACTTACTTTATATATATTATATAATTTATTAAATTATATATATTATATATTATATATTATATAATTTATATAATATATTAAATTTAATTCGGATTCGGGTTGCTCGAGTTGGCTATTGGTTCAAGCCCGAATTACAATTCGCATCAAAAATCGCTTAGGCCCGCCCAGACATAAGATATAGTTGCTCAAGCCTAAAAAACTCGGCCGGGCTCGGGTTGAGCCCACGAAAGTTGTAACCCCTAGTTTGGGAATTGATTCTTATCCAATATGGTACTGTCCAGCCACATAACTGAACACAATTTTATTATACAAACACCAATTCCCCTCTCCCAACAAAAATTCTGAGAAACAATTGATTACTCACTACGCTAAAACAGGACATTAACGGCGGTTTTTTTAACGGCGATAACGAAAACCGCCGTTAATACCGTCGTTAATGTATCATTAACGACGGTTAAGTTCGCCAAAAAACCGTAAAAAAATCGCCACAAAAATTGTCTTTAACGACAGTAATGAAACCTACTTTTAACGGCGGTAACAAACCCGCCGCTAATGCCCAACCATTACCGTCGTTAATGACGGCGGAGCTCCGGAGAAACTCCGGTGAGTTCCGACGAAACCATCTACAATAAAGTAAAAGTAATGTTTAAATATTTATTTAGGGAATATATTTCATAAGGAGTGGCTGTGGTAGAGTGGTTGGTGTGGGTGGATGAGAGGTATTGGGTTCAAAACTTAGGGAGTGCAAGAAGAAAGAATTATTTTTTGAAAAATTTGAACCTATTTACGGCGGTAAAAAATCGCCGTTTTTGATCGACTTTTAATGACGGTAATTTGCCTTTTTACGACGGTTTCACTTTTTTCGACACGCGCATAAATGGCGGTAACGAAACCGCCGTTAATACCGCCATTAAAAGCTTTAACGGCGATTTTACGGCCTTTAACAACGGTAAAAAACCGCCGCTAGAGCTCAATTTTGGCGTAGTGACTCTTCATTTCCCAAGACTCCTAGACTAATGGGGTTTCAAAATTATTAGCAAAAGTCGAATCGATTCGCATGAAATTCAATTGATCTGAAGCCAAATTTACCAAATAGATGAAAACAATAAACAAAAACAAATTCAGATAAATAGATATATGAGAGAAAATTGCAAATTCTCATAGATTCTGCATATTTCGAAATTTTCTTCGAAGAGAGATTCGATGGTAATAATCTCTAACAACTCTTTCAACACAGAGTCTTATAGTTCCTTTCTAATATTCAAAATTTTGTGATTCAAAGCATTTTTTTTTTCATTTACTTCCAATTTCAACCTGCTTGGTTGTCGAAAATAAAGAAGAGGAAAAAGCGAGGTAGATAGCTTCTAAAACAAAGAATTCTTCTTCTTCACCAAATCCCACAGATCTCACCCTCTTTTCCATATCAATCAATAGCCCTAATCAAACAGAGAAAAGCTATGTTATTGGACCATTAAAGAGGGATCGCGAGATAGCCTCAATCGGACACGCAACTTGAGGGCAAGTGGAATCTGATCACAAATTTAATAGAGGGAAAGTTTCGCTTGTAGAGAGAGAGAGAAAGAGAGAGCAATGGTAGAGGGCCACAAAAAGTGTGGTTCAAATGGCTCAAAACTGCTAAAACTACGTCATTTTGGGTGCAAAACGACGTCGTTTTGACAGTTTTGAGCCATTTGAGCCACACTTTTTGTGGCTCTCAAACATTTTTCAAAAATAAGTGAGGGGCCATAAGTTAAAAATATACATATATATATATATATATATATATTTTGTAGACCTCTCTTATTATGAAAAATTAGAAAGGAATGTTAAATTAAATATCTCAAAAAAAACAAATCACTTAAAATGAAAAGATGAAAAATATAAACAAGAAAATGACACATTTTTGGTAGTCTTCTGTCTTCCGTAATTTTTTTTTAAAAAAATTATTTCATAAATATCTTAGTTTGTAGGTGTATTTAATTGAAATATTAAAAAATAAAAAGAGTTTATTAAAGATAAAACAAAAACTCAAAAATAATTTTAAAAATTGAACAAAACAAGTCTGATAAATGTATTTTTAATAAAAAATAAATAAGTAATTATTAATAATTTTGTTATATATGTACTTTCTATGTAAGAATTTAAAATACAAATTTGAAAATCTTTCCATATTAGTTTTTTCACATCGTTTTTCTTAAATTATGTTACCATAATTGCAATATAATATCATTGAAAATAATTATTTTTGTATTATTAACAAATAATTCTTAATTTGGAATGCAATAAGAAAATTTTATATGGTGCGAAAAAATTATTCGTGATTGTGTAACGACTAGGGTTTTGTATAGAGAGATAATATATTGGAGAAAAAAAGAGAAAGAAGAATGAATTTTAATCTCTTCTTTTGAATTTTTGCAAGAGAAAGATTTTCTTTTAACTTTCCTTTTGAAAAACATAAATCATGAAATAATTAATATTTTTATAATTATTATATTAATGTGTTGGCCAATAACATTTTTTAAAAATTATTTTTTAATTTAAAAATTCAAAAATTCAATTGAAAGTTTTGGAACTCTCACAAGACTCCTCACAAAAAGTCACTTTGTTATAATATATAGTAATAAAATAGATGGAGAATGGTGTGAGCTAAGTGAAATAGTGGTGTTCAAATAGAATTACCTATAAATGAGGGATGCTTTTAGTATTGAGTAAGAGCAGGGGTGAACAGTGGATATTTTGATCCGTCCAAACCGACCAAACCGAATTGATCCACCATATTTTGGATGGATACATGATGAGGAGCAGACGGTTGCGGATTGATTTTTTTTTTTTTTTGCAATCCTTCTAGTTTTGGACGGATGATGGATTTGAGATTCATTTGGTCGCTACCGAACTGCTAAATCACAAAAATCACTAGTAATTTATAAGATTTTGTATGTTCAATTTGTTTAGATATTATGTTTGTATCTTCAATTGAATAAGAATTTAGATATTTTGTTGTGTTGTTTATTTGGAAATCCTTTTATCAAATGGCAAGTATTGATATTTGATATTTTTGTGAAAAATATAAGGCTTAATTTTATAATTTTTAAAAAATCAAATTATATACTTTTTAATAAAAAATAATGAAATAGTTTTAATAATACATATTTTTTATACATATTTATTATTGATATTTGATAATTTACTTGATAATCTTTTGGTAATGTTAAGTTGGATTGTTAAAAAAAAAAAAAGTTGTTAACAAGTTGTTGTATTATGTTCAAAATTTATAAAAATTTAAACCGCCAAACCGATCTCAGATCCATCTATCAATCCACTAATCTTCAATTCACATCTCAATCTAGCTTAATAAATCCAGATTGATTTTTTTCAATCCTCCAATTCAGTGGTGGAATAGCGAATTTGAAGTTTTCCGACCGCAACCGAATAGAACACTCTTGAGAGAAAGTTGTAATCATTTTTTTAACATGGTAAATCTACAGCGACTAGAGACATAAGATTATTCAAGGAAGAAACGCATAGATTCTTATATTCTTATATTTATGATTGATTCAATTTATTTATCTTTCGTATTTACTATTTTCTGTTTCATGTATCCTTGTTACGAATTTTCGATTCCTAACACTCTTAACACTTAGTGGGTATGCAAATGGCTATCTGGGTGGATCTAGCCTAATAAAAAAATTACTAATTTAGATCCCCCCCCAACATATTATTAAGTGTTACGTTAATTGGAGTTTGTTTTTGTTTTTGTTTTTTTATTTTTATTTTTTATTGTTACAAATTTTACTTTACCTCTTATAATTTCAGTCTTGTACGAATTACTCCTCTTATTTGGAAATAACCATATAACCCTTTCGTGATTTATGGAATAAAATACACAGTTAGACCCGTTAACAAGTTAATGAAAAAGACTAAAATACTCCTATATATAGATAACCTAAGTTTGTAAACTATGGATATTTTTGTTATTTATTTGGGAGGCAAAATACACTTTAACTCCTTGTGCTTTATTTTATATGTAACATTCCCTTAAAATTTAAAAATAAGCATATAATCTTCTTATATCTAACAATGTTTCCCATTTACTGTTAAATTGAAGGAAATGTCTAACAATGCATTTTAATTTACAAATCATAAGGGGCTATGTGGTTATTTGAAAATAAGCGGAGGACAGTCGCACATGAACCAAATCATAAGGAGTAAAACAAATTCCCTTTTTTTTTTTTTTTTTTGTTGTTGTTGTTGTTGTTGTAATTTTTGAAATTTTTAAGAGATAAGAAAATTAATGTATTTAAAAAGTTGCTAAAAATTACATTTTTGTGAACAAAAAGTTGATCTTACATTTAATTTTTTAGTTGATAACAAATTTTGTTAATGACTTTTTAACTTTTTAATAAGATTTCTAAACCACTACACATGACTTAATTATATCAACTAGAGTATGTATGAGTTGGATTGGATCGAGGTAGAATCCAAAACTGAATCAATATTAATTGGTTTTAGATTCTTGAATTTAGAACCCAACCAATTATATAAAAACAAAATCAAACATACGTGAGATAGCTCAAATTGTATGGGGTTGAATTGTGGTTCCACCTATAATAACATCCTGTTTTGTAAGAATATTTTTTTTTTGATAAAAAGTCACTAAGTCAACAAATTCAACCCTCGTATATATATATTAATTAATTATTTTTTCTTACATCTATTTATTCAATTAAAATTTTATTTTAAATACATTTTATTTTTTCACGCTATAAAAGCATCTCCAACAATAATTGTCATTTTGACAATGGCAAAATTATAATTTGACATAATACAGTGCCAAAATATCAAATTATAACAATATTGTTATAATAGTACAAATGTCACTTTGGGCAATAACTAACCAATATTTTATCTTTTTTTATTGAATTTACTTTCATCTTAAACGTTGAATTGACATATTAATCTCTAATCGCTTGACGATCATGTAAAAACATCTACAGTTTCAAGTCTGTAGATCATTCTCAAACTCCCTGGATCATTGCCCAACATCCAACTTTCACCTTCGCTTTCTCACACAACTCTTTCTCACTAGGTGTATGAGTGTTGTACATCAATTAAATGAGAATTTCAAAAAATAAAAAATAAATAAAAATTGTATAACATTACTCATACAAAATGAATCTATCCTTCATCCCAAATAATTTTATGAGCAAAGAGACAACAATAACAAACATTAATCGGTTCTATATTTTTGAATTTAGAACCCAACCAATTATATAAAAAACAAAATCAAACATACTTGAGATAGCTCGGATTGCATCAAGTTGAATTGTGGTTCCACCTACAATAACATCCTGTTTTGCAAGAAATTTTTTTTTTTTTGAAAAATAAAAGTCACTAGGACAACAAATTCATCCCTCGTATTATATATATTAATTAATTATTTTTTCTCGTACATCTATTTATTCAATTAAAATTTTTATTTTAAATACATTTTATTTTTTCACGTTATAAAAGCATCTCCAAGAATAATTGTCATTTTGACAATGGCAAAATTATAATTTGACATAATACAAGGTTAAAATATCAAATTATAACAATATTGTTATAATAGTACAAATGCCATTTTGGCACAACTAACCAACATTTTGTCTTTTTTATTGAGTCTACTTTCATCTTAAACGTTGAATTGACATATTAATCTCTAGCCGCTTGATGACCATGTAAAAGCATCTATAGTTTCAAGTCTGTAGATCATTCTCAAACTCCCTGGATCATTGCCTAACATCCAACTTTCACTTTCGCTTTCACACAACTCTTTCTTGCTGGGTTTATGAGCGCTTGTACATCAATTAAATGAGAATTTTAAATAATAAAAAAATTATATAACATTACTCCTTCATCCCAAATAATTTTATGAGCAAAGAGACAACAATAACAAATGGAACTCATCAAAAGATGAAGAGGGTTTTTCCACCCCTCCCCCAAAAATAAATAAATAAATAAATAAAATAAAAAATAAAAACATGATGAAGAGGGCAACAAAAGTGAAAAGAATTTTTCGCTTGAAGTGAATATTCATTATTCTCGTATAATACTACCTGTAAGAGTACCTGCGATTTGTATTTTGTAATATATTAGAGAATAATATTATCTATATTAATCAAACACATGTAATAAAAAATAAAATAAAATATTATTTGGAAAAATTACGATAAAGATTGTGTAATTTTAGTCATTGTAGTTTCAATTAACTTGATTTTGATCATGAATTTATAATTTTGTCTCAATTTGATCCAATTGATTACAACTCTTAACATTTTATTTTATTTTTTTTTATAGAAAATACATATATAAGTGTTACATGCCATATTTTTTAAGTGTAAAATTAGAAACTTGCTAAATTCAGTTAGTTTATCTCATTTAATCTAGTGATAATTTTTTAAAAACTTTATTAATTGTACCAAATTAAAAAAAATTAAAATAAAGAGTTAAAATTGAGCCAATTAAAATGTAAGGACCTAAACCACACAAAGGATAAAATATAGAGTCTACAGGTATAATTTGCCCTTATTATATTGTCTTGGGAGAGTTAGACAACTCTCACCAAAACTTGAATTAGACTTGGGCAAAGACTTAACCCACCCGAACACAAATTCTAGTTCAAGCAAAAAGAAGAGATAGGTATGGTAATCAGTGTTGGTTTGCTTAAAAAAAAAAAAAAGAGGTAATTACTCACAAGTCTTGTTACAAGGACTTGTGTAGATGTTTGTATAGATCAAAAAGTTCCACAAGTGTTAGTTACTTTTTTCTTTTTTCTTTTGACCTTTTTAAATCATGTTAAAAAATGATAATTAGTGACGATTTCTATGATATTTTTTTTAACTTTCTCTAAAACTAACAATTAATAACACTTTTTAAGAAAACGATGCTAAAAAATAAAAAAATAAAATTTTGTGATAGCAATTAAAAGTAAATTGAGTTATTGGTACACACATCTTCCTAATAAGATTTTTCAATTAATTTCCTTTGAAAAAAAAGAAGTGTTTGACTTTTATTATATAAATGAGCCTGACAGGCCAACCCTACAATCAATCCATGTCAGATTGTAGGCCTAGGCTTGGACTTGCTACTTAATTCAGACCATTCAACTAGGGTATACCACATTTTCAGTAATGATTTAAAGTACTAATTTTAGTATTTTAATGGAGCATTAATGATATATTAAGGAAAAAAAAAAAAAAAACAACTACATAAATCAAGATCAAAACATTGCATCACAGTGGGTGCGGTCTGCTGCCAACTCATTAAAGTTAGCTTTAAAGCTAAAATTAGAGTTGAAAAGCATTTTTCCCACATTTTATTGCCCTGCTCTGTTTGGGTAATTGGTAGGGATGGCAATTTGAAACCGACCCGACAGGGACATGATCCCCTGACCCCGATTTGAACGGGTTTTTCCCGAAAAATACCCCCAACGAGACAGGGATGGTATTCAAAAATCAATCCCTGATCAATTTCAAACCGGGGACGATGATGAGTGCCCAAGCCCTGGCCCTGGCCCGACCCCGCTCCATTTGTCCCCTGAAGTGATATATATATATATAATATACTTTTTATTAACTGTTTCTTTTCTCTCTCTTTCTCTTATTTCATCTTTTTGTTTTCATTTTATATCTACTCTCTCTATTCCCTCTACTCTCTCTCTCTCTCACATCTCTTTCTCTTTCTTTTTCACCGCTCGATCTCTCTTCCTCATCGCTCTCACCAAATCGCCCCACCTCCCACGACGAGCTATCTTCCCTCCTTACAAAGAGAGAGAGAAAGAGAGCACGAAATCGCTGTCGAAGCGCCACTCCTCCTCCTCCAAAGATCGGTTCCTCCGCCATACAGATCTAAGTAGATCTCTCTCTCTACTCAGATCTCCATCTCTTTCTCTCTTTTACTCAGATCCATCTCTCTCTTTGTGATATTGATGATGTTGTTGTTGATCTCTCTCCCTTCGCTTTGGGTTTTTTTTCATCCGGAATTTTGATCGAAACCCAATCTCCAGGGCCGAGGACGGACGGTGATAGGTTTCCATCTAGATCAAAGTCGACTCGGACTACAGGATCGTCGCCCCGCCCCACCCCTGCTATTCCTAGTAATTGTTACCCAATAGGGCTCTCTCAACAAGGAGTATACAGGAACCGAAATGATATTTATGTATTTCTACCTTTATTACCTCATACTTATGTTCACATAACAAACATTATTCTGACTACTAGAGAATCCAATTCTACCAAAATTTTACCAAATGTCTCACATGGGTGTGGGACTCACACAATGTGGGCCCCATGTGTTTCACATCCATGTGAGACATTTGCAAAATTTTTGAAAATTTTTAATATTCTAGCATTTTTGTATTATCTATATGTATCTATATACTATTATAAAATCAACATCTCACTTGATGTTCATGAATTTTTTCTTTTCTTTTACTAAGGACTTTTCTTTTTTTACGCCAGGTGTCAATTTATTTATTTAGAATAAATAAATAAATAAATAATAATTAAAAGAAGAGAGACACAAGACGTGAACGTAAGACTATTCACTTAACTTATTAAAGAATATTTTCATCACTAAAATAACATAAAAAATATGATATGAATTTAAAATTAAAATTTATATTTTAAGCAACCGCTCACACTCTAATATATTATATATTATATTATATTACATTTACTAGGTGGTGTTTGGGAAGTTTAGGTTGGGTTTTTGATTTTTACACTAAAAGACAAACTTTTTGCAAAACCAAAAAAAAAAACAAATCCAAACAAAATATCACATCCAACTCTGTAATCATTTCACTTTTTCTATCACAAACATCACAACTAATCACAAAAAAATCAAACTATCTTCTCAAACACTAAAATTTTTTTTATCCAATAATTTCTTACAACGAAAAAAACCTATATAAAAACCAACTTCCTAAACACCCACTATGTTTCTTCCTTAAATGTTTCCTAATCAACTACCCAATATTCAATTTTGATATACTAAAGAAGAATTTAAAAGAAAAATAAAGAAATAACCCACGTTCCCTACACGCCTACAGGCCTTCGCGAAAGTTTCAATTTTTCAATTCAAACCTTTGAAAAGTTTTTGAATTTTCCCCTATTTAGTTCATGCTTATTTTTCCCCCTCAAATTTACAGGTTACCTCCATCTGGAAAATATATATATATATATATATTTGCATTAAATATTTGATGCTATAATTTTTTTTTCCCCTCAAATATTTGAGCACTGATCCCTTGATTCCTTACCTGTTTCGACTCAAATATGGACTCAGTCGAAGAAGATAGTAGAGTCCCCGTGAGCTGGAGATCAAAGTGGTCTGGTATGACTTCTGTCCGTCAAGACAACGGTTCTAACTCCAGCTGTTCAGATCACTTACAGAGAAGAGTTCACTGGGACCATGGACTACTTGAGCTGCCCACATGCCGACCAGCGCTCCTTTTTTATCCAAATTAAAAAAAAAATTTGGTTTTTTTTTTTTGGTTAGGCTATTTTATATTTTATATAAATCTCTTTCATTATAAGTGTTATAAGAGTCTTGAGTTTGTGTTTTTGTATTTTGTGTGTACTAATGTTAATTATACTTTTATTTTCTTCATTAAATTTTTTTTAAAAAAAGATAAAAAGTTTCATTATGTTGTCGAGTTCTTTGGGGGGAAATTTTGACTATTATTTTACTTTGTTTATATCAAAAATATTTTAATGTAATTGGTTATTTTTCTTGGTGTATATTAAATCTCTTTGATTGTAAGTATTCTAAGAATTTTTGGTTTGTAGTTTTAAAAAGAGTATTAATTTTTCAAGAATTATTATTTTACTTTTGTTTATATCAAAATTCTAAGTGTTCTCTATCTGCTTTTTAAATGAGTTTGTGATGTATAATCATTTTTATAAAAATGAAATATTTTTTTTTGAATTTGCACAAGGCAAGTGCCCGTCATTAGTGTATATATATGTATAATTCATCATATTTGAAATAATATTAGAATTACATGACACATAAAGATACGTGAAAAGTAAAGATTTTGACAAAATATTTAAGTGATATAAATAGTTGAGAGTAGATCATAAGTAGTGAGTAATATTAATTTAAATAATAACACTCAAGCATGCTTTTCTTTGTACGTGGTCAAACATATGAATGAATCCACTCTCTATGTCTAATGATAAAAGAAAAAATCAATAAAATAAACATAAAACATAGTAGAACCGAAAGTACACAACCAAGCCAACATCACAAATAGTACCACATCACGCTAATCAATCTACTTATACAACAATATTATCAAGGGTTTGCTATATGGTGTGCAACTTACACCTTACACCTTATACCTTACACTTACACCTTACACTTATACCTTTTGTGAAAATTAAACCTTACACTTACATTTTTGAGGTTGCACACCATATGCAACCCACTTACACCTTACACTTTACACTTACACCTTACACTTACACCTTATACTTATACTTACACCTTACACTCTACACCTTTTTGTGCAGTGGCACATGGTGTGCCCTTGACACCTTAAGAAAACTCCATTATCAAATATTAGCCCAAACTTTGTCAATGTCTACCTTAACCCCACTTCATTATTCCAACATTATCACAAGTTACAAGAGTATTAATGGCCTTCTCTTAACCGCAGTCAGGATTTAGAGAGAAAACATGTGAGTTCAAGTGTTTTGTTTATAAGAATTTGAGAAATGATTATGCAATATGAAATCACAAATAAAATGCATGGAATCATTCAGATTATATATATTAAAAAAATGCATGAAATTTAAGAAATTATTGATAATAGGCAAAAAATTCAAGTTTTATGTAAAAAAAACCAAATAAAGAATGCATATACAACGTGTATTTAATTTCGATTTCAACGGTGAGATAATCTCAAAATCCCATATTGATAGATACTAATAGTCTAACCAACCATATATGGAATAGCCTATCCTCAACTATGTGAGGTTTTTTAAGAGACCATAAAGGTAAAACCGTGATGGCTCGGTGGACTAGGAATGGCAATCAGAGTTCGACTTTTTCATGTCCTCTTTCAAGATGAACTAGCCCTACAAGATTTACTCATGTTCTAAATTTGATCTCACAAGTGCAATGTGAAATAGATAAATATCAAAGAGTCTCAATACTTCGACAAATCTTTTGAAATCGATTGAATCAAATTGTCAAAAATGGATCATGGTTGTGAGATATAGAGTCACATCACCTAAATATTTTTATAAAAATGAAACCCATGACTTCGTACAAAAGCGCCAGCATGTCCGGCCATCAATCACGTGATTGTCTCAGCTTTGGGAAATCCTTGGGCAACGACAGGAAATGTCATGAATTGAGTAATCGCTGTCTCGATTAAAGATCGCCCCTACTAATCATGATATGAATCTTATTTTATTATATGCTCTTGTTGTAATTTTATTAGGCTAGCATTGCTATGTGATGCGCACACACAAGTATAGACTAATCTTATAAAGAATTGGAACACTTGATTCATGCTTGTTTTTGAAAGAGTTTCTCAATATACCACTTGAAAGTGATCGATATTGTAGACACCATATTTTGACC